>QLNU02003225.1:58129808-58144652 GCA_006491805.2 Dysdera silvatica | reverse complement strand
AGAGACCGCTTTTTCACGGAACCGAGGGCAGTAGGCTTAGGGAGGTTATACTGTGATTATTAGCATATTCATATGATTACAGTAAAACCTCCTTAAGGCGACCACCGTTGGTTCCGCGAAAAAGAGAGGTAGTCCCTGAGTGGAGGAAAATCAGTCATTGGATCTATGGTTGAGAGGAAATCCGTTTCCAAAAAAAGTGGCCGCTAAGGTAGGTGGTATCTTAATAGGGGTGGTCCTTAAGAGAAGTTTTACTGTAATATACAGTAAAACAGCCTTTGGGCCTGTGAAAAAACGGTCAGTCAAAGGTGGTCTTTGAAGGGAGGTAAGTTTAGCATTTTGTCTATTGGGTGGAGAGGACATCAGGTTGTTTCGAGAAAAGGTTGTCATTAAGTTAGTGTAGCTGAATATGCATGGCCTTTAAGAGGTTTTATATTTACAAAACAATTATTATACTTCATATAATTTATGTATTTATAAAATGTGATTATTATCATATTTATATAATTAGTATATTTATAATAATTATTAGCACAAGTTCATATAATTACGAATATATTTATGAAGTTACAATTATAAAAATTAATGTTTAGCATATTTACAAAATATTTGCTTTTTATAATAACTCAATTTTAATAATGTATAGCAATCCATATTATTGTGTTAGCAATATAGAATATAGTCTATAGATTTCTGAATTTTTACAAGATATTATCCTTATTTTTGTATTTCATAAGGTAAAACTGAATGCCTACAATCCTAAACGATAATCAATTTGTAATTTTTTGTTTTAAAATAGTTTTATTCAAGCTACAAAATCCGCTAATATTGCATACAAAATAACGTCAAATCGCCTGGACGTACGTCCAGTTAGGTAGCAGACGACGGCTCGTTTTTATAGCATTATGTGGTCTATTTAGTTACTATATATATCGATAGTAATAGTAGACAGAGAGCTTTTATTCTGGGCTATGAATGGATAGAGGAATAACAACGAAGAAGCTTTTATTCTGGGTTATGAATGGATGGGGAGTGATAATGATCTTTCTTCTGGGTTATGAATGGACAAGGCGTAATAACGGAGAAACTTTTGTACTGAGTTATGAATGGATAGAGGGAATAATAACGGAGAAGCTTTTATTCTGGGTTTTTGAATGGATCGGAAATTATAACGGAGAAACTTTTATTCTGGGCTATAAATGGACAAGGCATAATAACGAAGAAACTTTCATTATGCATTGCGGATGATTTCGTAAGAGTAACAGGGAGAAATTTTATTTTAACTTATGAATGGATAGGAAATAGTAACGGAAAAAATCTGGATCTGTGTTACGAAGGGCTCAGTAGTGAAGAAATTTTGTTTTGGGTTATGAATGGGTAGAGAACAATAATGGATTAACAAGAGAAGATTTGACTATGATTTGAAACAGCGGTGTCAAAGGATTGAACGATTCTTTCCATTTATGATAGTTGGGCAAAATCTTTCATTGATCTGTTTAATGGCACACCTGTACTCTGAGTGTTTCTGCTGTGTTCCTTGAAAATAACCATAGACCTCCTTACATAGCAAAACAAACGAGAAATGGGAAGACTCTGTATGACAAAGACGGGTCAGCAGATTTGAACGACTTTCACTATATTCACGAGTTGCTAAATACTCTGACCCGATTCTTAAATCTCGGGTCACTTCGAGGCCAAAGTTCATGACCCTTTCCGTCCAAATCTTCCTTTACTTTTTTCTTTACATTCATACCTTCTTATTTATTTACTCATCGATTTTTTCAACGCTGATTCTTAATTTATTTATTCGTATTATGGTATGGGCAGGGGCGTATTCACAGGGGGCTTAGAGGGCTATAGTCCAGGGCGGCGAAAAAAAGAAAACAAGAGAAGCCAGGAAAAGAAATACTTGCTCTTCAGATATATGTGAAACAAAGCGACGGCTTGTAACTCGTATTTGATTTAGTTATAATCAATAAAATGGTTATTAACTTTCTCAGATATTAACGATGTTTTATAATTACATTGACAACAGGCTGTCCATCTCGCCACTGCCGCTAAGGTCGGAGTACAAAAGACAACAGGCCTACAAAACGATGTAGAGACAAAGTAAAATGTAAACATAATACACTGTGTCCGTAAAGTCATGGTGCACTTTTGACCGGTCACAGGAAATCAACGAAACAAGATAGATACGTGAACTCTTCACCAAATAACAGACAAACTCTCCAAGTTTCTGTACTCTGATGTGCAAGCGTGTGCGCACACAGGTGATGACGCAACACCACGAGCTGCGCGGCAGTGGATCAGCCCACGCCAGTCAAGATGTGGACGTTACAGAGGAAAATTCAGTGTGTTCTGTGGCTTGCTAAATTCGAATCCGTGACCAAAGTGCAACGTGAATATCGCCGCATTTATAACGAAGATTGTGTTAGGGATGTCCATGTCTGTGGACAATATGTGTGTGTAGGGCAACTGCACTGAATAGGTATGAAACTTGGAGAGTTTTCCTTTTATTTGGTGAAGATTTCACATTTCTATCTTGTTTCGTTGATTTCCTGTGACCGGTCAAAAGTGCACCATGACTTTACACACTGTACTTATCTTTCATAAACTAATTTTGAGCAGTGTTTTATTTACATTTGTGATAGGGAATGGAAGGAGTTTTAAGAGAGGATAAGATACGATGGGCCAGAAAATTTTAATGAAAGGGGGTGGTAAATACTGGTTTATATCAAGGGCGGCAAAAACCTAAATCCTTCCCTACGTATCGAGTGCCTCCTAAATTTCGTTGAAATAACGAAGGGAGCGAGAAGTTACGAAATCTTCATTAATCCATGAGAAAAATAAATTTTCTTTTGAAATTATGCAGCTGCGCTCGTTTTTGACTACGGATCACGCTTTTCAGACTCACGATACTGGAATGCAATACCTTACTTCGGGGCATCAAATATCATTTGCTATTTTGAGTTTTAACGATCTAAACCGCAAACTATAACATCGGGACTTCGCTCTGACCTAACGAATCGTTAAAATTCAATCTTTGGGAAAACTGCGTATAAGCATTTATTTTCAGCACGTTTTAGGATAGACAGATGAAAGCTTATGCATTAGCGTACGCAGGAAGTTCATAAGGAGGGGGGGGGGTTATAGACTCAATGGGGGGTTACAGAGATACAACTCGCATATTTCTATATTAAATCTCATTGCAATGCGAGTTACAACCACTATCAACAGCCCCCCTGCGTACGCCAGTGAGCTTATGTAAGGTTTTCCACTATTTAGGTCTGTGGCGTAGGCAATGGAGTTGAACTGAATCTTTAATTGAATGAACTAATGAACGATTTTGGCCATCGATCGTAGATGAGAAGACCAGTCAGTGATTCGGTCAAGGCGCTGATACACCGCTCGTAGGAAGTGGGGGGGGGGACTCGAAGGAGCTAGGGGTCTTAAGCCTCGCAAACAGTGGATAACAAAACACATTAATCTGTTTAAATCTATATCATAGGATCTATCATGAAACTACTGGAGACCCCATAATTTTTGAACAGCCACGTCCCTGATTTAGCCTAACACTACGTCTTCACATTTTAGTCGGAGCATGAGGGACTAGTAAATAACGTATCTACACGTAAGTCTAACGTAGTCTACACGTAAAAAGCTTGATGCCGCGTGCAGATAGAGTGTTCTACATCAGTTCAGCTGCTACTAGAAGGAAAAGTCTTTACCCAATGTAGAGAAATTCTTCACGAAATAATGGGTTAAATAGTAAAAATAATAATAATAATAGTAATAATAACATAAAAATATTTTTTTAGCATCCCTATTACGTCCAAAAGTGTAAATAAAAGTTTTAAAGAAAGTTTTATTTTTCTTGGACATAAGGAGGTTAAATTTGGAGATCCATAAGTTTGATTTGTCGTCTACAATATAAGATGAAATAACATGAGTTGAATTTGCTAAGCACATCTAACATTAAAAACACTAACTAAGTAAACTTAATTTGGCAGCTATTAAATGAAAACAAATTGTGAAAGAATTATTTCGGTCTTGGCTCTCAATGCGTTAATGCGATGATTCTCTGCTCTAATTTCAATGTGGTGTCACACACTGGTGTAGGTGTAGCACGCGTGTTTGTCTTCCGTAAATGAAGTCCGGGTTTATCTTGTTGCGTTGCCGAAAACTTGTTATTTTTTATGCCGAGCTTTATTTGTGGTGGTGAGGTCAATAGAGGCTCAGACACCTCCGAAAATTGGAGGTTTCGACCAGAAGTGTAGTCGTGCATTACGCGATTCCGGAACGTTCTGTCCTTGATGGTTCTTGTTGGTGGGGGGTGTTGAGGGATAGAATGAATAAAGAGCAGTACCGGAACGGCGTTCCGGTTCATTCCAGTTCCACTACACCCCTGGTTTTAATGCAGCGTGCTCTCGTGAACCGAAACACAAACAAACGGAATATTTGAATAAAAGATGTCATTAAAAATAATGCACTGAAGTGATATTTTTTTTAAAATACGTGACAGAAGATTTACAACGTCATTTCCACTTCATATTTTTGCTATTAGACCTTTAAATGGCCTGTGAGAAGACAGGCGCACTAATGAAAAGCTTTACGCAACTCTGGATAAGGATGATATTAAAAAATATATCAAAGGACCCATTCCTAAATTTAAGTTTACAATTTAGTTTTTCATTTCTCCGATGACGACGTAATTTCTTATTTATTAGTCAGTAGTCAGCGTGCAAGCTGAAGTCTAATTCATGTTCATAGAATGGAGAAAGCCAGTCTAATTTTACTCATTCAGAGCTTTTCCGTATTTTTTTTAAACTTTAGTTTAGCAAACATGTATCATGTATTTTCAGACTATCAATTTTCCATAATAAATTATGCGTAAACAATATATGAAAATAAAAGTGTAAGCCACAATCTAAACATCACATTGTCAGAAAGTTTCTAGACATGGCACATTAGAAGTGATGAGAGGTGGGAACATGGCTCTCTGCCCGTCCCAAAGCCTGTTTCCGCCAAGAATGGGCGAGGAAAACTTTATATATATAAAAAGAAAAAAAAAAGTTTTCCTCGCCCATTCTTGGCGGAAACAGGCTTTGGGACGGGCAGAGCGCCATGTTCCCAAGCCTCTTTTTACATCACTTCTTAATGTGCCATGTCTAGAAACTTCCTGACAATGTGACACGTGTTTAGGATTGTGGCTTTTTGTATTTCAATGTAGGTGTTTGGGTCAATGTTGAGTATCTCCAAATTCGTCGCAAGCGTTTTTGGTACTATCCCTGTTGCTGAGATGACTAACGGGATGATGAAGATCTTTTCCATACCCCATATATCTCGTACTTCATGTCTGAGATCTTGGTACTTGGTGATTTTCGTTGTGTAGGTTGTCTGTATGTTATTGGTGTTGGGTACTGCTATGTCGATTAAGTACGTGGTCTTATTCGATTTATCGACGAGGGTTATGTCAGGACGGTTATGTGGGACTGTCTTGTCTGTTATGATTGCTCTATCCCAGTAAAGCTTGTGTGTTTCGTTCTCATGCACGGTCTCTGGCTCATATTTGTAGTACGGGCATTTTTCTGTCAGAAAGCCAGCATTCGCTGCCAATTTCTGGTGGACTATTTTCGCTACTTGATCGTGTCTATGTTTGTAGTCTGACTGCGCAAGGATCTTGCATCCTGCCATCACGTGTTGGATTGTCTCCGATGCCGCATGACAGTGTCTGCATTTGTCGCTTTCTATGTCTTTTCTCTGGATGAATTTCTGATTGTTCCTTGTTGCGATCACTTGGTCTTGGATGGCTAGCATGAATCCTTCTGTCTCTGGCTGGAGAGTGCCTTTGGCCAGCCAAGAATTTGATGCCTTTTTGTCAACGTGTGGTTGTTGCAGGTCATTGTAGTGCCTGCCATGTAATGGTTTTCCGGCCCAAGTTCTCAGTTTCTGTTCGTTGGCTGTTTCCAGGACACGCTCTTCGGTACTACACAGGTTTAGTGGCGTGTAATTTGCATCTGCTTGTATTATGGCTTGGATGAGTGGCGATCGGGGACTCTTCAACTGGAAGTATTGTTATATATATATAGGATGACATGCAGAATGGTAATGTAGTCTTACTTAGGCATACAACCACTGAAATATTGCCGACGCTTGGCCTAGGCAGTACTAGTTAAAGATGGAGTCTGTGCAAGCCTTAGGCGCTCAGGGTTGTGTGTTAGATAGTTATATTCTAATTAATAGAATTAATTTTTATTATGTTTTCAGAATAGACACCATTGAATTTACTCTATTCTCTTTCTTTCCTGTTTTCCCGTATTCCCATGATTCTATATAGGTCGGTTTGATGCTTTATAAGATATTATTGATGAATGCAATATTTCCTTTCCCTACATAACTATTAAATTTACAGAATATATCAGTCGTCAGAACAGGATTAATTTATGAATCGTATATGACATCGGTTCTTGTAGTTTGCAAGGTAACACCGGCTTTGTTTTGAAGAAAGAACAACAGAAGGAATGTTTTGAAATCTAACTTGAAAGGTGAAATCTGCATTTTACTTCTGTTTCAGGGGCGCAGAGATTTAAAAATTAGGTGGGGGTGACTCGTCATTTTAAAAAGACTATGATGCTCGATGTTGAAGAGAAAATCTGCTTTGATATCCAATGGGGGGTCTTGAATAACTTTGATCCCCCATTTTCTACACAACTGGTTTATTTGCTCGAGTTATTTCGACAGTTTTAATTATGGCCTTTTGGAAATATTAAACCACCAACTCTTTTGAATATTCCGTTCAAAAAAATGCATTTTATATGTGTTTGAAACTCTTACGAGTATTTCTTATTCCAAAGATTATTGATAATTTTAAAACTTCTTTTTTCGAAAGGAAGTTGAAATGTTGCTGTGAAGTTTAAAACATGAACAGGAACCTATTGATTACATTTTTAAAGTGGACTTCTTTTCCAACGGCAAACATTCTCCGGTCGAATTTCTGCTGAAACTGACTTAATCTGTAGATTTCACCCGACTTATGAAAATAAATGGAATACCTTAAGAGCAAAGATAAGTTTCCTTTGGCGGTGTATGCACCTATAAGGATTGAAGTGACGTGGATTTTTTTGACCTATATTGGTCCAGTATTGTCAGTTTGGGCCAATCCATCTTTCACAATGGCTCTAGGACAAAGAACGCAAACAATCGTTTTTCATTTCTTCCCTTTTTTATTTTCTTCTTGTTCTTCCCTTTTTTTTTCTCTTATCCATTTCCCCTTTCTTTTCTTCTAGGTTATTTCTTTTCTACCGGTTCCATTTTTTTCGATTTTCAACTTGAAGTGCTTTGTGTATACTTTCCTCAAAATGCTTTTCCCGTGTTCTCCGATGTTCGCAAAGGTGATTATAAATTTTATTAGATTCTTTAGGAGCAAAAAAATTCAGTAAAATTAAAGTCACACATATATCAGGTAAATCTCATTAAAATATTTACCAAGATGGGCGATGTTTTGGGTTATTAAAATCCCCGTTTCGCGATTTTATCAGGTATGCTATTATTAGTTTTCTTATAGCGCCTTAAATGCCGCTGATAGCGATTTACGAAATTAAAAGCTTTGTTTACTAAAGGAGAAAAGGCCTCCGGTAATAAAAGCAGTTTTTATTTTACGGCCTTCTTTCTCAAGTTATATGGGTCGGGAAATTAACGGAAGCTAAACTGGTTTCACGGTCTATTATTCATTTCTTGGGAATGGCGCTGAAGGTTTTACACATTTAGTTCAATTTTAAGGCAAGAAAAAAACAAAACAAACTCATGCACACACGAAGGTACATACACGCACTTCCTCTCCCCGTCTGTCTGTCTGTCCGTCCGTCCGTCCATTCACTTTTGGAGGGTGTGCGCCGCACACCTATTAAATATCGAATAATCCGTATATATAAGGATGGAACAGAACAACGAAAATGCTCGCTGTATTCGGTGGCTCTCGATTTTAAATTTAAAATTCAAAATGTTGAAAATTAATTCTATATAGGTCACATACGTACATTTAATATGCATACAATAATATTGAATATATAAAAAATAATATAAAATAAAATAATATAAAATAATATAATATAAAACACTGAAACATTTATTTAAAACTTATTTAATTATATATTATTAAACAACTATGTTGATAGCGAAGGAAGTCACAAAATACTATAGGTGTGTGTGATAATTAGGATACTAACTTGTTTGAAAATACTACGAGAACTTTATATATAAATATCTCGGACACTTTATATCCGATATATACATTGTATGCACATAACTTCAGAAGGCACATAACTTCAGATACACATTAAAATATTTTACACTAGAAATAAATGTGAGCATTTTTGCGGAAACCATTGAACAAATAATAAATAGAAAAACAACGTTTAAAAGCGTAGTAGAAATTTTATTCGACAAATTTCAACGCGTTTCGCACTGACTTTGGCCCTCCCTCGTCAGGAATACACTTCTGTCTGGTACGGAAATAAGCAATAAAGTGTTACCAATTCACGGATGGGTTGTGTTGCCGGTTAGATCTCATTTCTAGTTAAAAAGTTGCGATTAAGATCGACTGCTGCTCCATCTATCGGTGATGAAACGCTATATTGAACCAGGTGGGGCGGTAGGCGAAGGCTGAAGAGCTAAAAGTTGGTTTTTCCAAGCTTGACTGAAGCATGGAGTAGACTTGTGATCATTTGCTACGTCATCAGATTAATATTGAACAAATGTTTATTAAAAAAAAAAAGGATAAGTAGCTAGCGATTAACCTGGATTTCGGTTAAGCGAAATTCGGATAACCGGAATTCTATTGTAATTAATAACAAATAGGCTAATTTTCATTAAAGTATATGTTTCTAAATTGTCGCATACACGCACTATGTGCTATTTCCTAAAACTTCACTCCCCGTGGGAATACGATGCTGTGGAATTTAATTTGCACGGAAAATTATATCAAAATACATTAAAAGCGTATAAAAATTCATTATATAAATGAGCGACGGCATATTCATCCATATATATATATATATATTCAAAGTACTTCACGAAAAAAATTCTTAGCCCCCCCCCCTTCTTGCTTCGGGCTCATACATACATAGTACATATATACATACACACGAATTCGTAACTCATGAACCAAGTCAACGTCTTTAGAAATCATTTTCCAGACTGTTTATATAAAAAGAAAAATAAGAACGCTTGAGTAAATGTTCTTCACAATAAGTTGAAAGGCTTTTGAAAGAGTGCAGAAGCAGGCAAGCAACAGACCAAAACACCTGTATCCGATATATCTTAGCCTAAATTGAATCAAACTTCGGCTTGCCTTATACTCTATAAAACCTTTAATAAAATTAAGTCCCGTAATTTTATTTAGGGAGCATTTGCCCATTTTGGGAAAGGAAAAGGATAGAAAGGGCTATAAACATGCGACTTAATTTTTCCTGCTGGCTGTTATGGCCCACAGTTGCGCGTAAAAGGCTATTATCATATCAAGAAACGCAATTCAAGCTATAATTGGGTTAGAGTGGTTGAAGATATCGCTTTTGGAAAATTGCTGGAAGCCTTGTGAAGATATAAATGGCATCACGTTTGGGGTGAGATAATAGAATAACATATTCATAAATAGATTATATTTGGTTTCGTAATCCGTTTGACAGTGTCAGTATTATTCGGAGTTTATTTTTCTAAAGTATTTTCCCCGTCTTCTTCAATTTTGAAACCGGTCACGTGAAGTTACCGAGCGGCTTTGGTTGGTATAGCACTTGATAATAAGGTGTAAAACTTTGTATACATTGGCTATTTATGGTTGGTTACCGTTCAATATAATAAAGTAAATGTTAAATAAATTATTGAAGTGTTAGAAGTAAAACATAATTTTATGAATGTGTTTTATTTTATAGTATAAGAATTGTAAGGACCTTCTATTCTGATGGCGTTTGATATTAGGTGCAAACAGGATTTTCATAACCATGATGTGAACTAAAGTATGGGAGCCTATAATAATAATCAAACAGCTTTCCAGTGAAGAACACCACGGGTACATGGATATTTGAGAACCAGAGGAACTCTTTCAAAATAATATGAAAGCCATGACATGCCCAGAATACACAAAACCCATAACGAAAACCTTAAAATCAAAACTAAATGGTGGATTTGGAATCGTCAGAGCGATAAAGTCGGGATTTCCCAGTTAAAAGATACACGGCAGGTATTAATGAGTGGACAATAGCGGATTTGGATAATGTAGACCGAAGTACATGCAAACAGATGATCAGAAACCACGTTTTACATCCACAAAATGACAGATAGGTTGAACCTACCAATGAAAGAATCAGGGAAGTTGCTTCTTACAAATAAAACAAACTGTCGAAGAAGCAAATAGGGGCCTGAAAGAATATTTAAACAGAAGCACTTAAAAGCTCCTAACGGAGGTGGCTATAAGGAAGTTAATGAAGATACCAGTACCAAACAAGTGTTTCAAACAAAAGGAATTTTAAAAACCCGGCTTAAATTGGGAAAAAATAAAGGAAAATGTTTACAGTCAAATTAACTTTGAAAAAACAAATTGAAAGTCTGATTTTGCAGCACAAGAGCAGGTACTTCAAACAAACGTGGTGACTTTGAAAATCCAAAATATAAAAACAAAAATGGTAAACGTAGACTGTGTAACGTAAAAGATGAGAGAGCCGATCAATTAATCAGTAGCTGTAATACGATAGTCCATTCAGACCACAAACGATATCAGAGAGTGGCTTTCCTGGTACACTGGAATATCTGCAAAAATTACAAAATTCCGGTAACTAATAAATACTGGGAACATCAAGCAAAAAGAAAAAGTTACCAAAAAAATCAACTAAAAATCCTGTGGGATTTTCTTCTTCAAACGGGTAGACATTTAAAGGATAATACACCACTGGTTAAGGAAAAAAGGGTGGTTGTATTGATATCGCAGTACCAGGTGTCAGTAGAATTAGAGAGAAGGAAATTTGAAAAAAATTCCGAATCTCCTGACCTTTCAGTAGAACTTGATAGAAGAAAATTCCGGAAAAAACAAATAGAAGTCACACCAATTGAGATAGGAGAACTGGGAGCCATCACTCCAAATTACAGAACTGCTTAGGAAAACTGAACATTACTGATATGACTAGAGTAAATATAGAAAAAACAGCCTTATTGAGCACCGTCTATTCATTAAGAATATACATCGACAGTCCTCAGGCCTCTGGGAGAAACTTGAATTGAACTAAGAACTCCAGATCAATAAGATAGTGTTTATCCCTTTGGTGTTGTAGAATATAACAATATATAACGAAAATAATAATATTAATACCTCCTGCACAAGCAAGTGGAGGAAAACATTTGCACAAATTGGCTATATAGAGGCTATGTCGTACGATGGTGAAAATTATGCATGGATACATCTCAAAACAACATCAGCTATATGCAAATAACGATGAGTAGAATCATAATCCTGGCACTGAAAAGGAAAATGCAAAAGTTCCGTGGAATTTTCAAATCCAGAGAGACAAATATTTTCACATAATATGCCAGGTATTGCGACGATTAAAATAAAACCCAACGCGTACCTAATAACTGATTGCCATTGCGATATCTAGAGTAAATAGTGTGGATGGTAAAGAGATCGGAAAAAAAAATGACTAAGCATAAAGATCTGCAAATCCAGATGAAAAGACTCTGGAGAAAGAAAATTGCAGTTGTTCCAATTGTACTGTACGGAATAGGTTCGTAGAAATCTAAAAAATCTGAAGCATGAAATCAATACATTCAATATAGATAATGAGTTCAGCGATCATCAGTGGCGTAACTGAAAATATCGGGACCCCCCACATAATATTTTTTTGGGACAATCCTTTTACGAAAATTATTTTATATATAGAAAAATATATAATATATATATTATATATTTTTTTTCCTACATGCATATACAAAATAATTTTCGTCGTAAAAATGACATGTCAGGGGATCAGGAGGTATTTTCTGTCAAGCATATTTCATTCAGAAACATGCCTTTGTCTTTTTGTCTTTCTTTTTGGTTTTACGGCTCAAAGACTACAGTGGTCATGCTGCGCCGGGACCTACTGTTTTCCGAGGAATCCGAACCTCTTAAGGCCTAGGGAACCAAACCCCGGACTACAGTGAGCAGTGCGATCTTTATGAGATCTCTGAGTAAGCGTTCTTTTTGCACTGCTGGGAGTCGAACCCGGATTAGCCGCGCAATAGGAGAACGCGTTACCACACTGCGCCACCGCACAGAAACATGCCATATATGGAAACATCCTTTGGGCGATTTCCCTTGAAAAAGAGCCTGTAGGGTACAATAATTTCTGCCACCCAACGATTGATTATAGCTCAAACTAGAGCTTTTATTTGTTTCGGAGAAAAATAAATTCCCCCAGGAAAACTCACAAAAATCTTTAGCCCGGAGGCTTTCTTGTGTTGACCATATTTGGCAATTGTGTTATCCCTGCGGAGGGTAATAATACCTTAACACCTTTACATACGGAGAAAGAGAGCGTTATTACCTGTCCTCATTCGTCTAGCGGTCCAAGACACTCCGGGCTAAACGGAGGGACCCTGGTTCGAATCCAGGATGGGGAAAGCGTCTCTTTTTCTCCAAAATTACACAAGCTCTAGTTTGAGCTGTAATTAAAACGTGGGTGGCAAAAATTATAGTATAATAAATTCCCCCACGAAAACTCACAAAAATCTCGCCCCGGAGGCTTTCTTGTGTTGACCATATTTGGCAATTGTGTTATCCCTGCGGAGGGTAATAATACCTTAACATCTTTACATACGGAGAAAGAGAGCGTTGTTTCCTGTCCTCATTCGTCTAGCGGTCCAAGACACTCCGGGCTAAACGGAGGGACCCTGGTTCGAATCCAGGATGGGGAAAGCGTCTCTTTTTCTCCAAAACGAATAAAGCTCTAGTTTGAGCTATAATCTATACGTGGGTGGCAGAAATTATTGTAAAATGTTTAATCTCTCTTCTTTTTTTTATCCTACACTGTTTTGTGGCCTTTTGACCATTATTGTTTTAGCGACCCAACGCTGTTTTCACAGATTCAAAATAACACATTTTCCATAAAATTGTCGTTAATAATGTTTTGTAGATTTGGGTATGAAAGACAGTAGATCCCTGTCATTACCTCAGGTTCATACAAGTGGCATGTAGGTGAATTAAACCGATTACGGATGTATGATATTATTACCCTTCACAGGGTCTTCGATTGCCAAATATGGTCAACACAGAAAAGCCTCCGGGGCGAAATTTTTGTGAGTTTTTCGTGGGGGAATTTATTATAAAAATTTTGCCACAGCCGAATATGTAGCTCAAATTAAAGCTTTTCGTTTTAGGAGAAAAAGAGACGCCGTCCTCATCCTGGATTCGAACCAGGGTCCCTCCATTTAGCCCGGGGTGTTTTAGACCGCTAGACTAACTAAAAGCGCTAAACGTAGGGGCCCCTGGTTCGAATTCAGGATGGAGACGGGGTTTCTTTTTCTTAAAAAACAGAAAGCTCTAGTTTGAGCTATATGTACGTGGGTGGCAAAAATTATTGTATAATAAATTCCCCCACGAAAAACTCACAAAAATCTCTCCCCGGAGGCTTTTCTGTGTTGACCATTATTTGGCAATTGTGTTATCCCTGTGAAGGGTAATAATACCATATCGCCTTACATACGGAGAAAGAAAGAAAGCGTTGTTTCCTGTCACTCTTCGTCTAGCGATCTAAGACACCGCGGGCTAAACGCGGGGACCCTGGTTCGAATCCAGGATGAGGACGGCGCCTCTTTTTCTCCAAATATAAAAAAGCTCTAGTTTGAGCTACATATACGTGGGTGGCAAAAATTATTGCACAGTCCGGTTAATTCAATTTATCTATTTTTCTCGGTAGTGATGTCCAGTCGTAAGTAGTAAATAAGGCACTCCCACCTTCCTTATAAGCTCATTTGGTGTTGTGTATTTCAAGGAATATTCGCAACTTTTTCCATTAATTTTATCAATGTATTGTAATTGCCTTTGTCATTTGGCACTAGATTTAATAACCCTTTTAATTGTTTGAATTTCAACTGAAAGGTTAGGTTGTTGCCGAGATGGTCTCAGCTTAACAAGTTAGTATGCCTTCTCCTTATCAAACACATCGCAATTACTTGGGATCCATTGGAGCCTAACCGATTTGCTGCTATCAATTGCCAAGCTTGTGGATTCTTGACAACACTGTACTCTAAGGGTCATTGGAAGATTGAGATGTAAGTGGAGAGATGGCTGCTTCTGAGTCTCTTAAGATAACCACTTCGTTCGCTTTATTGTCATCTTTTGTACAAACGAAGTTATCTGTCGTCCAAGGATATAATTCAATAAAGTATTTCATGTTTAGGATGCTAAACCAAGCCATATGGAGCACTGACGTATTAACATCATTCACGATATAATTATTAATCTGGTACATAAAGGTTTAGGAAAGGCAATATCTAAATGAGAACGAAGTTAATAGGTAAATTTGATCTATATAGATGGAAATTTAAGTTCAAATGTCCAACAATTTGTGCAATTGAAGAGTAGAGGTATTCTTTTTAATTTACATATATGGTGATCACAGTTCTTCAACCCTGAAGAATAATGCTCGAACCATTTGCCCATTATTATCAGCATTATGAATATAATTGACTTCCTTGAAAGTTTAATATCTTTCGTAATCACATGGAAGATTTAAATGCCCCGCCCCCCCACGAATTAATGTCAGCAATTATTTTCATTAATCTCTTCCTCCTTGGCTTGTATGTATTTTGCCAACACAGGAG
>QLNU02003225.1:58097035-58129708 GCA_006491805.2 Dysdera silvatica | reverse complement strand
AGTGTTGTGTCTTTAAGAAATTAACCGAAGGACGCATTCAATATTTTTAAAACAGAACACTTTACGTCTATTTGTCACCGTTTCGGCAGAGGTGGGTTTTGGCGCCAATCATATACTATAGCTTCAAAACTCGTCCAGACTTCATAATTTTCGGATGTTGAGTTCAATTTTAAAGGCAATAAAAACAGCTAAAGTAAATACGCGTAATAAGTTTGCCACAGTTGGAAACCGTTTATTTTACTTTATATTTTACCTAAAGATTAAAAGAAATCCTTATTAACTAAAAAATATAATAATATTATTTTTTTACTTATAAATTTATGGAAAATAAACGACAGCAAAAGGGAGCCCCCTGCCTTGCGGGGGATTATCAGTACGCCACTGGTCGTCACATAAAAAAAGTTTCATTCACAGAAATTAGCTCCTATCCTATCAGTGGCGTTGCTAGATATTTTGCCGTCGGGCGTGAGTGAGCGACTGTCATTGCCGCAATTATTGTGCCTATCTTTGTCTTTTAAAGGCTAATTGCCGCCCTCCAAATTGTGATGCCCGGAGCGATCGCCCCTTTGCCCCCCCACCAAACTACGCTACTGCATCCTATAAAGGTATCTTTAATTATCCGAAGATAATGGAAGAGACTTGGTAATCAAATGAAGGAAACCAGACCGGTTATGAATTGTTAAATTGTACACTATTAATAGTAATATTAATTACATTATTAACATTACAAACAGGAACTCACGATTTGTCGTAGAAAAAGTTCGATATGTAAATTTCTTTTCGATATACAGAAATGGTTTACGTATACAAAGATCGCGAAGATTCAACAAAGATTCATCGAAACTTTGATCTATTATAGATATTATAGATTGTTTTGTATATTATTATAGATTGTTTTGTATATACGGAAGTTCTATACAGGGAAGACCAGCTGTAGTAATAATAATTGCAAAATCTAGGAAGAGTTTGATGTCGATTCCATTTTTCTATCCAATTTTAAAAAGAAGACTGGCACATATCCTCTAATCCTGTAGTGCTTCACAAATGCCCGAGGACTTTCCGAGATCTTAAAGAAGGCTCAATCTTTGCTTTTCCTACTTTGACAGAGTCATTTCAAGAGTCTGTAGCTGGGTCTTTGAGTCTTTGAAAAAACTTTCTAAACTGTAGCAATATTGTAGCGTGACATTCTCTCAAGATTGTGTAAAGTGCTGTTCAACTCGCTTGAAATTTTCCCATTTCGTTTCCTTTTGTGAAAAGGATATTTTCCAAAATTTGATTTCGCTTGTTATTTTCCATCAAAAACTAGCACAAGTTCCCATTCAACGCTATAACTAGGTACCCGCAAGGTAATAATTTATAAATTAAAGGAAATTAATAACCCAAAGATAATGCACAACGACCCCCACATATTGTGCATTTCTATTATACCCAATTTAAAGCCAAATTGGACCACATATACGACCAAAAAATTAAATGGAGACCTAAAACTACATTTCATGTACGTATTAAAAAATACTTTTAAGATTAATATATATAGAAAGATGGGAAAATCGTTCCTTGGTAACAAATGTCGTTTGTGCAAAGAAGCAATTGAAATAGTGGATCACATGACCTGTGGATACAAAAACTGTCACATACAGACTATTTGGAACGTCCCAATAATATTGCATAAATGATCCATTGGAATCTGTGGTAAAAATATAAGATGACGATCGACATCAAGACTGGTAGGATCAAAAAGCTGAAAAGAATATTGAAAATGATCAAGCTAAAATCTTGTAAAATTTCCGAATTCAAATTGACCAACACTTGCCCATAATGCACATAACTTGGAAATAGTGGCAAAGAGCAAAGATGGAAAATAGATGTGGCTGTATGAGGGGAGTCAAGAGTTGAAAATAAGAATGTTAGCAAAATCAATCACAACACACCAAGACATCAAATTGAAATCGAAACGTTATGGCAGAAAAAGTAAATATCCTTATAGTAATAGGATCATAAGGTTAAATCCTATCATATTTTGAAAACAACATGAATACGATAAGAATAGGCAAAATTGCAATATACCAACTAAAAAAGGTTTCTTTATTTGTCATTGCGAAAATACTTATTGTATCTCAGGTACTAGGGAAGATCCCAATATTGGAGAATAACCTTAATCGTCAGAGTCGAGATGGACTTTCTCTGTGCATTTATATAATGATAATAATAGTTTGTTTAATTTAATTGTGCAGGAGACGGGGGAGATATAGTAATTGTGGTGTTTTTTATGTATAGAGCAGGTTATGCTGAAGTATTTTCTCATGGCCTACTTCAACTGGTATTCCTGTATATATATATCGATTCCGGAATTAATAAATTAATTTTGAAACGCTTCACAAGATCGTGAGAATTTGGTTACTTGCATTTTTTAAAAGTATAAAATTTCACGTGGTTAATAAAATCAATGGATTAAAAAATTAAACTTTGTAAGACACATAAACTAAATTAAAATTAAACTTATTTAGTTTATAACTATATCATGGATAGAACATTTTTGTTAAATGACGAATAAATTACTGAATATGTCAATTTTCTAGCTAGAATGTAATATCATCAATATGTGTTGTTATCAAATCATAAGAGTGATTAATATTATGTCTGATGGAGATTTCTGGAGCCAAATATGTTCGTAAATGGAGCAAAAATATCACTGGCATACAATTGAAACAAATTAATTATTGTTTTAAATATTAATGAAATCATTAAAAATTACTGTTATTATCATTAAATCTTTAGTATTCTGCACGATTACGTATCATGAAGAATTGTTGAATTATACATTAACTTTTTAGATCAATACAGACATCGATTACAGTACATCGATGCTGATGAACGCATGGCTTGTTGCGAGACCCTCTTTCAGAGATTTGAACTTAAAAATAAAAAGGAAAGACTTTTACCACATGCTACTTTTGAACTTACACCAGGGGCTTTCTCCATAACTAAATATCCCCGCCTCAACTCTTATTGGGATATAAATATCATTTAAGGAATAGGCCTTAAATAATTACGAAATGTATTGAGTTTTTTTAACAAGTTATCAGAAAACGATAAAGTTTTCTTGTTGAAACTACTTAAATTCAATTCATTCAAATTTCTTAATGATTCATTATTAACCCGTAAATTACCTTATTTACGTTTTTTTCCTCTATATTATATTTAATCTGTGAAAATAATTCCTTTATTACATGTTTCTCAATGGAGAAAGTGCTAAAAATGCTTCAAATTTACTTTAATTCTCTGGTGCAACAAAGAAGGATACTCAACAAATTTCTCTTAAAAAAGTTGTGGTATTGGAAAACTTATTATGAAGTATTGAGTATCGGATGGCAATTTGTTTTATTATCGAACGTTAATTTTTTTAAATATCAATAAATAAACGATTTTCGTTAGAGAGAGAGAGAGAGAGAGAGAGATATTGTGTAAATATTATTAAGGAAATATATATATATAATCATCTATGCTTTAAATTATAGTTAGACCTTTGCTTTATGATATTCCGCTTTCTCAACAGCTTCTGTTACCTGGACTGTTAAAAATCAACCGATACATATTTTTTAGAGTCGCATTGAGTTCATTTCTTATAACTTAAAATTCTTCACTGCATACACACACAATAAATTTAGTTACTTCACTATTGAATATGCAAAACATCTTGAGTCGAAAAATTTATTTATTTCACGTACCAAAATGCACAGTGAAAAATAAAACGCATCCAAATAGCCGAACACAATCAATGATGACAGAAATTTCCTGAGTGTTCCATAAACTGGTTTTCGGTAACGTGGTTCCTCTAGTTAGGTTCACTTTATTATTATTACTATTATTAATATCTTTTTGCATTTTCATATATAAGGAAAAATCACCTTTCCGACTGACTTATAAGGTTTTATATTTTTATCGATGATACGATTTTTTTATGTACTATCTACAAGAAAAAGATGGAAAGAGGGGTAAGCAAAGTATACTCAATTTCGGTTTAAAGGTCCTCTATATAACGCTAATTTTTTTTAACTTCGTTTCCAAATAACCTGGAACTCTGTCCTAATAACTTCAGTAGAAACGACAACTACGCTATTACGTCAAAATTCTGAAGTTCTCTCGTAAGTCCTTAAGTTGCGAGCAGGTGCGCTGTTTAGAGAAACGCGAGAACGCGCGCGGGGTGATTTGCACCCCATCTGATTATATAGCACTATTTCATTAAAAACGTCCAATTTTACAGGGAACAATAAGTGGAATTTTCTCTTTGTCACCCTACCCCAAAAGATTGTGACTTTGAAGGCAACAGGAAAGAGTTTGGCCAGTTTCAGAAGCAAGGGCGGACGGTTCTTTTTCACAAATTGTAAGTTGTGGGGTGTGAAACACACCCCACGCCTGCTCGCGGGTTAACGGTAACGAAGGCTAATTGCCTTGGTTAGAACACCGTAAACTTTTCAGAAACTCGTACGTTGCGTTAAAATAAGCTACTATTTTGGATTTTGATATGGAACCGCTTGTTTACTTTCTGCATGTGTTTTTGGTAAATTTTTTTCTGTATTTTTATGTTCAATAGTTTATGATAAAAATTACTGAGATATTCATTCAATAAAGCTTTAGGTTCCTTTTGAAGTTTATGATCTCCAGTATTCAGGTTTATCAGTAAGGAAAATTTCTCGGAAGTTTATAAATAAACAGAACTACATTAACTCTTAAACTTAAATAACACTAAGAAGGAATACTATCACGGAATACTAGGCCATACTATATACAATCACGGAATACTAGGCCATACTATATACAATCACGGAATACTAGGCTCCAGCTTCTTTGTCTCATGTCTGAATCCGGTACTGGCATCCACTGTACACATGTTCAAAAAATACCTTTAAATATTTTCAAATATTTGCGTGTAAAACAGGGCAAAGATTGCCTATGCAATGGAGGATCGGAAAGGTCGCTTAAACATGGGTGTTGAAAGGTCGCATAAAGATGTTTCTTGAAAGGTCGCATAAACATCTTTCTTAAAAGGTCGCATGTTTGAAAAGGTCGCATGTTTAAAAAGGTCGCATAAATATGCTTCTTAAAAGGTCGCATAAATATGTTTCTTAAAAGGCCGCATAAACATGTTTCTTAAAAGGTCGCGTAACTGTGCATGTCTAACTCAGTAAAATTCAATATTTAAAATTATAAGTGTACAAATTTAAGAGTTGTTGTAGGACTCTACAATAGTCTTGAAGTATGTTTTAAATAAAGGATTTATCAAAACTACAGAGACGGTTTCATGTTATTGGAACACAAAGTTAAGTTTAGAGTTTAAAAAGACTTCGGAGATGTCTATTTCTAATAAAATTGGGAGCAACCTATCGCTAAATTGGATTCAGTTTGTAACTTGGCGGTACTTTCGTTTTCTTATCAATGAAAACAAGCATTATTAAATCTATCACCAATATCATAAATTCGACACAAAACAAGTACCGTTTGAAAAAGTCACCTTTTATATTTACTCCACTTTTGAGAGTACAAACGTTGAAAAATTATTTTTATTTTAAGAAACACTCTTTTTAAAAAATATCTATTTGTCAACAGTAGTTGTTAATATTACTAGTTTCAATAACGAAGTTTTTGAAACTGCCAGAAGCAATGCTATATCTAAATCTTTGCGACATACCATTTGAGTATTTTCTCAAAGGCTTCTTTCTATAAGTTTTAACAAAACCTCTTGCTTTATCAAAAACTATTTCTTTATTAAAATCTTTTGTTTAAAATAAAATAAATTTAATTACTTGATAATGATAAAATTAGATTTATTTACATCCTAAAGTCAATTAAGCGTGGATAATGACACAACATAGTACAAGAAAATTACACAATAGTATACAAATATTAGACTAGAATAGAAAAAGACTGAAAATTAATTTGACAAGTTCAATGCATCAAATTATAAGACAATGACTACTCATTAATCATAATCACAAAACACAAACCAAAAAGAAATATACCAATAAAAATATCAAATCAAAAAATAATAAAGTGATTTAACACACAAGTCTTCAAGAGACGCATAATTACCAGAAACGATTAAATAGATTTGAGGTCGAATTTTTTAACAAAATAATCTTCTTATGAATTTCAACTCTCTCTTTGTTTATATATATGTAGTATACAAAAAAATTGCTTATGTAGTATAATCATTATAATTAATTGTAATGCCCATATTTTGCACATATAACACCTATAAGTTTATTAATACAATATGTATGTTCAATTCCAAATGCATTTATATCGGACTGGCCGCTTTTGATCTATCCCCTAATATTTTCAGATTCTCCTCACTATTACGGATAATTAGCAGAACATCCTTTATCCACTATGAAGATGGTTTACTTGGCTGTAGTGCCAAGGTGAATAAAATTTTATACACTAAATGTATAACACATTAGAAGCTCTGCCTCTCTCTCGAAAAATAGCCATGTTAAAATTTAAAGTACAAAAAGTAGTTAAAAATATAGCCAGCGAAAACTATTGCTTCACCCCCTATTCAACTTTTAAAATTTTATTAAATATTTCTAAAATAAACAAGCTAAAAAAAATAAATGTGGAAGAAAGATACCCCAGAAAAGCAACTTTAGGATAGTATTATAAACTAGACATTGCTCTCTCCACGATTTATAAAGCAAATCTTCTAATATTTTTTCCCCTTTTAACATCTGACAAAACCTTTGCCGAATAAACGTCTGCCGTGGACTATGTCAATTCTTAACAGTCTAAGAAAATACATGATCTCGTGTCAGATCTCTTATTTTTTAATTGAAATGACAAGAATAAGGATAATGGGGCAGATATAAAATTCCGATTTATAGCATTTGATATTGATACGTTTTTAGATCAGATACTTTGTGAATTAATTTAATATTCAGACTTAAAATTAAAGTTTCATTCGAGTAGTATTTAAATTTATCAAATGGAAAACTAAAACACTTTGTTTTGGTTAAACCGAGTTTTTGATTGTAAAACTTGACAAGCTTTGTTTTTCGAATGGAAATTCACTAACGAATTTTCCAAGAGATGAGAAGAATTTCCCAGAAAATGCTTTTAAATATTTACGAGCAAATTTAAAATTCAATCAAAGCGAAGTGCTTCTTCGCTAACTGTTGCGTTTTACTCTTGAAATATTACTATTGTAATGTTTCCAGCACACTGTTAAAAATTTCCGCATTAGTTGTTGCCAAAATATGGTGAAAATATAGGAATTTCACCAAAATTTGGTACACTTGAAAATTCAAAAGTACCACTTATTGGTGAAAGTATGGTATTTTTTAAAAGATGGTTAAACACCGAACCACATTTTCGTTCCACCTCCTAGCCAATCACTTGAGGCGAGAGAAGTCACGTGTGGCAAACAGCTTTATCCGTTGCGATTCTTTACTGATATTCGCAAGTTGTTTTACTTGTTTGTTGATAAATAATGGGGGGCTCCAACACTCCTCGATACGTCTCTGACAGGTTGCATGTTAAAGGCAGGTTTTTATATTGTTATACAGTGTCCGGGAAATTTTGGCCACATTTGGTTCAACCTACAACAGTATATTTGGTTCAAGCTGGAACCATGAATTTGGTTCAGTGTTGCCTTATTCGTTATTGAAAGTATATCCATATATTGGTTTAGCATCCAACCAAGTATTGGTAACATAGCTGATGCCAAAATGTGGTGAAACGTAGTTCTTAATAATGGATGAAGCTGGCAAATCACCATATTTTGGTTCAACCCTGAACTATTATTTTTAACAGAAGCTATGAATTTTTGAAACAGATACAAAATATCAGGGAAATTCAAGACTCATTGTTGTTTTGTGACGTCGGTAGCTTCTGTACATTTCATCAAGCTTATGCAGTTTGTGAACAAATGTTGGCTGAGAAATTCCCAGCTCATTTGACAGTTGTCTAGTACTTGTGCAGCAGTTAGCGAACAAATGTGGGCTTAGGTGTTCACAGCTAATTTGACAATTGTTTAATGCTTGTGCAGTAGTTAGCGGACAAATGTTGAGCTGAGTATTACCAGCTCATTTGACAGTCATCTAGTACTTGTGCAGCAGTTAGCGAACAAATGTGGGCTTAGGTGTTCACAGCTAATTTGACAATTGTTTAATGCTTGTGCAGTAGTTAGCGGACAAATATGAGCTGAGTATTACCAGCTCATTTGACAGTCATCTAGTACTTGTGCAGCAGTTGGCGAACAAATATAGTAAGAGGCATTACTAGATCCTTTGGTCGTTGTTTAGTACTTGTGTACGGGTGTAATGTTCGGCGTACAGCTTCAGAATTCATAGTACAAGGTTGTATAGTACATGCTCTTTCTTAGAGCCTACTCCGGCCATTTTTAAATCTCTAAATTCAAAACTCCTATCTTTTTTATTTAGATAACGGTTGTCCAACTATTTTGGGGAGCGGGCCACTTAAAGATTTTTTACGGATCTCGCAGGCCAGCGGTTTCAGTGAGTTTCGTAAAAAGAAAAAAACACTAAAAGCCCCCCCCCACCTTCGTAGTTGCTTTCGATTATTCGTTCATTCACTTGCGATATGGAAAGGGGTCACTTATGCTGTCTCCGCGGTTTTCCCCGCGAATTTCTGAAAAACGCTAAAATTTTTGTTTTCGATTTTTTTGTATTCCAAACAATTGTTGGGGACCGGATTGTGGAAAGCGGGCCGCACGTTTGACAACCCTGTTTTAAACACCTCTCCATCACCTCTCATAGCAAAAAATTTCTTAATGAATTACGGAACCATGTGTGTTCCTATTTTTCCGTATCGGACAGCATAAGTTTCCTAATCATGCTTCCTTTTTATTCGCATAAGGGATGGACACCAAACAATTGCTTAACGCAGAACGATTCTTCAAACCCGCATATATACCCGCAATGATTTTTGAATTTAAAAATAAAACTAAATTTAACAAATTAAATTAAAAATTATTCTAATATTTATGAAAATAAAGTACAGTAACACTTCTATATGTCGATGTCGATATCGAAGATAGCATAAAGTAATTCAATGTATGGAAACAGCTATTCTATGCATTAAACAAGGGCTTCGAATCACGGAGTTCACTAAAACTTTGCCATGTAGGGAATTTTGATACAGTTAAACCTGTCTTAATGACCACTTCTATTCAGCGACCACCTCTCTTAATAACTACTTTTTATAGAAACGGATTTCCTCACCCCTATAGTTCTAATGCTAAACTTACTTCTATTCAGAGACTAACTCTCTCAATGACCTCTTCTTTACGGAACCAACGGTGGTCGCCTTAGGGTGGTTTTACTGTATATGGAAGTTTGATACATGTGCGATACATGGAAGTCCTACGCTAATCAAACCGCTTAGATTACGTGCAAATGACTTTTCGCAAATATTTTTAAATTATTCATATTAAAAATTAAAGTAAAAAATTCTGCTCTAATTCATAATAATTTTATAAAAATTATTTTAATTACGATCATACATATCGTAACTGAGATAGTCAAATTAAATCAATCTCTGAATAAGTAAAATCATCTATGTTAATTGAACAATTAATCAACGTAGTTAATTACAAGTTAAAGAATACAAGTATTTATATTTATATTAATATATATATGTTAATCAAAGGTCGACTAATTGAAATTTATAATTAATCTGAATTTAAAAATTACATTTCTGCAATATTTTAATTAAGTAGTCGAAAAATATATATACCAATTAACAATTTTATGCCAACATTTTATCTATATAATAGAATCAATTTCATTTTGGAATTTTATATCTGCATCATTATATATATATTTTAAAAATTTAATTGCATTTAAATTATGTTACAATAATTGTTAAATGGTTTTTTACTGAGTTAAGTAACCATACATCATATGAAAATGCTTTTAGATTAAAATTTAAATTGTTTAATCAGCAACCACACTAGAATGCCTATTTATTTACTTAGGAGTTTTCTATACTACTATATTATTATATACAACTTATTATATACAACTTATTATATACAACTTATTATATACTACTTCTATATTCGATTTCTTTCGGGAAAAGAATTACAACTTGTAAGGTAATAATGTTTTGGATAACCATGGTCTTTACGTGTTTTTCCTTAACATTTTACAACCACGCTTTCCTGCCAAATTTCTCGCCAAACTTCATAAATTTTCTTGCCAAATTCGACAAATAAATAATGTTTTTTATATTGATTTATTTTTAATTTAATTAAATTATTCATTTTCCCATTGTCTCATTTATTATTTGTTTCATACAACGTTTATTTATCGGTGTGTTTGAGTATCTAAACTCCCATAAAAACCCATTATCAGGGACGGATTATGGGGGGGGTCGCACCTAGTTCAGATAATCTACTTTCAATTTCCTTCAGAATTTATGTCTTCGAATTTATGTCATTTGGAAATTTATGTAATCTTTTTAAGAAAATCTATAGAACATGTAGATGACCAACTGACTTCTTTAACCCTTATATAATGCTTTATTCCGTATTTTATAACGCAAGTAGTTAAGGTCATACTGTGTCCAGACTTAACATTTTCCGGATTATCCCAACCTCTGTCGTATAGAGCAGCGTTTATCGACCCTTTCATCATTGAAATAATATGTATGTTCGGGGACACCTCCACATGAAATTATATATTATATATCGTTATTAATATTTTCCTTCGTTATTTATAAACTTAAATTTTATAAGCAAAACGTAGTATACCTTCCTATAGCTGGTTTAATAAAAAAATAAATTTATTTTATTATATAGCATGAGAAATTTATTGATAACACAAAAAAGCTAAATTCAAACTACTTATTTAAGGGACCTAATATTTTCGTTTACATATGAAAATGCCCTCGTGGCTTCTGAACCTGTGGGCACGTTGTGCAGAACCGCAGAGATACGGGGAACCCCAGTCGATGAACGCTGGTATAGGTAACCAAACCCGAAACTACGGATCACTAAAGTTATAACAGATGTTTTAAGCGTTATCAAGTGTCAAAGTTGAAATTACGATACTGCAAACCCACGAGCTGGTTCTATGTAATTGTAGGGTTTCTGACCAATCCGGACAAAACTTTGATGCGCGCACCAAGAAACGCTGATGCAGAGGGTTACGGACAAGAAAAACATTGATCCGTGGTTATTTATGCAGGTATAATTCAGGGCAAGACCTTAATGTAAAGTTGGGGAAAGTAATCGTTCTCTGTAAAAGGTATAAATTACAGCATTTGCTTCAGATAATTTGCAAAATGCCACAATTATAGTTTAACACTTGACATTTGTCATCTTAGCCTTGTAAATTACCCTCGGTTTGCTTCATCCGTAGTTATATCCAAATTCAAACACGTTCTAGTTTCAGTTGATGAAAACCATGCCAATTAAAATTTTCCTGTCATGTGATACGAAAATTGAAGTATTGAAACTGACATGAAGCATTGACATAGGTACTGAAACTGACACGATGTATTGACATATGTATTAAAACTGGCACGAGGTATTGACATAGGTATTAAAACTGTCACGAGGTATGGACATAGATATTGAAACTGATACGAGATATTAACATTTGTATTGCGACTAACACGAAGTATTCAACTATGTATCAAAAATTTGCAAGATGTATTGGCATACGTATTGAAACTGACCCGAGATATTAATATTGGTATTGAAACTAATACGAAGTATTGACATAGGCATTGAAACTGACACGATGTATTGATATAGGTATTGTAACTGGCACGAGGTATTGACATACATATTAAAACTGGCACGAGATATTGATATAGATATTAAAAGTGACACGAGATATTGACATTGGTATTGTGACAAACACGATTTATTCACCTATGTATCGAAAACTTGCAAGATGTATTGAAGAATCTATTGAAACTGACCTGAGATATAAACATTGCTTTTGAAACTAACACGAAGTATTGACACAGGTATTCAAAATTGACAGTAGGTTAAAAATGATGTTTGTGACATATTTCTTTATTAGTTTTGTCAACTAAAGAATTAATTAGTCGAAATAGCGGTGATGGTTTCATCATCCAACTAATTGCATCCCTAGCTAGAATAAATCGCAGCGAACTAAGTATTGTAGGCGAAGGTGGTGGACTATAGGATGACCAGTTAACCTCGATTGCAGCTGACCACTAGGCTGAGGATAATAGCCTTCGTTCCTGTCTCTGTCCCCCAAGAGTAGACATTAGACGACGAATCCGAACTAATGGGTTGTCCAATGAGAAGGATTTATTCCTTTTATTTTGTCCTTTCGGCACTTTTCCGAAAAAAAAGCAAAAAACCCGCTACTGCGTTTCTCGGTACTAAAACTAGTTACGTAGCTAAAGAATAGTTTCAGATGGGCATAGAAAGCAAAGACACATTAAAACTACAACATAGATTCAAGGAAGCCCTGGAGCTGTAAAAAATGCGATCTGAAATTCAATTGGCTGAAATGAAAAAATGCGGGGCAGCGACCTGCTGGAAGTATTGGGTCCGGCCAGAACACTACAGCTTAAGTAGCCTTGGCCGCGGCTAACATTCGGGAGGGTGAGTTCTTGGAAATTATTGGAAATTTTTTTAGTTGGTAAAAGCCGTTGAGAGAGAGGTGGCTTAGAAAGGCAGATTTTCGCATGGCAGAAAATCTGTATTCCTCTCGCAGGGTTCAAATTCTAAGGGACTGCATGGCACTGGATGCCTTTTTAAACATCGTAATCCCGAGTTCGATTCTCGTGGTGGAATAAGTTGCCCGTGACTCGGGTTTTTAATTAATCTGTAGGTCCTTGACGTGTAAGACTACGAACCCTATCCTTGAAAATATCGATAGAAAGTCGTTACAAAATCCAGAAAAGTTAGGCCAATTTTCTGCTATTCTAGGATACTATTTTTGACACACATACGTTTCTTAGCTTAAACTAGCGTTTTTTTGCTCTTGTTTTTAGAATTTGTTTAGCTTTTTTTTATCATTTTCTTAGTTTAAACTCTAGCTTCAGTGTGTATGAAAGAAAACGAAATACCGCCCTAGAATCTGGTTATTTGTCATATGCAGTGGAACGTGATTATAATGAGAGTAGTTTGATTTAATATATATTAGTTGTAAAAGAATAATTTACAGCATATTTCAAATGATTAAGGAGATAAAATATAAGGCAATGTAAACTATTATTCACACAAAATTATAATATCCATTTACCAGAAGACTGAGATCCTCATAAATTTTGTTATTATAAAAGAATAGAAAACTACACCCAATATTCAACATTTTCACATTAATATTTTTCAAGGATGCTCGTTGTGCAGAAATTTTGCGGTCTTGAGGGGACACCTTGTATATATACATTTATAGCTATTTCAATCCAAAGTCTTCAATCGGCCTTCAAACATCCGGGCCACTGGGTGGCCATTGTAAAACTTGCATATTATTTTATTTATTTTAAGTTACGTCGTTGTATGGCTTTAATAAATAAGTCTAATCACGTCTTTAAGACGTAAATCCAGCCTTTCATATTCTTAAAGCATTATGTCTTCTTATGTCTCTAAAGTATAAGTTACATTTTCTTATGTCTTCCAAGTATAAGTTACGTTTTATTATGTCTTCAAAGTATAAGTTACATCTTCTTTTGTCTACGCGCGAATCTATCACCAGTTCTAGTACGCAACTTATCGTGGAATGTTAAACTACATGTAGTTAAGAATTTCTTCATGAAATTTTATGGATGTACGAAAAATTCTTATGTTTATTATTGCAGTATCTGAAATCGATGCAGCCATTGTGCCATAGTCGGTAAAAATTTCATCGCAACCTTTCATGTATTTCCATTGGACTCTTGCTCAATGAAATTGCGTGAAATTTTATGCGTGTAAGAAACAGGGCATTATGTTTTAAGTAGTCAGCCTGCCATTGGAATAGAAAAATTATATATAAATAAATAATTGCTTTCGAAATACCAGCGGAAAAGTTATTAAATAAATTTAAAAAAACACCTAAGTTTAACTCTTAAGTTAATGGACATTTTTAATAGCTTGTTAATTATCTTCAAATTAAAAGGATATTTTATAAGAAATGATTAAAGAAATATTTTTCCTTGTTTCTTTAACTAACAACGCTACTTAGTAGTTAGTCTAGCGCTACCTGATTGGCTGCATCTAATCTGTGTTCAAATTTATGTTAAAATTAGGTTATCTCACATACTTTCGATCTGATAAAAACAATGAACGTATTGTTAGGATATTTCTGTTTTGCCAATTATTACCGAAAATATGAAGATACCTTTTTTCATGCAAAACTGTATTCCATCCATCAAGCTGCTAAGCGGTTGGGGAGGAAAATAATATAATAAAATAACATTATTCAGGTAGTAACATAAATATTTTTACAAAATTTATTACATATTTTCTACCTGGATAACAATGGAAAAAGACCAAGGTGTATGACGGGGCCCATGCTGCCCAATACTAGCAATTATTAACTAGCAATAAAAACTAGAAATTATTAAATGTTTAAGCTTGTGCTAACCATGCGTTCTGAGAAAGACAATCGAATTTTTCAGCTTACTTAAAATACACTTTTTATTAACTTTTATTTACTTTTATTCATAACTCATTATGCACATCTCCATATAAATACTTAGTGTTCGTTCACGAAAAGAAGTCCGATTGAACAGTTAGAAATAACGGGAGGTGACGTCACAAACGGGCTAGTTCATTACAGCAGAGGAGGACTCCAATTTCAGAACTAAATAAAAAAATAAATTTACATTAAAAAAAGATTATTTTCAAGTAGAAAATAAAACTAAACTTACAAGTGAAATTTTCATATTTGTTAATGTAAATTTATTATTTTCGGGGGATGGAGGGTGCTTTCTCGGGGTGAGCTGATCGACAGAATTCTACGGTAAATAATTTGCAATTAAAAATCCGCTGTCTCAAGCGCCTCTGCAAATTTTTGCGCCCTGGGCAAGTGCCTAACGTGCCTATTTATAAATATGGCACTGGGTTTGCCCGAGCCTAAGGCACTGCCAGAAGCTGGTGTTATTTAAGTCCAAGCGTTATTTTAATCTTGTTTGTTTATATATGACTGAGAAATTTCCATGATCGATAAACCTGAATATTGAAGATAATGGACTTCAAATAAAAACTAATTTTTTATTGGCTAAATATTGTGAGGACTACATTCGCGTTAGGGGACCCATTCTGCCCTTACAGCCTGGGGCCCCTAAAAACTTTAACCCTAGCACGGGGTCTGTCCTGATATTATAAAATTCTCGGAAAATAGTAAAAATATTAAGAGCACATCGTTAGAAAATTGGTGTTGGAAAAGCTCTTAAAGGAGGGAGGTATTGTAGAAGATGGTAAATGCTCCTGTTTTACTAAAAACCGATTCAATTTCGAAAGATCGTAGAAAAGAACATTAAAAGTAAGTTAATTATTATTAAATGCGGCAATTTTGGCGACAACTTTAATAGCCAAGAAAAATGCATGAGGATGTAAAAGAAAATTCTTAACATCTCAATGACGCCATTTATTTTCATGCCAATGGTTGTGCCCGAACTCTTAAACTAAAAGGGCAAAACATATAACGTATAAAAAATAAATAAATGGCCTTCCAATTAAAAGAGAAAGTGAGTACGGACGAAAAATTCGGAAGTGAGAAAAAAGTAATTTACAAAAGTTATCTCCCCCGTAAAGTGAAGAATCCGCTACCTAAAGTGGCCCATAATTTTTGGCGGCGAAATCATTCGCTTCCAGGTTTGCAATAAACATGCACACAATCCCCGTAATCATTATGCTAGGTGTATTATTTTAAAGCCAAGGGGTTTTCGCCACGGAGGCAAGACTTCGAATGTGTCACGAGATGCCACGTAATTGCTATGGGGAGCTTAATCGCCATTCGATGGCAGAATATGTCATCCCAAATTACTGTCCCTTCTTCCAGGATCGCAGGGAAGGCTACTAGCACTGCCTAGTGGTGGATGACCAAAGAAGAACTTCGGCAATTAAAGGCGAATGATATGTGACGGTGTCTCTTTCCAGTAGGCCACGGATCGAGGGAGACAACATGGTGGAAAGTGGTTTATAAATTGACTAAATTAAGCGACGATCCCTCTGCTCATAAGTTAGGTTTAACGTCGCCTCGGGGTAAAACCTCGCCGGCAGAGCTTCAAAAGATGGATTTCTGGTGGAAGAAAATTTGTCGGAGATAAAATTCTGAATGTTTCTTATTTCATACGCAGTTTTCTGAAAATTGTTTAAGACCATTCTTCATTAAACGTTGTCGTATGAGATGTAATAAATGTTCGATGTTTCTTATTTTGTACGCAGTTTTCTAAAGATTTTTTAAACGTTGTCGTATGGGACGTAATAAACGTCCGATAATCTGAACGACATCATTTCAACTTAGTTCTGTTACGTTATAAACAATAATAATTAATTGTTATAAATGACATAAAACGTTGTTGAGAAGAGTGATCCTCCTTTTTTTCTCCAAAAACGTTGAATTATAAAATGTTAATTAATTAACCAATTTGTATAAAATAAATTAGAGATATATCAAACTCTATAGACATTTTTCATATCATATTTATACGATCTTAATTATACATACCATCAATGGCATATAGTTCGTTAGCGAAAAATTGACCGATGGCACCATTAGAATTCAAAGGAGATGACATCACAAACGGGCTAGTTCATTACAGCAGAGGGGAGGACATCATTTCAGAACTGGTCTTTGGCGCCAACAAACGTTTGCTAAAAGCTAGTAAATGAAACGAAATACCGAATAAACGGGGAAAAAAACATCTTATTCGAATTAGCATGCAATAAAAAGAACGTTATATGGAAATAATTTATACAATTGTTTTTTTTTTATGCGACTTTTAGAAATTGATTTAAAGATTAATCACCTGCCTTAAAAATGTGCAAATCTAAGCATTTGGTGCTGAAAATTGTTCTCTATTTTATAAAATTCACAGCTTGACAAATGGATGAATATTTCAAAAATGTCGAAAATAGCTTCGGCGTTAATGAGACTCGTACACGAGACCTTTTTCCTGAGAGTCGAATGACTGCACCTTGCTACAACACAGGGTAGCAAGTACGAACACCGGTATGAGAAGAAGTTCTTTATTTTGAGCTTAGAAAAGGAAGTTTGGTTCTACGAAAAGTAACAACACACAAAATGAAAAAAAAAAAAAACCCGTTTAGAAATAGGCAAAACAAAGAAACACGCTCTCATTGGCCTTAACGATGGATCAAAGAAAGAGAGAGAAAATGATGTCTAAAAATACGATTTTGCGTGATTATTATAAATTTATTAAAAAATCACTTTTCATGCTCTCATTACCAATTGATAGTTCTGTTACCAGCGGTAGAGCTAAGAATTGCATTAAAAATCACTAATCCTTAACATGGCGTAGTTTCTTGGGTGGACTCCAAAACAAAAGAAACAGGATCCGCAATATGCAAATTTATTGCTGTCTTCACAAACTTAGAAATACAGTAAAAAATATCGGTCGCGTAGGTAGATCGAAAATATTTCGTAGGATGGATATTAGGGCGGTACAACCATAGCTCGCTAAATTCATCTCTTAAAATCGTCTCAAATGGCTACTACAGAAACTAAGGACTAAGCAAGAGAGAGAGAAAGAGAAAGAGAGAGAGAGAGAGATAGCGCGTATACTTGTCCCGTTGTCCGATTACGGCTAATTACTGATTGAAATCGAGTTCAGTCAGGTCTTCCTTCTTGCGGACCAGGTCTGATTATTTTCTACATTCGAGGTGAGTGTGCATGTTATTAGAAGCATGCATGCCGTGCATGCTTAGCTAGAAATAGCGCGGAGGAGGGAGGGCGAGGCAGGAATAACCTGTTTTACGTACTCACATCCTAAAACTTGAGTACCTGATTCTCGTAATTTGTGTATTAGCAATAAATTTGTTTTTGTGGTGATAATTAGATTATAATACCGCCACAGATTATTCCACTTCTTGTGAAAAATAATGCAACGCTTCGCCAACGATTGGGAAAAAAATGACGAGCCTGTAGGAACGTGTGGTAATAACATACAAATAATGTGACTACTTTTTATAAAAGAGAACGGGCGGGGATGTCTATACAAAAGTATATCGTGCATAGCTTTCGTGATTACCTCTTTATAGTGACCATTGCAGTCCAGTCCCAAAGGTGGTCACTTTAGGCAGGTTATATTCACCAGGCCGCGTAAATGGGGGTTAGGAACTCCCAATCCATTTGAACACATTTATTGGCTGTAAAATATAATTTCTTATGAAGAGAAAAGGATTTTCTATTAGACCCCAATTTTTCAACAAGAACCCTCCTCTTTGAAAGCCTGTACACTTGGCTTGCATATTTACTTGTTTAAATTCATACAAACTTATTTATCTCTCTCTCTCTCTCAGTATTTTTATAGTATTTCTAATTAAAGTTACTTGAACGTAAATAAAACGGTAGACGGTGAGTATATCGCACGGAATGACTACCGGCGAAATACTAATCTATTGAGAGATAATGAAAGTTCTGGATCTAATAACTTTATTACGAGGAAGATTACTAAATGTTAATAATAGTATTTAATTAACTTCATCATCCCTGAGGATAAAGCGATAAGCTTGTTCCGTTCTTTATTCGTCGTCGGCTCTGTCGACTTTTATCCTTTTTTGACGAACGATTAGATTTTTCCCGTTTATATTCCGTCCATATTTTCTAATTATCGTTCCAGGTAATCCTATACGTATATTTCCTAACGTTTGAGAAATTCAATTAATAGTTACGATGAAATGCTTTCAAAGAACGATCACCTCTTAACGACCGACCGTTGGAACATTTAGCTTTGTAATCAAACGTTATTTTCGAAATGTAATATTTAAGTTATTATAATAATGTAATGTAATAATACAGTGCAATATAGTAATATGTATATAATAATATAGTGTAATATAATAAATATAGTGTAATATAGTAATGTGTACGTAATAATATAGTGTAATATAATGTGTAATGCAATAATATAGTGTAATATAGTAATGTAATGTATATATATATGTAAGTGTATGCGGTAATAAATGCAATTTATTGCATTATGTCATATTTATTGAAACAGTTTTTTCCAGGTTTGCATTTATTGAATTCCAATAATTAGTGTGTACAAATTAATAATATAACATTTTATAAGTACTCATAGCGATATCTTGAAATATTATGCAAAATACACACACACACACACACATCTTTGTGTGTGGCGAAGTGGCCCACTGGTATAAGCGCCCGCCTGCTAACCAGAAGGTGTTTGCTAGAGACGTGAGTTCGCGCCCCAGTATGGGGGGAAAAAAAGGCCAGCGTTACTACGCTCATGGCGCGATGTCTTGATCGGTGAAAGTATTAATAATGAATAAAAATACCATTGGGCCATTAAAACCGGATTTGTAGCCTGCTGACGACATGCCAGCATCCGGAACGCCGTTGGGATAACTATCGGTAACCCAGCGACGTGAAAAAGGCTATCTCAGACTCTGATGATATGAACCATAATGAAAATATGAATGGAGCATCGGTTGTCTCGCTCTTAAATCAGAACCGCGTTCGAGTTTTAAGCAGAGGGGCCAGTTCGAAAAATATGCAACAGTCTCTCCTTGGAGGTGTCGGCGGTTGTAGCGGCGCCTCCAACTGTACGGCTACTAGAACCAACACAGCCCAAAGTGCTTTGCAGCCTAGTATAGGTGCAACCACTAGGGCTGAAAGACCACGCCAGCGCATGTCATGGACAATAGATATGAACACCTACATCATGCGCACCTACTATACGATTACAAAGCTGGAAACAGACATGACAAATTACAGACCCACACTTCACGCCAAATTCGCACAACAGTACCCACACCTGGACATCAGTATAGAAAGGATAACAACCCAACGCAGGAACATAATAACCAGAAATCTCTTAGCAGAGCCCATACTACAAAGGTTAAGAGATGAAGTCGCCAATGACCTGGCAAACACTTCAACCAGTGTGGCCAACCCTGAAGCACCAGCTAGTAGCGCAAGAGAACCGCTCCAACCAAGCATAGAAGAAGAAGAGAGGAGGGACGTGGAGAAAATGGAAGAAGGTTTCCAATGTGCCCTGGCGGAATATGAAGGCTCGGATGCCGCAACAAGGCCAAGAATACCACGCCAACCGGCATCTTGGAAACTCTGCAAAGCAACCAAGATCCTCAATGAACATACTCTACCACTACACCTACAGAACCACAACTCCCTACAGGAAATACACACCGCCATATACTGTGCAGCAGTAGCGGCATCACGCGCCAATGGGTACGAAGTAAGGAACGAAGGCCGAAGTAACAGAGGAAACAAAGCCCAACCACCATGGCAAGTGAGACTGGAGAAAAGAATAGAAGAGCTCCGCAGCAGCATAGGGCGAATAACCCAGTACATGCAGGGAAATAGGAGTAAGAAATTAGTGAGGAAAGTGAAGATGGCCCTTAAGAGAAATAGGATTCATACAAGACACGAAGAGCCCAATAAACACATCAGCGAATATCTGGATACCCTCAAACAAAAACTGGGTGTATACGCCAGAAGACTCCGAAGATACAAAGACTGTACCAACAAAAAACAACAGAACATGCAATTCCAAGCAAACCAGAAGGCCTTCTACAGGAAGCTTCGAGAGACATCAGCGAGCCAAGACAAATACGAATCCCCACAGCCAGCAGAAATAGAGACCTTCTGGAAGACACTATGACAACTTAATGACGGAAGAACAAAAGGGATGCCAGAAAAGGACTCTGGGATGTAAAGAGCAGCTTACCATCGACTCAGTTATCCTGGAACAAGCAAGAAAACAGAAGCGAAAACTCAACACCGCATACATAGACTACAAGAAGGCTTTCGACTCTGTTCCACACTCGTGGCTCCTTGAAATACTCAGCATATACAAAGTGCACCCATCCATCATCCGATTCTTAAGAAGCAGCATGAAACAATGGAGAATCCAGGTACAACTAAACAGGCAAGACAGTAAAATAGAATCGGCCGAGATCCCCATCCGGCGCGGAATCTTCCAAGGAGACGCAGTAAACCCCCTATCGTTCTGCTTGGCGTTAAACCCCTTGTCAAGGATGCTGAACACAAGTAAATACGGACACATGCTGAAGAAAGACAAGAGAAACCTACATAAAGTCTCCCACCTCATATACGTAGATGACATCAAGCTATACGCGCCAACCATCACCCAACTCCGACAACTCATCAGTATAACAGAGACATTCTCCAAGGACATAGGAATGGAATTCGGCCTCGATAAGTGCAAAATACAGAAGAATAGCAAAGAAGATTTACCAGGCATCGAACTCGAAGACGAGAGATTACTGAAGACCTTGGACGAGGGCAAAACCCACAAATATGTAAGGGTAATGCAAACATGGCAGCAGGAGCACAAGAAAGTCAAGGCCCAGCTCACGCAAGCATTCCAAGAAAGATCCTGGCGCACGAGGTCTGTCTAAAATCAGCATAACATATTATAACTAAATACATCGTAAGAATCGCTTTTCACTAATACGGATATGATTCTTCATCAGGGAACCGTAATACATCCGCATTGTCAAGTTACATTTGCTGTAGCACAGAATACAAGTTGCTATTTAACGGAACTAAATATTACAGACAAAAAGAAGGTATTCCAATGGGTTGTAGTTTTTCTAGTTAATTAGCAAATTTGTTTTTATATTTCCACGAAAAGAAGAATGAAGGATTAGGAATAACAGCAATGAGGTACATAGATGGCATTATAGTCTTCAGTTGCAAAGACTTCAACAAGTTGAGTAGTGTCATTTACCCGGAAAGTCTAAAGCTCAAAGAAACTAAGAGTCTGGTCTACATTTCATTTCTGGACATTAAAATATTCAAAATTGAAGACAAAGAACTACAATGCTGTATATGTGATAAAAGAGCAGACTTCAGTTTCCAGGTTGTGCTACTGTCAAACTTCGGATCCTGTTTAAGCAAGAAAAGTGTTTAAAAACATCCTTATTTCTCAAATATGCCGGATTAATAGGGTATGTAAAAATAACTGCAACTTCTTTAAAGAAATTTTAAGATTATTTAGGATACTTTTAAGTAATCGATTACCGATTGGTTTGATTAGTGGTATTTTTAGCAGGTTTAGGCGGATATTGGATTTGAGTGTCTAAACAGGTTGTCTCTATTACCAGGCTGAGAAAGGAGGCGCGTCGGCCGAGACACGTTTGTAAATATTTATGATTAGGGATCTGGCAATATTAGAATAAATTTTTTACTGTTAATCTTGTCCAGAGTGTATACGACATGTAATGTTTTCTCCAATTTAATTCTTTAAGGTAACTTTGTTAATAAGTTTGTAATTAATTTTGTATTTATTTTATTTAATAATTATGTAAATATTAATTTCAGATGTATAATTTTGCTATTAGTCGGATCCGAAATTTTAGCAACACGTGGGGTAAAGGCTTGTTTCTATATTGATTCTGGAAGTATAAGCAGCTTGTAAATTGGGGCCTGGAAAATAAGGTTTTGCTAATTTACGTAATGCTACTATTAGCTGTCCCCAGAATATTAGCAACACGTGAATTTAATTAACGTTTAAAAGAATATTTTTTATATTAATTCTGAGTGCTCGAACAGTTTATAAATAGGGTTTAGGCAAATGTAGATTTTGCTAATTTATTTTATTTTAATTAATGCTTAAAGGCCGGTTTTAGGGACCGTAGTGAACAGAGAAAGCGGCATTATTAAAAAAAAAAGAGACAACATATTATTGCTCTGGGCATTTCGGAAAAAACTGGCTTGTAACTCGGCAATGCGGATGTGATACGGTTCCCTGATGAAGAATCATGTCCGTATTGCTAAAAACTGTGTAAAATGTGTTATATAATCATGAAAAGGTTCGCTTTTCATATTTTCATAGTGATTCTTACGATGTATTTAGTTATGATAAATGCATTAAAATAACTTATATATATATACAGGGTGGTCCTAAACTATATGTCAAAAATGTAAAGGCAGGTAGAGGGGACCTAAATAAGCAGATTTCGTATAGGATTGTGTGTGCGGTAATGTCGCCTTGAGCCGGTAGAGAGCGCTGATGACTGCGGCGTATAAAAGCGCTTCGCTAGCTGGATTCATCATTTCCCGCACGGATCTCGAGCAGCATGCATCGTTTCACCAATGCGGAGCTGGCCGACATGCATTTCATGTATGGGGCTGCACAAGGAAATGGATTAGCTGCTCAAAGGATGTACAGGGAGCGATTCCCGGATAGGAATCAGCCGGATCGTCGAACATTCGAGCGTCTGCATCGGGAGTTACGCATGAGTGGATCATTTTATGCTTCCAGGCGTGGAACTGGCTTTGGAAGATATCGCAGAACTCCTGCAGTGGAAGAAAGAATACTGAACACAGTCGAGGATAATCCTTCGACAAGCTCGAGAGCTGTAGGACGTGCGTTGGGTGTGAGCCATCAAAGTGTTTTAAACTGCTTGATTTAAGATTTAACCTGCTTGGATTTTTTCTTCTGGGGTCATATTAAAAGCCTGGTGTACGAGAGTCCCGTCACATCTGAAGAAGATCTTGTTGCCCGCTTCTCTGTTGCTGCTGGACATGTGATCGACATGCCTGACGTCTTTTCTAATGTACGCCGATCCATGCGCCGTCGCTGTGAATCTTGTATCGCTGTTGGTGGCCGCTCTTTCGAGCACCTCTTGTAAACTATTAATAAATTTTTGTTTTCTTTTGTCTTTACTTGTCTTTTCAGTTTCCTGTGATTCATACTGCTTTACAAGCTAGCGCTTTAATGTGTCATTACCGCACACACATTCCTATACGAAATCTGCTTATTTAGGTCCCCTCTACCTGCCTTTACATTTTTGACATATAGTTTAGGACCACCCTGTATATATATATGCTTGTTCAAAACGGAATTTTTTTGCCGTCCCTTCAAAAGTCAATGGTAGTTAACATTAGCTAAAGCAGAAACTGTCTAACGCGGAAGCGGAAAGCACTATTTAGTCCCGTCAAATACCATGCATTAACCACGTCATTTAACATGTTTGGCGCAGTATAGCCCAGATGCTCTTGCACCATAAAAATCCAAACAAAAACAAAGAAAAACCTGCATAAAGCGGAAAATCGCTGGTAGGAAGGAAATTTTCTCAGCAGAAAAAGGAAAGAGGGTTGTAATACAATACAAATAGCAAAGTGGGGGATGACGAACAAAAGACATTTTACAGATATAGAATGCCCTTGTCCACATAGGCGTAGCCAGGGGACGATTTTGGGGGTTGTAACCCCCCATTGCAATGAAATTTTGTATATTTAACATAGGAATATATAAGTTGTAGTTCTGTAACCCCTCCCATTAAGCCTATAACCCCCCCTTATGAACTTTCTGCCTACGCACATGCTTGTACAACCACCATTTTGCACACCACCCACCCACCATAGGCATACCCAGAAAGTTCATAAGGAGAGGGTTACAGGCTTACAATGGGGGGTTACAGAGCTACAACTCCATTATATTTACATGTATACTATGCACAATTTCATCGCAATGGGGGTTACAACCATAATCGCGACCACCCCCCCCTTGCGTATGCCAACGCCACCCACTTCTTAAATAAAAACGTTCATTATTAACCAGAATGATATATATCATCACCATCATATTCAACCATTATCTATCCACTGCTGGATGAAGGTCTCTCTCTCTCTCTCTCTCTCTCTTTCTCTCTCTCTCTCTCTATATATATATACATACATACACACATAGAGAGAGAGAAAGAAAACAAAATCGATTATGAAGACTTCGAAGGGATCGTGCAGTTTCGGGCGGGCGGGCAGGTAGATAGGTAGTGTGACTTTTCTATTTGAAAGATGTGCATGGTGAAAATTTAGAGATGACGCGCGTTCGATATTACTCTACGCAACTGATATACAGGGTTCCTAGGAAAGTCAGTATGCGGCTAATAACTTTTAAACCAATACAGGTACTGCAACGAAAGTTAGGTACTTGTATGGTAAAATGACTATGCACTAACAGATGAGATAAACAGCAGCTCCCCTGGTTTTGAGTTGAGGAAGTTAAAAATTGTGTTTCGAAAAATAATAAAGATTGCAAAATATTGTCTATTAGAAAGTTGTAGAGTATCCTTCAGTTAAAAAAGAAAAGAAATACGGCCCACGTTCCGCATATATACGTACTACCACAAAGTGAGGTGTTTGGGAAGTTCCAACGCATCACTTTTCAATTAATGCTTTCTGATCTTTTGAAAGTTGAGTTGAAGTTCTTATAGGAGAGAGAGAGATCATTGTTTCTTTTCTTTAAGAATTTCAACCCAACCTCTAAAGCTCTAGAAAGCATTAACTGAAAGCTATGCATTGAAACATCCGGAACACCTCACTTTGTGACAGTACGTGCACATACGGAATGTGAGCCGTATTTCTTTTTTTACTAACTGAAGGATGCTCTACAACTTCCTAATTGAGAATAAACTCGCTACCTTTATTATTTTTCGAAATAAAATTTTTAACTTCCTCAATTCGCCACCAGGGGCGCTGCTGTTCACTTCATCTTATAGTGCATAATCATTTTACTATACGATTACCTAACTTTACAGTGCATTGCATAATGATAGGTCCATCCGAACAAAAACAGAAGTTCTATTGAACTACTGTTTCATGTTTTTAATTTACATTTATTACAAGGCTCTTGTGATAACAAATTATTTAAAAGTAAAAAGGATTGCAAATGTACTTACAAGAATAAAGTTACAATAATTAAAAACGGGTGTTGCAAAAAGATAAGTCCACCATATGAAACTTATTCATAAAAATTTATTAATTTTTCTTCCTCACTTCGGAATCAACTCATAATTTTTTTTGGCATAGAATTAATAAGATTCTGTAAATAATATATGTTGATGGCATGCCACTCAGACAGAATTGCTTCTTTCAGTTCATTAGTAGTATTGTATTGTTTCCCACCTGCATATACAGCTCTTGCAAGTGTTCACCATAGATTGCCTGTGGGGTTTAAATCTGGACTGTAAGGTCGCCAGTCAATAATGTGGACACCGTTTTCTATAAACCACTCAGAGGTTGAATTAGCTGTATGGATTGGGGCATTATCGTGTTAAAGCATGAAGCATGGCCCTCCGATTTCTGCTGAAAATGGTAGCAAGTGCTCATCAAGTATGACTTGATAGTCTGTAGCAATCGTACGAGAGTTTAAGTATGTAATATTTGTTTTTTCTTGCCACTCAAAGCCTGTCCAGATCATGACAGAACCACCTCCATCTTGTCGCTTCGAAAAGATTCGTTCTTCTTCTTTGCGCAAGTCGTGCCAATAAAATTGCCAGCCATCTGGCCCATCCAAATTTAATTTCTTTTCGTCGCTGGATATTACTTTTCTCCAGTCTTCTTTTCTAGTCTTTACTTGTTGCGCAAATCTCAGTCTCTTTTCTTTGTGTTTTTCAGATAACTTTGGGGCAGCTTTCCTTTTTTTGCATCTTAAACAGTGCACCGTCTTCAGGGTCCTAGACAACGTTTACTTAGAGATTGGAATGTCTTTTCGACGTGCTAAAGCACCCAAAGAAATTGAACCAGATGGAACCTCCTTAACAATTATCCTTGTTTGGCGAGAGATCAGTTTAGGATTGTTCTTTTGTACCGTACGCATCCTCTAATCGAATAAAATTGTTCACCACATTATGTGATCGTTTCAAACGTTTCGCTATTTCTCTATTCGACTTTCCATATTCCTTAAAAGCTTTAATTTTCCCTTTTTCCTTTTCAGTAAGCTAATTTTTGCAACCCATTTCTTTTTCTGTTCATTAACTCGATACTATACTAAAAGTAACAGTTAAAAACACATTCTACAGCTCAGTGACGTCGAAAGCACATGTCAGGACGCAAATTTGCATAAATGAGAAATAATCACACGGTATTTTGGAATGAAATCTAAGGTGGACCTATTATTTTGCAACACCTCAATCCTAAAAAAGTGCCGCATTTTTTAAAAATTATATTTTTTTCAGCATATTTCGCTGTGTTATTGTTACATACCCTAATACGAAATCATCGAAATTTTTTGGGAGATTATTTGCATATTCTTATGAAGAAAAATTTATTTTTCTGGGTGGACCTATAATTATGCAACGCGCTGTAATTGCAATATCTGTCTTGATTTAAAGGTTATTGGCCACATTCGGACTTTACCAGGGGGAACTCTGTATCTACAAGTCGCCTCGGAGCGCTGATTACGCTGTTCAAGCGTCCTGTCTGGGATTACAGCGCCGCCTCCGGCGGCCACCCTTCCCAATGAAACCCTTGCACAATTCCTCCTCTGTATCTACAAATGGCTGCTTGCTAATGCTGTTTCTTACAATCGACGAATCTTACTATTAGTACGTATGGGTTTTGATGCTTGAGAAATGAATTTCAGATACATAAAAGTAGAGATATCTGCAGATGATATTCTTTCTGATAAAAACTCTACTTTTACAACAAAAAAAAAAAGTATTTGAGATAATTCAGCGCGCAAACCGATTTGACGGAAATTAATGTTCGATCTTCGTAACCTTTTTTCAGCTCATTGCCATTTGTCCAAGAGGACGTAACTCCAACTGCATAAAATGCTTTTAATCTTTCGCTCGATTCCTTCCACTATTCCTCATTTACCTATTCGTTTAATAATGCGAGATTCTTGTAACCGCGCCATTTTTTAGAGAACATCAGCCTAACTTCCCACAAGCGTGTGTCACAAAGTTGAACAAAAAGCAGAGAGGAGCGTTTGGAGCAATAACTTACGATTCCCCGTTGGATCTTTTTCCCGGATCATCCATCAACGAAAAACAGGAAAAATGTTCCTGGGGAAAGTGGGATTAGTAGTCCTTTGAACGAGTACTACAACGCAGAGCCATTAGAGAAGCTGACGACTACGGCTTGACAAATACTCGCTCGTGATCAGACCTGACTTTACGGCGTTTCGGGAAGTTTTTACTTCTTTTTTCATTTCGTTAGGGAAGATTAACTGTGCATCGCGATACTACGCTTAAAATAGGCAATTCTGTGTTCGCAATAACATTCATTTCGATAACAACTTCCCAGCTGTTATCAGAATAAATAACATCGATATTAAAGAAGGATACTTGAAATATCGATCACTCTGGCCTGCATAGCGAAAGGAAATGAAATGTATCCGGAAACTTACGAGAAAATCACTTTTCTTATAAAGGAGCATAAAAATGTCAATTTCACTATTGCGATTTTGAAGTAGTGTGGATAGAAACCAAGTTGAAAAATATCAAAGGCTGGAAACTAAATTTAAAGAAATTGAGTTAGGGACTAAAAATAGGAGTATATTAAAATATAGGCATTAAAATGAAAAAAAAAATGAAGGACAGAACCTTAATTTAACTAGATTATAAGGTATAAAGAAAATCCAAATAAATTTATAAATGTATTCTGTCATTTGAATGAATGGGATTCTAAGGATGATAGCAATGAATCATAACAAAAAGAGTTATTTGAAATAAAAACAACTGCATATAATTTGAACAAAACTGTATCTTATCATTTGAACAAATTTTATTGTATCATTTGAACAAAATAATATTACATCATTCGAATGAATTATATTACATCGTCTACAAAGGAATTTTAGGGAAGCATTTCAATAAATAATATTGTATAATTTGAATGAATTAGGTGGAGTTCTTTGAATCGTTAATTTCCAAATTTTGCTGGTCGCAACGCTATTGAATCCATGACTTGCCTTTATTCCTGCAAAAGGTAGAAATAATTTTGTAATAGAATGCGATTTCTTGATATTAGTAATATATTTTTTGGAACAAGATGAAAGAAACAACCACCTAACAAACACTAAAAGTACTGAGCATCGAAACGTGGTAGATATTTGTTCATTAATTTGTCATTTTATATATATTTTATACATTTTACACTATTTCCAATTTATCATCGCCAGAGCTATTTTATGTGTGAGGAAGTGGTAATCTTAAATATAAAAATAGTGTATTATATTTTAAAAATAAACAAATAATAAAAGTCAATTGATTATGGAAATAGCAGGAAATAAATTCTTGTAATACAACTACCTATTATTGATTAGATTAATTGATCGCGTTAGCTCCAAGTTGAAAATCACTGCGTTGAAAGATGTATATTGCATTCCCTAAGAATAAACAGACTATATCCCTATATACTAAATCTTTAAATAAATTAATGGCATTTCTTCTGTCAAATGGATCAAATTATATCATATCTATTAAGCCAATAAAAAGTTGTGTTATAACTTCTAAATGAATAAAATTATTTATTATTCAAATAAAAGAAATAGCACTTTATTTTTAAATAAATGAAATATTGTTTTGTAAGCAAGGAAAAATGACCACACCATAGATTTATTATTATTGTGCGATCAACGAAATAGTCATAATATTGCCATTGATCGTCAAATCTCAATTTGTTGATTGACAAAAATTTGTGATTTTATTCAAATCAGGGAATAAAATCGTATTAATGCGATTTCACCACTGTACTAAAAAACCATACATCTATTATAATCAATTAATGAAGTATAACATTTAAAAAAGACGTTGCTACTATTGATTAGTAACGTAAAATAACAATATATGTATATTTCAATTATAATCCTGAGCAATACGAGTTGAAATTACATAAGCATGCTTTGATAACATCTTTCCGAGCAGTTGTAAAAAAAAAAAATTTTTTTTAATTTTCAAGCTAAGACGATTAAATGCATACTTCTTGCGGAAATGAATATTCAAATAAAGCGTTACTTTAGCAACGGAAAAAAAACAGACTCGTTTTAAACGTACAGTAGAGAAAAAACTCTCCATTCTTGAAAAGATTTTTTTAAGGAAAAAATTCTGCAACTTCGTAATTACAGTTGTAGAATTAGAGAAACATTAGTTCTTGGCGACTTTTTCCGACAACAGTTCTTAAAAGAATGTATTAAAAAAGAACAAGCGATGAATGTCGAAGGCGAAATGTAGTTAGCATAAGAATTCTGCTCCCAAGTTAAACTTGATAACCAGCTTTTATTTCCCACTTGCCTTTCATGACCAGGTAATTGTATAAAGAGTTTCAGCATTTCATACAAAAATTACTTGAGCCCGGATTATATATGCAAACGCATATGCAATCATGCATTTTAAACTTTTTTTGTCAGAACAAATATATAAAAACAGCGAATTTCTAGAATAAATGTATATCTTTGAAGGATTTTGGTAATTTCTCATTATTTTTATTATTACTTTACCGTTAAAAAAATTCTCTATAACTAAAACTAAACTTTCTTCTTACTCTTCATCCGAGCAGAAAGGCAAGGGAATTTGTAAACGCACACATTTTATTATATGCTCTAGGGGGCCAAAATATAGTCGTAGTTAAATATAACCTCCATCCTTATTAGGGAAACCAAAGATTTAGTTATAGTTTACTAAACTGGCAGTTGTCACAAAGTCAGATATACATTGGATAAAACTCCATGTCACTATCTATCAACGACAGACGTGGTTGATGGCTTGTAACGAATATAAATTATGTATAATTAAATTATTACAATTAATTAAATTATTATAATTTTTATAAATGTTGTCCAATGACCTCTGTGCTATGTTAGTCAGCTTTTTTCAATACTGATGTGCAATAATACTACGTGGCAGGTTGTAATTTAGGTTATTGAAATTGTCACAAAAATGTGCAATTCACTACAAACATTCAACATCTAAGTTAGGCAAATAATCGAGCAACTAACACAGTTAAATAATTAATGAGTAGATGATAATTATTTTGATAGAATATGGCTGTCATTTACGTCTGCGTCTGGTTTTGATAAAGACGGCTCTATGCCGTCGAAATAACTGTCAATCATTCATTAATTAAAACTATAAGTATGTTAGTTTTGTGACTTTTGTCTAATTTAGTTTTTGCATAGACGTTCACGGTGGTAATTGAGCTCACTTCCTTCTCTTTATGCATGCACCCCAGTGGCGGATTAAGTGACTGGCGGACCTGGCGGCCGCCAGGGGCCCCCAATCTCTAAAGGGCCTCCGAGCGCGAGAGATTCCTAGTTAAAAACTACCACAACACAAAAAGCGGAAGATGCACTACTTAATATTATTCACGTATTTTACGTATATAAGTACAAAACGTTCTTTTTTTTAAATTAAAGTTAATTAAAAATCATATCAGTTCAAACATGCCCTGGCGCACCTACCTTGGGGGCCCGCGCACCCCTTGGGCTAACAAAGTGGAAAATTATTACGCCAACAGAATTTTTTTTTAAAGTAGTAAAATTGAAAGTAATGACGATCCCAGCAACATTTCCCTGAACTCTTGTGACATTGATGAGATTGCTGTTGAGGAAAGCAACAGCAGTGAGTTAGGAGCTGCCTGTAAATGCTTACCAGAAGATAAAGGTAGTCCAAAACAATTAAATTGGAAATTCTGACTGCAGATATTTCTAATTATGTCAAGAAATCTAACCTCACCATTCAAGATAGGATAACAGTGCTAAAAAATCTTTGGTAACCATATGCAAATTGCAATTTTCCTACGACCATCATTAGTGCTGTATAAAGTCAAGGAAAATCTCACCACAGTCAGAAGTTCTGTCCATCTGAACTGAGTAAACATAACTTGCCCAAAGGCAGAAGACAGTGCCTATAGCAAATTTTGTGTGTTCTCTTTTCACCCCATGAAGTCTGTTTAAGATCGACACAAGCCACAGGTCAACTTGTTTCAAAAGAATTTAATAATTGGAAGAAAATGCCATTGAAGAAGTTCAGATAACATTAGAACTTTTCTCTATCATAAGGATTCATGTCACAAAGCCGATGAGTTTTTTGAAGGTCATAAAAAGGGAGAATGCTTTCTGTAGATCAAGTAGTGGACAGAGGGCAAGCAAAAGCAAGTTTTGCACAATAGGGTTAGTTTTTAACCTATTACTAAAACAGTGATCTTTTGTGGAAAACAAAAGCTGGCCATTGTAAAATTGTACAAAAAAATCCACCATTTTTAATCATTTAAGCATATTGCACTGTCAAATTAGTAGTAATTTAATAATGATAAATGAACACCCGAAAGAAAGAAATGAAGTTGAATTATAGCCACCATCCTTGTTATGAAGACCAAAGCTGAGTTTTACTGTGCTTGGCTGGCAATTGATTGAAAGTCAAATTAAAACAAACACTTATTCTAAATTTCCACACCATTTTCCTTCAGTGATAGACATCGTTCTATCATCGATAAACTATTCGTAATAGACAACCCGTAAAATTATATGTGCTGTTCAATATCTTTTGTAGCTCCATGTGACAAATAAACATTATTATTATTACATGCCGGGAAAAGGGGGAATTCCATGCTGCTAAGTCACGTTATTGCAATTTTAATCGATTTCATAAAATTCTGTACCTTTTTTTATGCCACTTTTCAATTTAATACATATGTCTAGGATCAATATTTAAGGAATTAGAGCTGCGGTCAATGTTTTTGGGACACCCTGTATAGCCATTTC
>QLNU02003225.1:58064016-58083753 GCA_006491805.2 Dysdera silvatica | reverse complement strand
GTACTCGGGAGGGTGACCAGCTGGGAGCACCAATGTGCTATTGGCAACATTGCAACGTACGAGGACGTCTTTCGTAGGCACCAAATTAAAGGCGTAATTTTATGCAAATTTGTTTATTTTGAACTTCCAGTAATTTTCCTAAAATAATGAAAAAAGTAAGAACAGAAAACATAATTTATTTTGTTTTACCTCCCACCATTATTAATTAAGTCTTCCATACATTTTTTTTTTATTTTTTCTATCGTTGGTCGTTGTCTACATAGCTGATTTCGGTTACACCACCATTTTAAGGGAACATTGAATTTCTACTGATGGTTCAATTTTACAACCGAATGATATTATAATCAATGAATTATTATATACATTTGTATATAATTATTTATTGATTTTACATCGAATTATTTATTGATATAATCTGAGCGAGAGGACTTGAAAATTTTAACCCAATTTGACTGCATTATTCGCTATCATTTGTGCTGTTATAGGCCTATATAATCTACACAAATGTTTATTATTTGCATTATTCTATACACATTGTAAGAATTAATCATTGATGAATGAATAAGCATGACAGATGGAGAAATAGTTACGCACTAAACTAAGAAACAGTAAAAATGAGTTGCACGAAGAAATAATTATTAGCTAAACTATAAGGAATATGGTTATTTTATGCCATATATCATTGCCAACAACTATCAATCTATCGAGGATGGAGGACTCTCTGCCATTAGTATGATGGAACAAAGGCAGAAATTTTGCCCTTAATCTTAACACGCTGCTAGACGTGTTAAGCTAGATCTACAATTTAAAGGAGAATCCGGACCTTGGTCCTGCAGCCACGAGATTCGATGCTAATGAGTTAATCATCACCCTATCACAGGGTGACTCTTCTGCTGGCTGCTAAAAGTTAAGTCCCATTGAAAGCCGGTTTTTCCAGCACAGGGCATATGTTATATTTATTATAATATATATTATAATTATTCTGTTTACGAAATATAGAACAAGTATAAAATATAAGTTAGAATTTAGAACCTTATGAGGAAAATTTCTTTCAAAAAGAAATTAGAAAGTGACATGTTTGTACCTACATTAAATTTTGATTTCAACAGGTTTATACTTGAGAGATAAAGCTCATTAAGTTATCTAATTTTAGAAAAGCTTTGTAAATTATCAGCTTTTTACGCCTTTTGTTACTTGTTTCATCAGTTTTCTGAAAACAGCGATAAGAAAAAAGCAAATTAAAATTGAACAATGCGTTCGAAAAGAAAGACACACCAGACAAAGAAAGTGAACTTGTGGGAATACTCATTAAGTGAGAAAGCAAGTACTCGAATTTCGTTAAAATACTAAGCCAACTTAATGTACTAATTATTTTTGGACAAAGTTTAAATCAGAAAGGGAAGAATTTGAGGAAGATGAAGTACGTGCCATTGAAACAGAATTGATTATGTGTTTAATTCAAGTCAATTTCTCCCAATTTTTTTAAATTGAATATCATGAAAGAAACAAGTTTTTTTTTATGTTCAGTCAAATATTTTATTTCTAACATTTCACTGCAATTTATTGTTTGCGCATATATACTATGTAATACGTTGATATATCACAATATATCGAGTTACATCCTTTTTTTGAACCACAGGTGGTTTTGAGAGGGGGAAATAGTATATTTTATTTTCCAACCCTTTTCCTCTTCGCCTTTCTTCTGATCATATTTTTATAATTCGAGAATTTTAATGTAGGATTTAAGAAAGAATTTTTGCATCGCATTTAAAGAGAGCCTACTTCTTTTAAAACTATATAAGCCCTACATATCTCTTTGCATGTAGATAACTATTACGTAGGTAACAGTGTAAAATATAGGACTTGGACTCCCTAGTGCAGTGGTTCTTGAATCTTTTACCTGTACGGAACCCTTTCTTACCACATACGGAACACCAAAGTAACGGAACCTCCTCTATAAGTATTAGTCAAGGAACATCTAAAGGACCACTACTCATCACTGCTTGGACCCAAATATAAAAATAAGCAATAAAAAGTATGAAAAGTATTACTTTTCTGCTGCTGCAGTGACGGTGGGACATTACAGAATTCACAGGTTTCCTTGAATATTTCGACATTGATTTGAAAATTGTTTGCGGAACCCCTAACATCATCGCGATACACTAGGGTTTCTCGGATCCCACTGTGAGTAATACTGTTCTAGTGAATGTTCAATCTCCTATTGTAACTCTGGAATCTTGACAACAATGTCGCCATTATATATCTAAACAGTAATTGAATTAATACTTACACGAAGTTGGTATACACATGTGTAAAATATTTTATTTCCATTATTCCAATAAAAATATCTTGGATAATTTCAAAAGTATAATTATTTATTTTTAGAATGAAATTCACAAGATCGAGCTAATATTTATGTCATAGGGTACTTATGGCGACGGTGGTTTGTTGCTATAGTCTACAACAGGGTCCTAGCCTGGATTTAATTTCGGAGGGTTCAAAATTTTTTACAGAATAACTTTGAATAAAGATGTTCTACCTTCATCGTAAAGAAGAAATATAAATACATCATAGAAAATAAATGAGAAAATACGAATTTTATCTTCTGACATCACTATAAATTTTCGCTTGTAGTTTTGCCACCAAAATTAAATTTTTTTTAAAATATCCCCCTTTAAAGAAAATGGTTTCTATATTTTTTTCTTTAAAGTATTCTCCAATTAGTTGTCTACAGAACTTGATCGTGTATCCAGAATTTTGAAAATTATTCAAGGTTTGAGAGTTTTTCTCGCCTTTCTACAAATTTTGCAAATGAATATATTGTATTATATGCTTATTTTTGCCGTCATATTGCAAATTTAGTTTCTAGGTATAGGTCCTTAATGTCCCTCCCCTTAATACGGGCATGCCTATAATAAGAGTGAAGCGTTGTACTGATTTTCGCATGCTCCATGGGGGTATTTTACCAGCCGTGATGTATGGCCATGCAATACTGTAATCACATAGTCTTTCAGTTCTCGGAAATATGGGTTTATTTCTGTGTTATTAAATGATAATTCTCGTCCACACAGGGCTCTCACTTTCAGGGGGCCACTTTCTTGATCATATTACAACATTCAATAAAGTATGTTTAAGACGTCCCAATATAACAGATTTTTCGTGTCTCGATGGACTTTCCTGTAAATTTTTCGAGCTCAGATATGATCCTTTACAAGAAAGACGACATTTTCCATAAAATCACCAATTTCATTCGCAGTGTACATCTTCGATGTTTAGCCTTTGGCCATCAAACATTCCATCTAAAATATGTCGTTCTTAATCGTTATGTGCCATATCTGATTATCAATGGTTCATGGTGGGTATTTCATGCAATTTTCCATGACATTTGTTCCATTATTATTTATTTATATGTTTTCTTATCGACTGCTGTAGATTTCATTAAAGTTTACAAAAGATTTTTACTATTGGTCGTGTTTTTCTTTGTTTTGCTTTTGAGTAGCAGTAGTAGTGTACATATCCAGTCCAAAGAATATTTCATTGATGCAGAGAGGGAATTTAGGATCAAGCTGAGTAGAGAAAGATCTTAGTGAATCGCATCACCATATTATTTACATACGTCTCTCTCTCTCTGAAAATTTTTAAATACAAAATGTACATGAATAAAATGTGTAACAATTTAATTAAAATTAATTCCACATTTACGAATGTACGATGTGTGACGTGGTGGGCAAGGAATTTTGCAGCTTTCGTCGTCACTAATATTTGTTTTATGGAATAAAACTGCAATTTAAATTGTCCTTACATTTATTATTTTTTAGGCTCTTCCTTAAAATAGCAGCTGCAAAATTTTAAACTCAGAAAAGAAATTTGGGCAGGAAAGAATTCTTATATAAATTTTAAGGAAAGTTCATCTTTTAAACTTAGAGTCTTTGTTTCCTTTCAAAACTGAAAAGAAAAAGTAATAATAATTTTTTTTCTATTTCTCCTTATTTAAAATAAAATTTTGCGATCCGCATCCGATGATTTTGGAAGTTTTTCATTTCTTAAGGAAGAAAGTTCCAAATTTCACGAGAAAATTGCAACGTAATTCTCATAAGCATTATTTTATGTTTCCAAAGATTATATTTCTCACGATGGTTATGAAGGAAATTTATTAATTAATAAATGCATGCTTATAATTTCATGCTCATACTCATATTTCTGCATATTTCTCTGCTTCTATATCACTATCCAAGGCGGCCTATTTGTCTCTTTTACGCTTCTATCTAATGATCAGATTATTTCTTTTGCTTACCTATTTGATGTCCTGTTTATCTCTTGCTTACATGGTTGATGGCCTGTTCATCTCTTTTGCTTATTTATTTGATGGCCTGTTTATCTCTTGCTTACATGGTTGATGGCCTGTTCATCTCTTTTGCTTATCTATTTGATGGCCTGTTCATCTCTTTTGCTTATCTATTTGATGGCCTGTTTATCTCTTGCTTATATAGTTGATGACCTATTTATTTTTCATGCTTACTTATCTTACGGTCTGTTTGCCCCTTTTGCTTACCCATCTGATGGCCTGTTTGTTCCTTTTACCTACTTAACGGCTTATTTGTCGGGTTTTCTTACCTATTTGTTCGTCTGCCCATCTGTTTGCTTAACTATCTGAATACCTTCTATTCATTCTACCTATTTGCTTACCTATTTACTTGTTTCTTTGTTCATCTCCTTGCCAATCTCATGATAACGTTACGTACTTTATAAAAATATTGGAATTACTACTCACAAAAATTCTTATTTTCTCTCGCTATTTCTAAGGAAATTTTGTAATAGAGAAATTCATTATTTCTCTATTTCTCCGTTTTTCTTTAAATATTTGGCAGTCTATTTACCTGCCTATTCATATACGTACCTACGGACTTGTGGATAGTATCTTTTCCCGGCTAGTCCGTAGCCATATTATTTTTAATCGCCTATCTTAACATGTTTCTTGGTTGTTGTTTTTTCTTGTTTTTTGATTTTTTGACTTAGTAATGTTAAAAAGAGGGCAAGAAACGTAAAACTGAATGAAAACTTTAAATTGAAATCAATACAAAATAATTTACGTAAGATTATGCGTCGATAATAATTGTTTCGATAAAGATACGTTCTACCTTCGTTAGAAGAAACTTCCAGATTTACTTGTTATCACTCAATAGAAAAAAGCTGGAAGAATATGGAAAAGGGTAGTTTGGAATATACAAATATGTCCAAGCGAATTGGTAAAGCCAGTAATGCGTTGACTATAATAAAAATAATATATACGATCACATAATAATATTAACAAAGTTTCCTGAAACATAGTTTTAAATTTCGCAAAAGTATTTAAATTTATATATGACCCAGTCGGAAGATTTTTTTGGCATTCAATTTCCTAAAAGTAATGAAACACTCTTCTGTTCTCAAGTTTCTCCCATCAGAGCTTTGCTTTAAAAAGGCAATTTTGCCTTATTTTTAGAAACTAGTGTTCTCCTCCTTCTCCATCTGTTTCGCCCCTTCAAACAATGAAAATCCCCGATTCCCCTCTCCCCTTTCATCATTTGATATTTTGAAGAGCTTGAACTTCTTTACTGTGCCCATTGAAAATAAATGAGGAAAAAAAGGGAAACTTTGAGAAACGAATATTAGATTTCTGTCGCCATGGTGACGTCTACTGGCTTTTTACCTCACGTTTTTTCCCTACCGGTTCCTCCACTTCACTTTTTTCCCGTTTTGGACATGTAATTTCCCGTTTTCAAGACTTCAAAATATCTGCATTTTTTTTAGAATTCTTAAAACTAAAATGCAAATGTATACCATTTGCATTTTAAAGAAATATATATAAATAAATAATATATATAATAAATAATGAAAATAAAACGCAGGTGTTTATCGATGGTATTACAATATTCTTTCAATAAACCTGGAAAAATATTTGAAAAATTTCGAAAATAATAAAATTACAACGGCTGACTTACAAAAATATCCTTGCTTTGTAGAGTGCTTCACTTCTACTGCGATATCTGAACAATTCTCGGAACACCGGGTGACGATTGAATAGAAACTATCTCTATTAAAAAATTAATTTTTGTCTCCTGGTATCTTTGAACTTTAATTTTACCGATGAATATACTTTGAACGATGGAGTTTCAAAAGTCGTCCATAGCTGTTCACTGATGGAAAAATGACCATAAATTTAATTTCCATGAGTCTACCATCATTTCCCAGCCAAAATCTCCACTTAAACTTGATTTTTAGAAGCTTTCCACATAAAAGCTTTGAAATTTAACATTGTGAATGACCAAAATAGTATGCCGTTTTTCAGCCTGGCCTGGTCCACCCTACTATCCACTACGGCCACCCCTCACACATCGGCTTTAACAGACGCCCGTGCCAGGTAACAGCGCTTCGAAGAAGTGGCAACACGGCTTTGTTTACAAATTCTTGAAGACGACCAGCGAAACCTGGTTGAAACGTGCTTTGTGTGATTAAATTTTCGTTTCATACGCGGATACAATGTTGTTTAAAAAGTTTTTTTATTTAACTGTGCGTAGTTTCGAAACAATACTTTCATATACATTACTAATTTATTTCTTATTCAAATTTGATAGTTGTCGCAATATATGTATTGTGAATGGATATATTCATGCACCGTGACTGATGTTTTCATAAGCTCAGTTCGTATACATGCTCTACAATTCCTGTTGCAAGGAGGGGCAGAATTAAGATATATACGAGTGTGCAAATAGTCCTGTAGCAAGGGTTTAAGCTGGCTCAAAACATGCTGTCGCAAAAATGCTAAAATGGGAAAAAAGTTGTAGCAAAATGCTAAAAAATATTAGTTGCTTTCGTTGTTCGAAAAATCGTATCAATGAAATTATTTATATCAACGATGCTTAACAGGTGCTGTTAAGAATTTTGAAGAGGAAACAAAAAGGAACAAGAAAAGATCGCTGAAGTGCAAAACGGATATTCTGGAATCGAGGAATCCTGTTTTCAGAGAATAAACTGTGGTTAAAAATGCCTGTCGCATTTTCGCGATGGGCAATAATTTTTTCTTCGCATTTTCGAGCAACTCGTCGCATTTTGCGAAAAATGCGACTGCAGCTTAAACCCTGCCTGTAGCCAAGCCGGGGCCATCAAGGGCGCGGCTCTAGTTGCCTCATGTTTGTGCACCAGTTTTCTCATCGACCTATTTGTATATATAGGACAATGCCCTATATGTCATTTGCCTTACCCCAATTGCCCCCAGTTCATCCTGCCTAGTTCATCTCTTCATCCTGCCTAGTTCATCCCTTCATCCTGCCTAGTTCATCCCTTCATCCTGGAGTCTCTCGGAAGACACTCCGGCCTGTTGGTAATGCTTATGGAGGAGAGGGAGATAAATATGTCTCTTCATTAGGTTTTCGTGTTGAGTAACAACAATCGTGAGTCAACTGTCGGCTAAAGGTGAAACACACTGTCATTTTTCTATGGGGGCAATATACAGTCGATTGATATCACCATACGTTACTCATATATACGAACAAGCTTGCGTGGAAGTGGAACTTAAATCCAGCATACAAGAAGACTGTGATTATCCCTACTAAACCCACTGAGGCTAATAGCAACACACACATGCCTGGAAATATTCTACTAAGAGAATATAATTTTTTATTGCCTTTCGCGGCAATCTTTCGACGTTCTGTTCAATTTTTGGACAGAACATTCCATTGTCAAATAATTGCCGAGCTTAATAACTAAGAATATTATAGAGATACATAGAAAAATATCATTTGAATGTAGCATACGTTTCCGCTGTTGTGATGCCACATTTATTGCTATCTATCAAATATTTTCCGAAATCTAAAAAAGTATGCCTGTGTTCGTAAGGTGAAAGCAGGGGCGCATCTGAGGGATGGACCTTAATGGGTTGTGCTGCTCAAGTTACCACAACAATAGTAAACATAAATAAATAAATAAATAATAGCTGTGTGCAATCAGCGAGTCAAGAGTATCAAATGTCTAGATATGATATAATTGGGCCAAAAGTAGATTGAAAGCTATATTAATAACGATAAAATTAAAAAAATTCCATCTATAATTCTCATCTTTTAATAATATAATTCAGTGTAAAGTTAAAAGCCAGAAATGATACCAGAATTAGGTAATAACGAAGATCTTTTTTTTTCAAAATGTATTAGAAAAATTTCGCAATTATTACAGCTCGTAGAAATTTCAAAATCAAAGAGAACAATCGAATCGTTTTTCTTTCTAAATCTTTCCTTTTCTTCCCTTTCCTTTTTTGTCCCTCCAGATCAATAGCATTGAGAAAAGTCCTTCGTTCTAATCAGAAATAAAATGGTGTTTGTGAGAGTAAGCAAAGAAAAAGAAATAAAGGACTACAAGAGTAAACAAAAAACAAAGTTATATTTTACGGTCATTTTTCCTCTCTCCATTCTTTCTTTTTTTATCTTTCCAAAATTCTTTTTATTTCTCCTACTTTTTTCCTAGGTCGTCGTTCTCAAATATTTGATTTATCACTTTCACTGCAATTTTTGGTTTTGAAATTTTTCCGCCACTTGCAAAGGATCTTCGTGATATCCTCTGATCTATTCCAGGTTTTAATTGTCCATTTCGTAAAAGAAACAGATCCAAGTCCTTTTTTTACAATGTATTAAGTTGAAAAGTTTTCTTAGCTTTGGGTTTCTCAAGTTTCCAAAACTGTCACCGATTTATTTCATCAGATTCTTTTTCCTTTTTTTCAAGAAAGAATATCGCAGGCTTAGTTTCTATTACATAGATTTCAGAGATAACAAAATTCTGTTACATCAAGTTTGAGGATTTGGAAGATGACAAACGGTCAGTGCCTAATTACCATTATTAATTGGAGTCATTTTACAATAAGGATCATCAATTTCATTCTAAGCAACGTTTGTGAAGTCAGTCTCTCTGGATTAAATAATGTAGAGCTGTAATTAATCGTGATTACGGAGGCTTATTGATTAATGTTTATGTAATTCTACTAATTAGTGTATCTCTGTAGGAATGGGGTTTCGCTTAAGGGGGCAATACCGCAGACTAGAAAGCTTAATACCTTTGTAGTGGATATGAGATTATAATGGTTAAAGATAGAAGATTGAAGGGTATACCCACACAGACGGTATATAATGCATAATGCATGTATACTCAGGGCCAGAATAGGCTACGGTTTAGGGCGGCAAAATGGCGTAAAAATTTTAATTTTAAATCAAACAAAGAAAAAACTGAGCAAATGAGGAGAAAAAATGAAAAAGAAGAAAAATTAAAACATATAATTGTTTTCAAAAGCATACGAAACAATTACTTAATAAGTCTTTACTTTGACAAATGTAAAAATGTTTGATGTGTTTCATTGTTTAATTTTGCACACAAGTTCTTTTATATCTAATACATTTAAGCCTTCTAGCTCTGATAATACAACGTTGTGTTTTAAAATATTACTCCGTCAATATTACAATTTTCAAAAATATAAAATGTTGAAATTAAACAATTATAACATGTAGCAATTGTTTTACTATTCACAATATTCTAATATTACAAAATAACTAATATAAGTTTAAAATATAAATATAATTAACGGGTTTAATGATTAAAAGTATAATAGAACATTTACATTGTTGTACCGCTGGATGTTGATGGTGGTAGAGGTTGATATAAATAAGAAAGAGTGATAGTAGTACAAAGTGGGCGGCTATTTTCAATTCTTGCTAAGGGCAGCAAAACGCCTAGAAACGGCCTGCGTATACTGTACTCATTATATCATCATCATCATCATATTCGGCAAATTATCTATCCTGCTGGATGAAGGTCTCTCCAAATGCTTTCCACAAATCTATTTTAAACAATTCGCTTCCAGGTCACCCCAACCTGTTTTCTTATTTCATCCACCCATCTAGTTTGAGGACGTTTTCTAGGTCTTCGGTGGTCTCTTGGAATCCAGTTCAGAATTTCTGTTGTCCATCGTTGATCAGTTCTTCTTGCAATATGCCCAGCCCATCGCCATTTCAGTCCTTTTACTTTAACAATGATGTCCTCTACTCTAGTTTGCTCTCTCACCCAAGTGTTTCTTTTTCGATCTCTCCTAGTTATTCCAAGCATGCACCTCTCCATGCTCCTTTGCGTTGTCTGTAACTTTCGTATTGCTCCAACTGTTAGACTCCATGTCTCTGATCCATAAGAGAGGACTGGCAATACACACTGGTTGAAGACTTTTCTTTTTAGACACAAAGGCAATTTCCCCTTCAGGATAAAACTGTTTCTTCCAAATGCACTCCAGCCAAGTTTAATACGTCTGTTGAGTTCTTTCATAATGTTGCCATCCATTGAAATCAGCTGGCCAAGGTAAATATATGAATCAGCAATTTCTAGCTCAATGTTGTCAACTTGTATTTTTGTTTCCTCTACGAAATTATTGAACATGATCTTAGTTTTTTGTAGGTTCATCTTGAGTCCAACTTCTTTACTTCTAGTTGAGAGCTCCTGTACCATGTCTTGGAGTTCTAATGGGTTCGTTGAAAAAATAACAATGTCATCAGCAAACCGCAAATGATTTAAATATTCACCATTTATTTTTATTCCCTTGTTATTCCAATTTATCTGCTGAAAAATCATCTGTAAAGCTGAAGTAAAAAGTTTTGGAGAAATGGTATCTCCCTGCCTCACCCCTTTGCCAAGTTTGATAGTTTTGGTATCTTTATGTAACCGAAATTTTGCACTTGCATTTTTATACACACGTTTCACCATGTCAATGTACACATCCTCAATGTCTGTTGATCTTAAAGAGTTGATGACTGCTGATGTTTTAATAGAGTCAAAGGCCTTCTCATAGTCAATAAATGCCACACACAATGGAAGTTCATATTCATGTGTTCTTTCAATTAATTCTCTTAATACTTGAATATGGTCCACTGTACTGAATCCACTTCGAAATCCAGCTTGTTCTCTTGGTTGAGCTGCATCTAATTTTTTCTGCAGGCGATGTGTTAGCACTTTTGTGAAGATTTTATAAATAGCAGGTAACAAGCTAATTGGTCGGTAATTTTTCAAATCCTCTTTATCACCTTTTTTATGCAAAAGAATTACTGTTGCAGAATCCCATTGGTTTGGTATGTTACCGCTGTTAAGACATTTGGTAAAGAATTTTGCAAGTATGTCTTCTACATATTCTCCAGCTTCTTTTAGGATATCTAATGTAATACCATCATCACCAGGGGCTCTTCCTTTCTTCATACTTTTTATTGCAAATGAAACTTCTTCTTTTAAGATTTTAGGAGCTGTTCCTTCGACTATTTCAATGTCTTCGTTTAATCCACTGTTACTTTCGTATAGATTTTTGTAGAATTCTTCAACTCTTCTAAGTATTTCTTCCCTATTTCTTGTTACGGTGCCATCCTCTCCTTTTAATGCAATGATGTGTTTCTTCCCAACAGATAAACTTCCTTTAACAACCCTAAGGCTCTTGTTATTTTCAATGGCTTTCCTTACTAGCTCACAGTTGAATTTTCTTATGTCTTCTTTCATGCTTTTGCGCAGAGTTTTACAAAGTTCTATGTACTCAATCCTGGAACTGGTATTTTGATTGTCCACCTTCATATCTCTTCGCCTTTTCATGAGCTGTTTCGTCTTCTCAGATAATTTGCTATTGTGCTTTTTACAGGTTACACCACCAATTTCCCCAGCAGTTTCAACTATTGTCTTAACAATGTTTTCATTTGCTTCTGAGATATCACTTTCATCAATAAGTCCTTCCAGTGCAGAAAAGCGATTTTTTAATTCCAACTTGAATGCCTCGGTATTTTCTTTTAATTTCTTTAAATCCACCCTCTTACTTACTTGTTTCCTAATGAGCTTCTGTCGTTCTAATTTAGTATTTAAGTGCACTTTACATCTCACCATTCGATGATCACTTCCAGTATTAAATCTGTTCAGTACACTGCAATCTTCAATAATTGATTTCTTGTTTGCCAGGATATAGTCAATTTCACTAGTTCCCCCATTTGGGTGTTTCCATGTCCATTTTCTTTGCGGTTTCTTCTTAAAAAATGAATTCATGATGCTAAGATTTTCAGCTTCTGCAAATTCGATGAGTTGATCGCCACGTTCATTCCTTTCCCCATATCCGTATTTACCAACCGATGTCTCTCCTTGTTCCTGTTGTCCAATTCTTGCATTGAAATCCCCCATGATGAGCTTGATATGTTGTTTCCCTTTGGTGTGTAACTCTTTGATTTCTTCATAAAATTCTTCAACCTCTTCGTCGGTATGGCTTGATGTTGGTGCATATACCTGTACTATTTGAAGTTGGTATCGCTGGGTTAGTTGAACAACGAGCCTCGCTGCTCGATCTGACGTGCTTTCGACTTCAAGAAGGTAGTCTTTAATTCTTTTGTTGATTAAGAAGCCAACACCACTTGTTCTTCCAGTTTCCGTTCCTCTATAATAAAACAAATGTCCACTTTTAAGTTCCACCAACTCTTCACCTTTTCTTCTAACTTCACTGAGTCCTACAATGTCCCATTTGATCTTGTCAAGTTCTTCTTCCAATTCCTGAAGTTTTGCTTCAGAAGCAAGGGATCGTCCATTAAACGTAGCCAAGGTCAATAACAAACGGCAGCCTGGGCCATTCCAGTGATTCTTAGCACCCCCTGCTTTCATGCCACACTGACCGCTGCCTTGATCAGGAGCACTCCAGCACCTGGAGACTAGGGGCCATGGTTTCTGGTGTGTCAACATAATGGAGGAATTAGCCATAATTTCACCACGCTGGCTAGACGGGTTGGTGAATTAGCCCTCCCCTTCCGCCTTTCTATCCGTGTAGCAAATATTAATTTGCCACATAAATAGAAAGCTCAGCCTGCACCACTTGAAGGCGGGGTAGGACACTAGGTTACTGGCCTGGCCGGTTCCACACATCGTCACATACGTTCAGCGTGTGGGTCTCCTTCCAGTTAGATACCAGCAACCCTTTTGCAGGCCATATTATATAGAATACTATATAATATTTTATCCGGTTTCATGATTAGTGTTTCATATACATTCGAAGAGATGCATAAATGTTTGTTTGTTTGTTTGGCTTTTTTATGGCGCAAGAGCATCTGGGCTATACTGCGCCAAGGTGTATAAATGAGTTTAGCATTAAATATAGTGACAAGCACACGGTGAAGAAATCAAAATAGACATATGCCCAAGTGTCAATTGCTCGTTTACGATTACATTTTACCCGCTATCTATGGAATATTATGAAATTAAACGTAATCTTTGTACACACATTCAACGATTTCCCTAAAAAATCGGGATATTCTTCGAGCGTCGAGATAAAATAACCTTCCTCACACTTATCATCTCATCAAATTTGTTCAATTCGCTCTTTAGCGAATTATTACAGTAGTTTAAACATTATGCGATATGCAAATGTTTAATCTGTTTACAGCTGATGATTGATTTCGCCTCCGCACATCATTGGGCCAAATACTGCTATCTTATCGCAATATCTGAAGTAACAAGTTACGAATTCAGTGCAGGTTGATGAATTACGTTTCGTTGAGTATGTTATGAAATATATGAGAACTACTTTAGATGTGCGTATGGGGGACATTCATACGTATTGAAAAATTCGTTTTGTCATTTTTAGTTAAATAACTGGAAAATACTTTCAGACATACAATTTTTAAGCAAAAAATGTTAACTAAATGTAGATAGTAATTCCTGACACCCCACTTAAGATCAATCTAGAAATTTCAATGTATAAGAGCAAAAGAGAGAAAAAATAGCTAACAACACCAAAAACATAAATAACAATTTGTAAACACTAGGCACTTATTTAAATAATAAAACAGTAAAACAACGTTTTTAGCGTGTATAATATACTTTAATGGCTAAAAATTACTAAATACGCGATGCATTTCGACCTAAGCAACGTACTGGACTTCTTCTGGAAAAATGCAATGTAAACAAACAAAGGATGTTGCCATTCTTCGAAAGAGTTGTTTCCAGGTAAAATTATCTGATATTAATCATGAGAGCTTGTATCGATTTTACTCTCTGTCATCAGAATGGCCCACGCGCGGCTAAAGTGCGGCGTGGATTTCCGATCGTTGACAATATTTAGCGAATTAAGTTTGCTGTGTTAGGCCTCTAGAAAGTCCAGTTCAAGATTAGATTTGGGCTAAGAGAGAATGGTTATTTCACGGAAATTAAAACTCTCATTATTTTCCCAACAGTGGACGGCTATAGAGGATTTATGAAATTTAGTATTATGGATTATCTACAGCTGTCCACTGTTGGGAAAATAACCATAGTTTTAATTTCCGTGAACCAACCAGCCGTTGTTAGGCCAGATCTAATCTTGAACTGTATCTCCAGAGGCTTACGACATCAAATTTAATTCACAATATATTGTCAATGATCAGAAATCCACGCCGTACTTCAGCCGCGCGTGGGCCATTCTGATGCCAGAGCCTATACCCGATACCAGTGCTCATGATTAACTATCGATATCAGCCAATTTTACCGCGAAAAACACTTCCGAAAAATGGCAACACATATCTTTTGTTTACAGCGTGTTTCTCTTGAAGAAGGTCAGCACGTTGCTTGGCTCGAAACGTATCTAGTTTTTAGCTATTTTTAATTATTAAAGTTTATTATACGCATTAAAAACTTTGTTTTACCGTTTTATTATTTAACAAAATAAGATGCTTTGGTGGTTTTGTGGGTTGACCATTTATCAGTTGTGCTAACTTAATTGTGAAAACTTAATTGTGAAATAGTACCTTACAAAAAAAATGTGAACAAAAATATGTGTCACTTTCAATAGAAGCACAGTGTTGGTCTCTGATAACTTTCAAACGACATTCACTTGCGATTTTAAATTGAAATGATCTTGCCTCTTTTTAAAGTAAATGATTCGATAACAAAATGGCATTTAAATAAATACTTTAAATAATTCATCCCAAATTAGTGAGACATGGTTTTTTTTAAAACTTATAAAACAACAAATAATGGAAATATACATTTTGTTAATTAAAAAAGGAATTTCTTTTAAGGAAATGCTTTTCTATCCTCATTTGCATATTGGCTCATAATGGCGTTTTAATACGTTTAATTTCACCTGTGAAGTAAATTCAATTATTGCAGCAAGTGCTATTATTTTAATTTATTTACATTTATTTCTCTCCAGAACCTTGTCAGTCAATTTTTGGCTAATGATAATGTCTGCGTCAACGGAATGTCGCGTTTAGCTTTTCGTTAGTCGCATTTTTGAGCTTCGATCTGAATAAAGACTTGTAGGCAATTTTAGGACAGTATTCGTGCAATGAAAGGGACATGCAAGTATCATGGGCGCATAGTGTTATTATAATATATAGGGTGTATACAAAATGGCGGGAAAAGAATTCACTAGACGGTTCCTTGTAAAAAAAATAATAAAAAATGTCCAATATAATTTTTGCTTAAAATCAATATTTAATAAGTTATTTCAAATCATAGCTGAACCAATAACAAGGCAAAGCCACTTATCATTGCTTTAATGCAATTACATATGCGTTCGCGAATGTACGCCCCTTGCCACGAAGAGAGATAGGAAACGAAGATTTCACTGGTTTTTAAAAACTTGCTAATGGTCACGTGTTACTTGAATTTCAGAATATTGAAACTCACACCCACGTTACGTCATAATCAACAGTAAACACCACATTTGGTGATTTCTCGTGCCAAATCACTCATACCACTGATGGGAAGTATACGGATCAAATGTGCTGTTTGCCACTAGATTCAACCTTTTTTCTTCTTCCTTGTGGGGAAAATATTAAAATTAATAGTAACTTTTTCTTATTTTGTAAGTAGCCGCGTCCCAGCGACATTTCTTCGCGTGCCAGTCTGACAGGCTTGCGATGTATTTGCTATCAACGGTATAGTAAAGTGAACTCTAGACCCGCGCCTCTGCCCTTGAAATACATAATCCGCCACTGCCAATGACGAGCACATGTTCTAATATTTTAAACAGAGCTAAAATTGAAAGTCATTTGGTTTACCAAGTTCATTGGCGGTACCGAGTTGTCAATGACCTCCCCACCATATCCCATTTGGAGCAGGTTCATGCTGCTTCTGAGTTTGCCATAGGCTATTTCCTTCCATTTGGAAACTGATGATCGCTATTTCATTTTTTAAAGAAAATTTCATATGATTAATTTTTGCCTCATTAATTGTAAAATAATAGATATTTTTTTTTTTCTCAAAGTACTTACTATAAGTTTTGTGGAAAATGAACAATGACGAACTGGGTCCTTTTCCTCTCGGGCTTTCCTTACTGCAGAGGTAATCAGTACGCCACTGCTGTCATATGATATGCGAATACAAAAACAACAGGATTAAATGCCGGGAAAAGGGGCAGATGGCTTCAAAATGGCTATTCCCCTTCCTTATTGCCGTACTTCTGCTCACTTTCCATAAAGAAATTACCCGCCTCCCCCATGGTAGCGTCCTATGGGATTATTTCAAGTATTACGTAAGCAATATTTTGGCCATTTTCAACACCACCCCCATTGGTAAGCAAAAATTAACATTAGCTAACATAGGAAAATAAGCACAAAAGCCACCCACTCCCGCAAAGTTGCTTACATAATACTTGAATGCTCCCTATGCCAAAAGATACATTTTTTATAAAGTTACCAGATTTAGAAAAAGATTGGTATTCCATTGGCTTTCTTTGGTGATGAAAAAACCTTCACTAGGTAGCCATACTTCGGAATTCCAATGGCGTATTTGGACACGCAACTAAATTTTCAGGTTTGAAGTTAACGAATAAGATCTGTTGTGCTTAGCCATGCCTCTCTAAGAATTTCTTTGGTTTGCTTTTCTAATCATGTGCGTGTCTGGCGCGTGATTCGTTCATCTTTGGCCTTAATTATCTTATTAAATATTAATTTTAAGCAAAAATTGTACTGGACATTTTTTATTCCTCTTTTTCACAAGGAATCGTGTAGTGAACTTTTTCCGCCATTTTGTATACACCCTGTATATAACATCGATTGTCGTATTAAAACAATGAGTAAGATGTTACTAACCATAGGTTTATGATTACTGTAGTGACACTGTGATATAGCGTTAAGCTACAAATAAGGCATTTAGCTACAAATAAGATATTTAACTCCAAATAAGATATTTAGCTACAAATAAGGCATTTAGCTACAAATTTTAGTTACAAATAAGGCATTTAGCTACAAATTTTAGTTACAAATAAGGCGTTTATTTACAATGGGAATTATTAGGCTTGGAGTTTAGCACGTAGGCAACGCTTTCCCGTGTTTGTGCTTATCCATGACCCGGGGTTGGATTGTGCCCAGGACAAGGTTATGGTGGTCAAAAATTCTTTGGCATGTGTCACCTTTGACCTTTAACTCCAATGACCTATACCACTCAAGCTATCCTTTCACTGAGCTACTTAGGAATAATAAAATTATGTTTTCACAATATAATATTGGGTTTCCACGTGCCACACAACACATTTCTGTGAGTTACTGAGTGCCATGCAAGCTACGAATTGACCACCATTAGCCTTAGTGAAGGAGGTTTGGATTATTCAGAACATTATAATAGCATTGGTGCATAATGATCTTATAAGGGAAGTGCCCTATAGCCACACCTCGCTTGAAATTCTCAAAATAGGTACAGATTAATGAAGCATAACCCTCACGGCTTTTCATGCGCAATTTCGCGGATCCGAAGTTATTAATATTTTAAGGTGCTAAGAGACGTTATTTTTCAATTCGTTAGTGGCTAAAGAAACGCCTGGCTGACTTCGCACTCGCGATAATATATCACGATTATATACGCAAAATTATCTCTACTTACGATGTTTTAACTGTTAGTTAAATAAAAAATAATGATTTTGCAGAAATTTAAACATTTAATAATTGTGATGTGCAAAGTCGTTCCCTTTGATAATTTGTATCAATCGATATAAGTCATTTAAATGACCCGTTCTTTTAACTCTGTCACTTGAAGTACGCGTGCTCCTTAAATCGCTTTTTCCCCTCTTGTCTTTTTATTTATTTGTTTAGAGGGGAATAAAACGTGTGGTTGTGTTTTCGGAACTAGAAGAAATATAATCTAAAACTATATATATATATATATTGAATTTTAATGATATATTCATATAATTTAAAAAAAAAGACAGCACTTTCACTCAGGTTGACGGCTAATCAAAGACTGACATACTTTTTCCTTTACATAGTAACCAAAAGCAAAACATATGTAAAACTACAAGCGTCTAACATAGTACTTATCAGCAACAAACAACAGTAAAATATTATATTCGCACGGCAAAAAAGCTATGGCCGAAACAATAATTATGAAATCTATGCTGCTAGATTGCTCCAGTGGCAAGAGTTCAGGAAGTTCGTAATAGAAAAAGCACGAAAATAAAAATTATACAAATATCGGAAAAATATTTCAACAGAAACTTTCACTGCCAAATTAACAAGCAGAATCACACAAAGAAGTTTCTCCACAAATGCCGTTGGTGGGGGGGGGGGCAGGGGGACCCGTCCCCCCAATGTTGGTATTAGGGTTCCATGTCCCCCTCCAATTTCAAACAAAATGCCTTCTACTGATATATTGTCCCCCCCCCAATATTTTTATGCCGTCGGTCCTCACGAGTTCCTCTACACTGTTATACTAACTTTGCTTGCTGTTTTTTTCATAGCTGTTTCTCCCTAGAAATGGCAACGCCTTCACTTCTCAAGTTGTTTGATACGACGGAAAGTAAGTACAACTAAGTGGGCATGACTTCGAATATGTAATCAGCTGGGCATCACATCAACCGTTACTTTTAGAAAAAATCGATTTCGTAGCAACTTAAATTATTAGTTACTTCGCACTGGCAAATAAAAAATTGCCAAGGTTAATCTTCAAAAATTGGTCTATTTTGTGCATTTAAAACAAATCGGTGAGATTGCTATCAGGTGCTTTCCTTGTTAGCGAAAAGTCTGAAGATTCAAATCGATTAATAACTGAATCAAATATTCATCATGGACCTACTTACTGACTGACAAATATTCGTTCAATCGGACCGTCTGTAAATATGTCTGTTCTATTTTTTGTTCGTGAATGACTAGCTAAATCAGTTGCCAACGGTGTACGCAAGTCGCGAACAAAGTAACTTACGGAACTACGAATATATCGTATAAAAGGTGGATGAACGCACATTTTATAAGAACGATTTGACTCTCGTTCACTTGAAAGATGAATTAAAATGACTGATTCGTTCCAAAAATGATTCGTCCAAAATGACCGAATAGAAATGACCGATTCAAAATGACTGAATCAGAATGACCGATCAATTCGTGAACGATATTCACCACTTTTAATAACTTAATAACTTCGGATCCGCAAATTTGCGCGTGAAAAGCCGCGAGAGTTATGTTTCAAACATTGGTTTGAACCTATTTCGAAAATTTCAAGAAAATCAGAGTGGTCGTTATGGGGTACTTTCCTTGTTAGATATCCTTGTGCCTTAAAACACAAACATTGGCATATTAGATATAACACAAACATATTGGGTATAATATATTGGTTATAGCAAACATGTTGGATATAACACAAACATATTGGGATTGAAAACAGCCCTCAACTGCAGACAATTATGTTAATATGAATTGGATTTATTGTGAGTGTGTTTCATTGACTTGCGCGGTTTTTTATTTTTTATTTAATGTG
>QLNU02003225.1:58038686-58051830 GCA_006491805.2 Dysdera silvatica | reverse complement strand
GTGTGTGCGTGTGTGTGTGTGCTAAAAAATAAGAAATATACACAAAGTTACACGCCAGGAGACGGTGAACAGATACTGACAAGAGTTAATTAGACAGTTCGTCGCAGATCTGGATGGCAACATAAATGCATTGATTCAGAAGAAAAAGAGAGCGGGGGTTATTGATGACATTGTTAAGCCACAGGGGCTTGTTGGTTTCGGATGGTCGAGTCAGATGAAAGACTTTGGTGTGTGGGCAATCAAAAATGTAATGCTCAGAGTCTCCAATAGAGGTACATGAACAGTTTGGTGAATTGAGTAGGTGCAATCTATGGAGGTATGATGGAAAAGGTCCGTGATCTCTCAGGAAGTAGAGGAGGAATTGCTTGGTGATCTGGAGGTTGCTATCGACTTTCTTCAAATATTGGTAGGCCTTACGTTCAACGATGGAGGAGTTTCATTGGTTTTGCCAGAGCCTAATGTTGTGTTTTTTCACGAAACTATTCAATGAGGACCGAGGATACCCCATTATTGGATGGCCAACAAATACATTCTATGTTAGCGGAATTTTTATATTTGTGTTTGTGCTTAGGTTCCAATATGTTCAGAAATATCTACAGAAGTTTAAAGGGACTTCGCTAAAATAAATTAGGTAAACCTGGCTTTAATCGATTTTGAAGTTGTTGAGTTTGATGCGAATTCTTGTAATTAGGTGTGATTTGCTTGTGAAACGCACAATCTTCGATATTAATGCATTTTCAATATGTTTTGCAATGTGAAAAAAAATTTCCTTTTCAATGCAAAACTCCTGAATTTGTCGGATAAAAATAAAACTTTCTATTAATCAAAAATACTTTGATATTTTGCGTTCAAAACTGTTTCTTTACGCACCTTTATGATAAACTTTATTGTAAAGGCTAGTTGATATCCTGCTATATTTAACAGTTTTATATTCAGTCGATTTAATATCCTGAAATCACTTCTGAGGGGAAAATGTAGAAGCAAGACATTTATGGATACAATGATACACGATATTTATTGACACCTGGACTGTGTTGGAGATATTTCTTCCTATATGGATATATATAGATGGTTTAAGCTTTGTTTTAGGCCATTCTAAATCTTATCGAATATATTGATATATATGATAAATTGTTGAATAATTATTGAATAGTCGTTGAATTAATTGCTAAATAACTGTTGAATAATTGTTGAATAGTTGTTGAATAAATTGTTGAATTAATTGCTAAATAACTGTTCAATAATTGTTGAATTGCTGTTGAATGAATTGTTGCATAATTATTTTATAGTTGTTGAATAAATTGTTGTATAAATTATCGAATAAATTATTAAATAAATTGTTGAAAGTGAATTATTGAATAATATTGAATAAATTATTAAATAAATTGTTGAAAGTGAATCATTGAATAATATTGAATAAATTATTAAATAGAATTGTTGAAAGTGAATCATTGAATAATATTGAATAAATTATTAAATAAATTGTTGAATAATATTGAATAATATTGAATAATTGTTGAATAATTATTGAATAATATTGAATAATTGTTGAATAATTATTGAATAATATTGAATAATATTGAAAAATTGTTGAATAATTATTGAATACTTGTTGTATAAATTATTGAATAATTACTGCATAAATTGCTAAATAATTGAAATAATTTTTGAGTGAATTGTTGAATAGTTTTTGAATAAATTGCTGAAGAATTGTTGAAGAAATTGCACACATTCATTGACGTTACCTTGTGATGTGGTTATCCATTGGTACGGGCACTGAATACTTAGATATTTGTTGATAATTCTGACTAGTTAGTAAATAAGTTGCGAAACCGTTGAATAATTTTTATGATTTTTCAAATAAACCTTGAAGTGTCCTTCGAATATAATATAACCATTAAAATAATACGTACTATGTTTTGATATAAGGTTTTTATTTGTTATCGCTCTAGATAGAACTAAATTTGATCATTGTGTTATTCTTGAAATCTAATGTCTTATATACGGAATACATCTTAACACTAACCTATCATACAACTTCTCAAACCTGTAATACATATAATATACGCAACTGTAATACAACTAATATGAATCCATAATATACACAACCTGTAATAGCTATATTGTGATCCATAATATACACAACCATCGACAACTATAATATTCATAGCATAATACAACTATAATGTCGAAACATAACTTTAATATAATATCTGCAGCATAATACAACTATAATATTCGCAACATAATACAACTATAATATTTGCAACATGATACAATTATAATATTCGCAACATGATACAACTATAATATTCGCAACATCACACAACTATAATATTCGCAGCATAATACAACTACAATATTCGCAACATAATACAACTATGATGTACACCTGTATATAACACACATGATTATCTTACTATGGTATAATAAAGAGTATGTTCTGAAAAAGAAGAATTTTGGAATAATAAAAATATAATGCCATCAAAAATCTTTTACTCTAAACATCAAGGGCATAAATTTCATTAACGTGGGTGTTTATGAGAACGAGAAATGAATCACGGAGCATATAAACTAGAAAAGTATGTTTTGTATTTTCCTTTTCATATCAAAGAAACAGGAAAACTCAAAAGGAAAATGATTTAATACAAATCTTTCATTCTTTTCTGGATTCTGTCCTTTAAAACAAACAATTTCTAAGATAATAGGTCATTTTTTTCCCGGTTTTCAAAGCGGTGATACTGACTAAAAGTTTCCCTGCAGCGCATTAAAATACCTCGCGGAAAACCGATCACGAAACCGGAGGAAACCATTGAGTCCGCAGAAAGTGGATACGTAGTGCTCCATTTTCTCTTTCTGGAAAATAATAAAACTCTATATATACATTTCCTCTCTCTAGGAAAAAAGACACTAGAATATTGGAAGCGTGTGGGTAAGAGATAGGTCCCCAGACGCTCATGGAGAGCCCTTTGGGAAGGTGGATTCCATCGGAAATTCAGGAACATAGCATTGGATGATGCCTTGGACCCCGTTCAATTGCTATGCCAAGCTGCACACGACAACCTGAAACCCAAGTTCAGACCCTGTTGTCAAAGTAACGAGTGTATAGAAGGGGGCGGGACAAAATTACGGATGGAAACCTTTAGGATAGGAATTCGTCTAGAGCTAAAATGAGCTGTGTTGACTGGATAAAAGTGGGTATAAACATTCACCAAAATGAATGGTTATTCTCATCTATTAAAAATATGTATTCTTTGAAATCGGTATTGTTCTTTTAAGCTGGGCACTTTTTTACTGAATGAGAATGGGAAGAATCATTCCCCTTCACTGAGAAACATTGTGAATCATCACTCCTATTCACTGGGAAACAGTGTGAATTATCACTCCTACTCACTGAGAAATAGTGTGAATGATCACTCCTACTCACTGAGAAACAGTGTGAATCAACATTCTATTCACTAAGAAAGAGTGTGGATCACCAGTCAGTGTGATGCACCACTCCTATTCACTGGACGGTAATGAGAGTCACTACTCATTATGTGATTCACCGCTCCTATTCACTGGGTAGTAATGAGAATCACTACTCATTGTGTGATTCACCACTCCTATTCACTGGACAGTAATGAGAATCACCATTCCCATTCACTGATTACCAATGAGAATCATTATTCGCAGAACAGAAATAGGAATAATCGGAATTGAAGAATTGAATATTGAAACTGAGTAGCCTAAACATTTAATAATTTTCAACATTCACCGTATGAGAACAGGATCCTATCGGTATACGTCGAAATTTAGAATTTCCGAATGCCTGGGGGAATTCCCCAACTTCTCCGTCATCCAGGGTTTTCCCTATTACTTCTTTTGTTTTATTCTACTTCAGTTTACTCATCTTCCAGCAAAGCTTCGACGTCAATCAGGTATCGATTTTCAGATATTAACAGCTTAATCACGTATCTTATGTGTTGTGAGACTGAAAAGCCTACTCCACTATTAAATTTATTTAAATTTTCTCATAAAACGGTGCAGTTATCGATCCCTTTGAATGAAGTTTGCCAATAAAAACATATTCGATTATCGCCTAGGTTTCTGATGAGATGAGATAAGATTCTCTTACAAAGTTACTTACAAGATAATATATATTTAATTGCACATCTTATTTTAAGTTAGATAAGAGAATAAAATATTCAAAAAAATTCGATTTCGTTGTAGTCCATTAGATAAAGTTAAAATATGAAAAATATCTCCAATTATTTTGTATTCATTTTCTTACAACTTCCTAAGAAAATTATCCACGATAGTTAGAGTTTCAAATCGTTAAATAAGTATTATATTATCAGAAGTTGATAACAGCGTTGTGATTGCGGATCGTAGGTTTAGATGTTACATAGGGCGTATTGATAACTTTTGAATAAACGTTGCTCTTCTTCATCAGGCATCTACTACAGTGAATTAATACTATCTTCTGATTCTATTTCATAATTTCCCCTTTAAATCGCTTATAATAAACAATTATTGATAATAAATATAGCAGAAATTTTATATGCTAAATATTTATAAAAAAAACATCGATAAGAAATACAATACAAAATTTTTATTTCGTAATTATACGTAATATAACAAACGAACATAGAACTTCTGAAACTACTTGTGTAAGTTTTAACACGTTCGAGCTGTTCTATACACATATTAACAATTTCATATACTGCCAACATCCTAACCTATAACACAAATCATAAAAAGCTGCGATCCAAGGCCCCTGCATAAACAACCAAAATACTCTCGGAACAATTACAAAACGTAAAACAAATAATAGCAAAAACAATTTTCTCCCTCGGGACATAATGCAACATCACTCGATAATCGGTAAAATGGTTCAATATCTTGCGACTCTGACAAATATTCACGTAATTTTCGAACAAATTGATTACAAGACAGCAATTTTAACCATCTAGGTAACATATTAAAAAACGTAGGAGCCATTACCAAGTAGAAATTCTGCAAGGTCATAGTTTCTGATCTCGGAATCTTAGCCTTTAAACTAGTTGAATATCACGTACAGTAGATATTATCAATAAAAACAATATTATTACTTCTTTTATTAAATATTTTACTTTAAAAATATACTGTTTCCGAATAGGCAAAATCTTCCAAGATACAAACAATAATTTTGATGGAAAACATCTATCTTTATTGGGAATTAGCTGGACAGAATGTTTCTCAGCCTTGGTCAGTGGTGATATGGGCAATAGATTTCTTCAACCTGTATACCGCTATTGGCGATGTATCTGCTCCGATATGATTCTAATGACACTATCGATTTTGTTGAAATTTAGAGAAAATCGATATGATTAGATTAAAAATGGAAGAGAGCGGAAAGCGATAGCTTGTTACAAGGCTTTCCTTCAATAAAGTAACGCGTTTTATAAATCATAGTTTCTTAGATTTCCGTTGTCCTGATTTGCATTATTTTATATATTTCATGAATACTTGAACAATAATTTTGTTTCCGTTAGAATATAAACACTTTTTTCAAACAATTTATTTTTTAGACAAGCTATGTTTCGTATATTAAATAAATATTATGACTTATTAGTTGTTCAGTGGTGGTTGTTAAGCGGAACATCATGAGGTGGTCCCTCATAAAAATAAAATTAATTAAGCTCCCACAAAAGAGTTGACGCAAATGTTGACGATAAAAAAATAATATATGACTACGGCGAGAAATGATTTACATGTTGTATTTACGTGAATAGATTGTGTAATATTAATAAACCAACATAATTCCGTTATAATAAAATTATCTTTATAGCAAAATAATTCAGCGGTCTTGTGGATTTCGTTATGGCGAGGCTCTACTGAATAAATTTCTAGAAATTCACTTTATTCACTAGAAATTCACCTGATTCATTGGGCTAGTGATAGCAATATTTAATAAACTTTAGTAATGAACACATTAAAATTTTTACTTATTCAAATTTTAAAGAAAAAATTCTGTAAATAAAACGATTCATTGAATAAACATACTTGATCATTTAAGTATCGGTTCATTCTGGAACGTAGAGTTCTATCTATAATTACAAAATTATAACGACATCGAGCAAAGTTTTTTCGTAAATTTTTTGATCACCTTAATATTTTAGTTTAACAACGCTGTAAAAATTTCAAAATGAATAGGTACATATAGTATTTTTTTATCTGCATATTAATGATGTTTACCCCAGAAATATAAAAAATAATAATTCACGTGGTTGTTTATAGTTTTTGCAACCTATTTGTTTATCTATTTATTCATATTTTATCTTTGCTTCAATTTACCGTAGACCTTTAGTTAAGTCGTTGAAGAGGTTGAGGTTGGACAAATTCTACGAACAAACCCATTAAAATTAGGCTTTTATGAGAGCATTAGCTCAACATATACAAGTTGTAAGAAATCATTTTGTTATATCAGTAAAGAATAAAATGAAATTTCGTGTTTTATTTACTCTTAGAACAAGAATCTTAATCATGTAAAAAATAATAGAAATTTTTTAAATGAAATTATGTAAATTCTTTTACATCATTTCAGATCAATTATATATCGAAAAAGGATTTTGTCAATTCTCTTAATTGTTACACGTCCTAATTATGATACCTCTTAAGGATGAATCAATCCTATTCTCTTAATTATTAATTTAATATGAACTATCAGATAGGGATAAGTAAGGGATTACTTAAAAGCGCAACTCTCAAAGAGTGTGCAGGGAGTTGCATACAAATTCTAACTCCTACAAAAGAGTGGAGGATGTATGGTCCGCCTATGCTCTTCCAAGCTATTATTTTCTGCCCTCTGACTATTGAAGAGATAGTGAGTTTTTCAATTGTAACTAATTTAATTAACTAACTCTGGCGCTCAACAGAGAGTTAAAGTTAGTAAATAAACTCCAAAAAAGAATTATTCTGCCTAACTGTAGTTTTATTTGTTAATGGAACTTCTGGAAATAGTTATTTTTATTCTGACAGAAATGGAACATTTTTAGAGCAAATAAAGAAGCATGTGGTTTAGAAGCTTGTAAGAGGGTGTGAATGGATTTCCTGGTAAACCCTAATCCGATTAGCTTCAGGCCTGACATAACTAATAGTAACAAAGAACAAAATCCTTTCAAGTCAACTACAAAAAATATTTACGTCAGTTGGCATGGCATTTTTACAATAAAGAGATCTAACGGCAGCGTCAAAAAGAGAAGCATTTCGAACATTATTTGTCATGATAAGAACAATACACAATTGTTTGATAATATCAGGAATCTCCTCTATAATTACTCGTAGATGTCATTAGCACTTTTTTTCAATAGTTTGCGTAATATGCTGTTGCTCATAGACATTGCAACATCAAGAAACCTTGTATAGACAAAACAAAAATTTACTTGATGGATGATATGTAAATACTTACGCATATGGGAAAACACTACGCACGTTTAGAGCTCTATCCGCGTTCAAATGTCTGTTTATAGGTTGGAAAACAGTCCATTAAACAGTGTTCCCATAGCATCCTTTTCATTGTGTGAATTTTTGCGCAGTGACATTTTTATAGTTTGTTTCATTACTAGGATTTAGCGGATGAAATATTGATATATAATCGTTAGCTTTTGCAAAGAGTCAACATCGCAAGGCCGTAAGATGCTGGATTACTTTTTCCGATATCGTCTTTATGGTTAATGGAAACACAATGATGCGGATATGACGTCACTGGGAAGATGAAAGTGTGATTCATCAAAATGGGTCTGGATTGCTGCATCAAAGAAACGAACGAACATGGAGAAACGTCCCGTGTTCCTGTCCTATGACATTCGAGGATCGCAGGGCCATATTCTAAATATTATGTCAAAATTGATGTCAGAGGACGTTGACAAATACAAGGGACTGTTGTTTCCTCCAGAAGAGGATTATTGGTTGATCGCCGTTTGGCTCGGCTTGAATTGTCTCTATGTAATTTTATATATAATCGATACTCCCTACATGCTCGATACTCTCTCGAAGACAGCAATGGTATCAAATACGTAGATAATGGTGCAACAAATAATACCATATAATGTTTTCAAGCGAACTGCGGTTGATTTCGAAGCACTATGCTGGGTGAATTTTCGAATTGAAATATTTCAATGAGAAATTCTTGTAGGCATGTGCGTTTGAATGTCGTATGATCGTGTTGCCGTGTATTATAATGTGGTGTGTTATTGTATTAAATCTCATTTGTAATACATAGGGTCTATGGATACTTGAAACAGCCAATGGCATATTTATAACGCTTTGAAAATCGAAGTAATCGTTTGTCAACAAAGGATAATCGGCTCCTTTCCAACCATTATGAGAACCCCTGTCCACACCTGGCCATAATGCCTAATAAATCCTGAATAACGCATGCCACTTTTTCCTTAATTTAGTTGCCACCAATTTATCCATTATTAAGCATGTTGTCCATGTTAATATTTTCTGTAGTCCATATATTCTGTCGTCCATATTAATATTTTCTGTCGAATTATCCATATGAATATTTTAATCCATATGAATTTTTATCCATATGAATCCATTTTAATCCATATGAATCCATTTTAATCCATATGAATCCATTTTAATCCATACGAATCCATTTTAATCCATACGAATCCATTTTAACCCATATGAATTTTTATCCATATGAATCCATTTTAATCCATATGAATTTTTATCCATATGAATCCATTTTAATCCATATGAATTTTAATCCATGTGAATTTTTATCCATATGAATATTTTAATCCATATGAATCCATTTTTAATCCATATGAATCCATTTTTAATCCATATGAATCCATTTTAATCCATATCAATCCCATTTTAATCCATATGAATTTTTATCCATATGAATCCATTTTAATCATATGAATCCATTTTAATCCATATGAATTTTATCCATATGAATCCATTTTTAATCCATATGAATCCATTTTAATCCATATGAATCCATTTAATCCATATGAATCATTTTATCCATATGAATTTTTATCCATATGAATCCATTTTAATCCATATGAATCATTTTAATCCATATGAATCATTTTAATCCATATGAATCCATTTTAATCCATAGGAATCCATTTTAATCCATATGAATCCATTTTAATCCATATGAATTTTTATCCATATGAATCTATTTTAATCCATATGAATTATTATCCATATGAATCCATTTTAATCCATATGAATTTTTATCCATATGAATCCGTTTTAATCCATATGAATCCGTTTTTATCCATATGAATCCGTTTTAATCCATATGAATCCGTTTTAATCCATATGAATCCGTTTTAATCCATATGAATTTTTATCCATATGAATATTTTAATCCATATGAATATTTTAATCCATATGGATATTTTCTGTCGTCCATATTAATATTTTCTGTCGTCTATGTTAATAATTTCTGTTGCTCATGTTAATATTTTCTGTCATCCATGTTTATATTTTCTGTCATCCATATTAATATTTTCTGTCTTCCATATTAATATATTCTGTCGTCCATATTAATATTTTCTGTCGTCCATACCCGCAAGTCGCAAGTCCTCAGACTGCCGGTAAAGTTCAAATACGGGATTTTTGAAAGGTTGACAAACGTCATCGTAGGGCTAAAGAAGTAGGTACACCGAAGTAATAAAATATGCTAGTTGAGGCGATGAAATATGTAATGAGGAAATATATAACTTAAATTAAGAAAATGTCAAAACTAAATCTGGCACTTAATGCGAAATAAATTAAATAAATTACGACTGGTATTAGAAACAAATACATTAGGATTCTTAAAAAGAGCCATTAAGAAATATTTAATTAAACAAATTGAAAGCAGACGTTTCGAAGCTATCGCAGCTTCAACTTCAATGCGAAATGGTTGGAATTATGGAAATCTTACACATTATTGAAAAACAATATGGCAAAAGTAAACAATATATCCCCCTTTATATAGAGTTAAAATATCATTAGAAGATTCAGTATTTTTATTAATGTGAAAAAACGAAGTTTGTTCATAAATCAAGCACGTCTTTGGCGAATAATTTGCAACAAAAAGTATTCAGAGAGATTTAAAGTTGAAATACTCTTTCAAAATTTTCCGTTTCAAGTGGAAGAAAGAGGACGTTTTACAACCTAATTGTCAGTCTAAAAAATTGGAGCACAGCAACACGTTCATACATTATTTATCGTCTCGAAAACCACAGAGTAAACGAAGGTTCATGAAAGGATATCACGTCCCTTATATTGCAGGAACCCAGACTTGATTGCTCGCCACATTTCCGCTTTTTACTGTTTCTCTTGAATTTTTACTTACTGTTTTTGGGCTGCATGCGTTTCAAGAAGAGAGCCTTGGATTCGTTGTGTAATTTATCACAGTACAATGAAAAAAATGAACACTACTGTCAACAACAGCTGTCGACCCTGGCGGAGAAAGTGCATGATTCTTTGCTATGTAATGCGCAGCGCTAAAGACTTTTCCTCAGTGGAATTTCGCCGCATTTATATTAAATATCATTTGTCTTTTACGGTTTGAAACTTGAGTTGAGTATTTAAAAAGCAATGAATGGAAAATTGCATTTTTTTATTGTTTTCTGGCTTTTTGAAAAACAAACTTCGTTGCAGTTGTTATCGATTGGGTGCGTGTGCGTATGTCAGTTAATTGTTTGGCTTCTTGTGGAAAAATTCTTTGTGGCAAAAAAAAAACATAAAAAGTGCGCAGTGCGTGTAAAAAAATTATTTTATTTTTGAAGCTGCTTTGTTAACCTATTCTTATTGGACGATATATGTCCTATCATAACATATTAAGGGGACCGAAAAGTAATGTCATTTTTACGCATGTCGATATTCATTAGTCATTTATCAGCTCATTGTGTACTTCAAAGTCGTGTAAAGACATTTTAAAGTTAGAGTGACTTGTTTACTCGTAAATAATAAATCTTAATTTTTTTTGCAGTTTATGGTGAAATGGCCAGCCAAATACCAGAAGAGGTACATATTCGGCATTGTATGCTTTTTGAGTTTCACAAGGGTAGTAACGCAACGGTTGCTACCAAAAACATTTGCGATGTTTATCCAAACGCATTAGACGTTCATAAAATCCAAAGGTGGTTTTCTAAGTTTAAATCCGGTAATTTCGATTTTTCCGACTCGTACCGATCAGGGAGACCAACAACTTTAGACAATGACATGCTAGGGAGGAAGTGGAAGCAAATCCACGTCAGACAATCGAGGAACTGTCAAACACTCTTAACCAACCTTGGTCGACCATCCAAGAACATTTGCAGCAGATTGGTAAAGTAAGCAGAGCAGGTGTTTGGGTCCCGCATAATCTGTCCGAAGAAAATAAAGCTAACCGATCCATCACATGCAACTTATTGCTTCAGCGGCACAATACAGAAGCGTTTTTTGATCAATTGATCACTGGAGATGAAAAATGGGTCCTCTATGATAACCCAAAACGCAAAAGGCAGTGGCTCTCTCCAAATGAATCGCCACAAAGTACAGCTAAGCCAGGTTTACACCCCAAAAAGGCACTTTTGTGTGTTTGGTGGAGTATTCGCGGGGTCGTTCATTTTGAAGTGCTGAAACCTGGACAAACTGTGAATGCAGACCTTTACTGTGAACAATTGGATCGAGTAAATCAATCTTTAATTGAAAAGTGCCCAGCAATTGTCAACAGAAAAGTTGTTATTCTGCAACAGGATAATGCAAGGCCACACTGCGCAAGATGAACCCTGGAAAAAATTAATGAATTGGGATGGGAGGTATTGTCTCACCCACCATACTCATCCGATATTGCGCCATCGAATTTCCATTTATTCCGATCGCTACAACATTTTCTAAGTGGCAAAAAATTTGAAAATTCAGATGATGTCCAAAATACCATCTCCAGATATTTTGCTACAAAACTAATTGAGTTTTATCGATCTTGCATTGAAAATTTGCACACTAGATGGCAAAAGGTTGTTGATAACGAGGGTGATTACATTATTGATTAAAAATAAAAACTTGGTAAAAATTTATCTGTTTGAATTTAATGTAGAAAAACGACATTACTTTCCGGTCCCCCTAATATATCATTATATATGGGCCGATATATATATGCATAATAAATAATGATATATACAATAAATAATGATTAGGTCCCGGATGTTGATAATATTTGTATTTTTTACATTTTGTTGCTTGTTTCCTGTTTTTTTGGGAATTTTTGGCGGGTTTTTCTTGCTTTCGGTCATTTTTTGCCGATTTTTTTAACAAAATTAAATTTTCGGAAGAATAAGAAACAAGTTGCGATAATCAGGATTACGATTTAGAGACAAAAAAAATATTCAACAGCTTTCATTTCCAATCAACTATGTATATCAATCGCATCCTTTTTAACTTTGACTTTAGCGCCATTTCCAACTCGGATCGAGAATTTCAACCTTACGATCACACTCAACTCTTTGCTATTTTGTATTATTTGTTATTGAATTTGGAGGTACTTGAAAAATTAATCATTCAACCATCTGTCAGCTATTTGGGAACTCTTTTACACGTTTGAGGCTAAACGGAATAACATTTCACCCTTTTTAACTGATCCTACACCAAACATGGTAAAAGTTGAAGAAACAATTAAATGTTTTTATCCAAAGCTAGTGCATGTCACTTGCCTTGATCATGCCTTACATTAGGGTTGCTGAGGAAATTCAGGCAAATTATCCGAGTGTAGATAGACTTGTTTCTGATGTTAAAAAGATTTTCTTGCAATCTCGTTATTATAGAGAAGCCTTTAAAATGCAAGCTCCTAATTTAACTTTTCCACCAAATTCTTTGATAACGCGTTAGGGAACATGTTTGGATTCTCAATGGATGCATATTTCTTTCAGTACAAAATGTTGATGCTGTAACAGCGACAGTAAAATGGGGTTTCAGCCGGAGGATGTAGCATTTATTCAAATTGCGCAATATCTGTTCTCTCAGGAAAAAGTAGAAGGAAATTTGATATATATAAGATCAAGCTTCAGTATTTTACCTTCCATTAATTAGCTCTCATAACCGCAGAATAGAACTGGTTGACTCAATTGGTTTCATCGATAAAGAAAGCGAAGCAATAAAAAAAGGCTAAGGGGAAGAT
>QLNU02003225.1:58011433-58038586 GCA_006491805.2 Dysdera silvatica | reverse complement strand
CCAACCTTGGTCGACCATCCAAGAACATTTGCAGCAGATTGGTGAAGTAAGCAGAGCAGGTGTTTGGGTCCCACATAATCTGTCCGAAGAAAACAAAGCTAACCGATCCACCACATGCAACTTATTGCTTCAGCGGCACAATACAGAAGCGTTTTTTGATCGCTTGATCACTGGAGATGAGAAATGGGTCCTCTATGATAACCCAAAACGCAAAAGGCAGTGGCTCTCTCCAAATGAATCGCCACAAAGTACAGCTAAGCCAGGTTTACACCCCAAAAAAGGCGCTTTTGTGTGTTTGGTGGAGTAATCGCGGGGTCGTTCATTTTGAAGTGCTGAAACCTGGACAAACTGTGAATGCAGACCTTTACTGTGAAAAATTGGATCGAGTAAATCAATCTTTAATTGAAAAGTGCCCGGCAATTGTCAACAGAAAAGGTGTTATTCTGCAACAGGATAATGCAAGACCGCACTGCGCAAGACGAACCCTGGAAAAAATTAATGAATTGGGATGGAAGGTATTGCCTCACCCACCATACTCGCCCGATATTGCGCCATCGGATTTCCATTTATTCCGATCGCTACAACATTTTCTAAGTGGCAAAAAATTTGAAAATTAGGATGATGTCCAAAATGCCATCTGCAGATATTTTGCTCAAAAACCAATTGAGTTTTATCGATCTGTCATTAAAAATTTGCACACTAGATGACAAAAGGTTGTTGATAACGAGGGTAATTACATTATTGATTAAAAATACAAACTTGGTAAAAATTTATCTGTTTGAATTTAATGTAGAAAAACGACATTACTTTCCGGTCCCTAATATATGTATAATAAATAATGATATATATATGTATAATAAATAATGATATATATATACAATAAATAATGATTAGGTCCCGAATTTTGATAATATTTGTATTTTTTGCATTTTTTTGCTTGTTTCCTGTTTTTTGGGAATTTTTCATGGGTTTTCCTTGCTTTAGGTCATTTTTTGCCGATTTTTTTAATAAAATTAAATTTTCGGAAGAATAAGAAACAAGTTGCGATAATCAAGACTAGGATTTAGAGACAAAAAAATATTCAACAGCTTTCATTTTAGTCAACTACGTATAATAATCGCAGCCTTTTTAACGTTGCTTTTAGCGCCATTCCCAACTTGAATCGAGAATTTCAACCTTACGATCACACTCAACTCTTTTCTATTTTGTATTATTTGTTATTCAATTCGGAGGTACTTGAAAAAATTGATCATTCAACCATCTATCAGCTATTTGGGAACTCTTTTACACGTTTGAGGCTAAACGGAATAACATTTCACCCTTTTTAACTGATCCTACACCAAACATGGTAAAAGTTGAAGAAACAATTAAATGTTTTTATCCAAAGCTAGTGCATGTCACTTACCTTGACCATGCCTTACATAGGATTGTTGAAGAAATTCAGGTAAATTATCCGAGTGTAGATAGACTTGTTTCTGATGTTAAAAAGATTTTCTTGCAATCTCGTTATTATAGAGAAGCCTTTAAAATGCAAGCTCCTAATTTAACTTTTCCACCAAATTCTTTGATAACGCGTTAGGGAACATGTTTGGATTCTCAATGGATGCATATTTCTTTCAGTACAAAATGTTGATGCTGTAACAGCGACAGTAAAATGGGGTTTCAGCCGGAGTACGTAGCATCTCTTCAAATTGCGCGATGTCTGTTCTCTCAGGAAAAAATAGAAGGAAATTTGGCATACATAAGATCAAACTTCAGTATTTTACCTTCCATTAATTAGCTCTCATAACCGCAGAATAGAACTGGTTGACTCAATTGGTTTCATCGATAAAGAAAGCGAAGCAATAAAAAAAGGCTAAGGGGAAGACTGGATACTCCATTGTTGCAAAATTAATCTATGTTTTAGAAAAAAAAACCCTCCGAGTTTCAGACTTTAAAAAATTCTGGTATCTTATCTGGAGAGACAAAAACATTGGAAATTGATTTGTTGCCCTCGGAGCTTGGTCAAACCGAGAGACCCTAGTTCGAATCCAGGTCGGAGACGATGCCTCTTTTTCCCTTATAACGAAAAGTTGTAGTCTGAGATATAAAACGTGGGTGCGGGAATTATTATCTTCAACTGCCTTCTTCGCATTCTTGCGTTGCAACAAGAGATTGTTTCAAGGACTTCTTCCAGTATTTACCGATTCCGCAATCGGTGAAGTCCCTATTGACTTGAATGTTAATTTTATTTTTAACTTTCTACGGTTTATGTTCTATGGTATGGCATCGTTTGAATAGCAACTTATTGATTTTATTATTCTGACGAAAATAGACACGTGCTATTGAAACAGTTGTCGATGTTTTCGAAATTAAATTGCGTTAATTTGTGTTTTTATATTTATTTATTTGTGGGGAAGGGTTTGAGGTGAAAGGAATTTGCATTAAATTTTGTATTAGTTTACACATTTCTGACAAAATGAAGAACAGCACATTAATTTCACGTTGAGAGAGTGAGGAAATTGTTTATGTTGGTTTATGGCCTCATTTAAGAAACTGCAATATAGGAAAGGATGAAGCTAGATTTGACGCATGTATTTTAAATTTAGAAGACACAGGCATGTGAGAGTTTTGGTACCGGAATTTATCGATGAGTTACAGTGTTAAACTTTAATTGTTATGTATGAGTTAAATCTATCTGGAAATCACTACAGTTGCTTATTAGTAAGTAAAATATACAGTTACACATTCAAAATTCGTTTACAATTGTTTCGAGAGATATATCTCTCCTCTTCAGTTCAAATACATAAGAGGAGGGATCCTTCGAAACAATTGTAAGCGAATTTTGAATATATATCTGTGATCGATTATGTTTTACTTACTAAGGTAGAAAGAGAATGGAAGAGGAGGCTTATTTATATATATAGTGAATATCTTACCTTTACCCAGAAAAAGTATATATTTATAAACAATTTTTAAAGTCTTCTTTGCAATTAGGATTACATTTTTTGTTTCCTTAATATTATTCCCCATTTAAGAACAGAGGCGGATTTGGGATTTTGCCATCCGCAGACTGAGGTATTTTTTCGTCTGTAGGAAGAAACATTTTGCCAATTGATCTTATAAAACATAACTAGGGATTTTAAGAGATAAAGGACGTAGCAGATTTTGGCGTTTTTGTCAAATTCTTAATTTGACGTCCTCGGCTAGAGTCATTTCTGTCTTGTTGGCCACCCAGGTGCAAAAAAAAATATTACCGCTCTTATTAACCAAATGCTTTATTTAATTAATAACTTTGTATGTTGTGCAGTGCTTACTTTTATATATATATATATGAAGGTCTCTCCAAATGCTTTTCACAGAAGTCTACCTTCAGCAATTCGCTTCCACTTCAGCCAAACCTGTTTTCTTATTTCATCCACCCATATAGTTTGAGGGCATTTTCTAGGTCTTCGGTAGTTCCTTAAAATCCAGTTGAGAATGTGTGTTGTCCATCGTTAATCAGTTCTTCTATCGATATGCCTAGCCCATCGCCATTTCAGTTTTTTATTTTAACAATGATATCCACTACTCTAGTTTGCTCTCCACCTTCATATATATATATATATATATATATGAAGGTGGACAATAAAATTACCAGTTGCAGGTTAATTGCATATATATATCATCATCATCATATTCAACCATTATCTATCCACTGCTGGATGAAGGTCTCTCCAAATGCTTTCCACACAAGTCTATCCTGAGCAATTCGCTTCCACGTCACCCCAACCTGTTTTCTTATTTCATCCACCCATCTAGTTTGAGGACGTTTTCTAGGTCTTCGGTGGTCTCTTGGAATCCAGTTCAGAATTTCTGTTGTCCATCGTTGATCAGTTCTTCTTGCAATATGCCCAGCCCATCGCCATTTCAGCCCTTTTACTTTAACAATGATGTCCTCTACTCTAGTTTGCTCTCTCACCCAAGTGTTTCTTTTTCGATCTCTCCTAGTTATTCCAAGCATGCACCTCTCCATGCTCCTTTGCGTTGTCTGTAACTTTCGTATTGCTCCAACTGTTAGACTCCATGTCTCTGATCCATAAGAGAGGACTGGCAATACACACTGGTTGAAGACCTTTCTTTTTAGACACAAAGGCAATTTCCCCTTCAGGATAAAACTGTTTCTTCCAAATGCACTCCAGCCAAGTTTAATACGTCTGTTGAGTTCTTTCATAATGTTGCCATCCATTGAAATCAGCTGGCCAAGGTAAATATATGAATCAGCAATTTCTAGCTCAATGTTGTCAACTTGTATTTTTGTTTCCTCTACGAAATTATTGAACATGAATATATATATATATATAATTTAAATTGCTATCATCCAAATAAGAGACATTTTTTTAATTTTTATTTTTATAAAATGAAAGAGGGATCTTTGATATTGGTCCAAAGATATAAAATATAATAATAATAATAATAAGAAGAAGAAGAAGAAGAAAAAGAGGAAGAAGAATTCTGCGGCCTCTCCTGGATTCAGCAACCCAGGTGCATGGGCATCTATTGCAACCCCGCCAGGAAAAGCCCTGCCCCTGATTGTTATTTCAAATCCATTTTTTCGCAAGTATTCGCGAATTTGGCGCCTTTTGATTCTCTCTCAATGCGGCGTCCATGGCAGCCCTTTCTTTGTCATTGCACAGTTGCGCCTTTGAAAATAACTATTCGAATCCAATAATTCGATCGGCCACCAAAAAATTCAGCACCGCTTTTACAAACTTTTCGACTGCAAACTTTTCATCGAAAATTTTCCGCCCTATGCTTCAGCCCACACAGCTTATTGGTAAATACACCACTTTTTACGAACTCTTGAATTTACCAACATTTTGGGGTCAATAGGGGTTCGTAAAAACGCGGTTTTAGAATCACCAGCTATCCTAAATTCGGAAGGACAATTCTAAAATTACAAGCTTTTGTCTTCGGTCCTACGCTGATGATAATGATTGCACATATATATATATCCTACATGGTTATGTTCTACATAAATAATAATTATACCAAAGACGAAAGCCGATGTTCCGATGATTTAAATAAATAAGAATTAACGATTACTGTTACTTACAACAGCATTGTTCATAATTTTCTAATATACAAGAAGTAATCCATCTTATTAAAATGTACCCAAAAGCAGCTAAAACTATTTCTACACTGAGTATATTATTTGACCAAGATTTATTCAAATTTATTTTATTTAATATAATAACATTAGTATGCTTTAATGTCTTATATAATCAGAATTATTATATAATAACAATTATATAATTGTTATAAAATATATATTTTTAAATTATTGCACAATGTGATATCTCCTGAATTAATTTTAAAAACTTCTTTTGCGAGTGAAAATTTTAGAAATATATTTCTTTTATGAATTCGAGAAATCTATTAACCTTACCCAACTAGCTTTTACAATGCAATTCTCTCGCAAAAGCCAGGACCATGGCTTTGATTTTCCGCTCGCTGAACAATGAAATAAATGTAAACGCAACAGCGCTGTCGCCAGGAAGTCTAATAAGATGGATTTACCATGATGCATGCCTTCTTGCTTCGCCATCGCAGGAAATTAGGGAATAATTTGACAGGTTCCATCCAGTGGCTATTGCTCTCATAAACGCCATGTGAAAAAGGGGCCAGTTTTTCTGTTTCCGATGGAAACTGTTTTCGAACATTTATTTTTTATATATGCCAAACTATTTTACATTTTTCTAAATTTTTTTGAATTTCTTCTAAAACACTACATTTTCCCAAGGAGAACGGTTTCTGCAAAAAATCATTAAAAAGCAAAAGGATTAGTTGGTCAACCGGAGATTACCCAAAGCCCCCGAAATATACGCCATTGCTGCTCCCTAAAGGAGAAGTTTAGCTAAATTATTAAGCATACTGATCTGATAAACATTCATAAGTTGTTTGCCTTTTGGTGTGGCAGAAGGCAGTGCTTGCTCTGAATTATTTTGAAAATTTCGAACTGTACATTTAAAATAAAATATATATCTTTTTTTATTTTATGTACAATGTATTTTGTACCAAGACAGCTTAGTTGAAATTGATTTTGATGACGGACTAATAGAAAATGATGTTTGTTCGCCCCATCTTTGAGCACCGTGAGAAATCTTTAAATAGAATTGATTTAAGAAATGGTATTTCTGTCTCTTTCTTCAATCCATTTCAGACATATAAAAACCAAAGTTTCAAATGTTTCGTTTTAAGCTATTCTTGGGTCCCTTAATCCCTAAAGGCCACCAGCCACGTAAGGTCTTATCAAAACCAGGCTTTAATACATTACTATATTTAGAACCAGAGCCTTACAAAGCAGACTTACTACAGCTCTGACAGGCTTACGTATTCTATCGTTTATTGCTACTTTTACGTTGTTTATTGCTGCTTTTACGTTGTTTATTACTTCTTTTATTTATTGTTACTGCTACTTATGTTGACTACTACTATAGTTATAGCTACTTTTGTGCTTCTTTCTTCTCTGAGGCTAATTAATTTTTTATTTGCCTAATTCTTATTGCCAACTATCTTTGATTAGCATTTTATATTTAAGTGAGATTTCAAGTATTACGTAAGAACCTTGTGGGGAGGGGTTGCCGTTGGTCTTATTTTCCTATGTTAGCCAATGTTAAATTTTGCTTTCTGAGGTGGGGGTGAAATGGCCAAAATATTGCTTACGTAATACTTGAAATCTTCCTAAGCGCACATGCACTTACTATGCATATTTTCCTTCTTTAAATCAGAGAAGATTTTTTGTTGCAAAGAGACCCATTTTTTACATATTAGCGTATTTTGGGTGCAAAAGGTTTCCACAGTAACTAACGTTTTGAACAATAAGAGAGAAGATGAAACGGTGCTAACTGAAATCCGGTATTTTTCTTCTATATATATGTTGGTTACCGGCATTTTAACATAGATTCTTATTACTCCTAAGACCAGGGATGAAGTTATTGCTGTTTCTCCTTAATTTCCCTAATCAGAGTCAGCGAGGCGGCAGCGCTTCCATCGTTTCCTGTCTACCGTGTTTGCCGTTTTTCCTGGTTGTAGTCTTAGTATTTCTGTTCCTCCCCTCTTTTTTTCCCTATATTTCTCTTCGCATCTTATAATGCAACTACGAGCGCAGTAAATTTGACTTCGTAACAAAAATTGGCATGGTGGTAGCTGGAGGTGTCAGATGAGAAGTCATGGTAGTGTAAACACTTTGCTTGACGATTTAAGAGAGCTAGGGTCATGTAAACTTTTGCATCCGGGTTTCATAAACAGTTCTAAAGAACCACAAAAAAAAACCACTTTAAATTTATTTTTTTTTATTTAATTTTTGTTTTCAAGAAGCGTAAAATGTTCGCATATTTTTTTTTTTATTTGACCACTGGTCAGTTGTAATTGACACGGATTTGTTTTCCGCTATTTTTGGAATTGACAATATTCTCAAGTGCACGACCTTGCTTATCCTTGCAAAATGCTCAGAAACATGCCAGCTGTTGGACACTTATTTCTACAGATAACCATTGGTTCACGAAAGGAATGAGGATTTTTGTGCATTAACCACACGAAATGAAATCCTTAAACTTCAGTCTCTAATGTAGTGTTCCTCAACCACCGAGCCACGTCTCTCCATCGGGCTCTGGCGTCAATTATACAGGACCGCTAGTGTTCCGCCTATAATTTGTTATTTTAGTTTGCTAAGCAGTTTTATGAATAAGTGTATAATCAGTGGCGAATTTCTAAGCAGGCATACAAGGCACAAATCTAGGGGGCGGCATCAAATTGCTTAAACATAAAATTGTCCAATGTTGAAAAAATAATGTTTCTTTTAATTATTGCCCTGTTTCCCCAATAGCTATGACATATAAGCGACTACTTTAACTTGCCTGCAAATACAAACTACAGAATCGAAAGACAAAGGGCCCTAAAAATTTTGGGCCCCGGGCATTTGCCCAGAGTGCCCATTTATAAATTTAGGCTTAACACGCTTTTTATATATACTAATAGTAAATGAATGAATAAAGAAAAACTTGACTGATAATGAAAAAATTCATGCAAGGATGCGTACGTGTTTTTTTCCCCAAATACGCGAAATATACGCAAAAACATCAGAGATTCCAGGAATCCATACTAAAATTATTGTGGATTCAAAAAATGTCTCGAATCCACGAAGTCGGAGACTGTAGTAGCAATAATTTCGAGTTGTATCTTATTAGTTTGAATAATTATATGAAAAATCTCCTTTACATATCAAATGTTAAGAGTATGATATGCGTTTTTTTTAAACAAATATTCCTTTCTTTGTAAAGGAGGGAGGGGGCGGCAGTACAGGCTGTGCCTAAGGGCGGCAATTTTATAAATCCGCCACTGGTATTATTGTAAAAATATTCTGTAAAGAATGATAGCCGTGAATGCGACGGAAAGATCAGACCTAGCGGACATAAATAACGTTTATACAGCAACTGTCCTTGACATTTTTAAATATGTAAGTGTTCATAAATGATCGAGAATTTTCAGACATCGACATTTCTTAGCATTCGAGAAAGAGTATACCGCTCATTATGACCAGTCATAAAAAGTGTGTCTGAATGCGATTACAATAATGTGCAGCGCATCCTCTGTTCTTGAAACTGAACAGAGTAAGAAATGTGTTGCAAATGTCAGCGAGTCATGGGCGACGACGGCATAAGAATATTGAGGGGGGGGGGGACATGGAATCCTGATACCAAAATTGTGGGGACGGGTCCCTCTGTCCCCCGGATAATGGCGTCCGTGCAGCGAGCAATCAGCAAGGAAGTACATCAGTAAAATGTATGTTAACAGAAGGAGTATATTGATACTCCTTCGGCAATTTGATGCAGAGGTTCCCAAACTGTGCTCAGCGGAGCTTGTTCAGGGGTTCCACAAAATAATTATGGAGCACCAGGGGTAGGAGAATAACTGAAAATGAAAGGACACTTTCAGAAAAAATAATTCACTTATCTAGTAAAAAAATAAGTAGATGATCTTAATTTTTGGAAAATTATTTTTCATCACATTAAAATTTTACGACATTATTAATCTAAAATCATATTTTAAACATTTTAAAAAATCACCTTATGGCCCGGAAAGTAACGCTGAAGAAATATAACTGGGTGATGAATCCACTTGCTGTTACTTCAAAAAATCAACCTATTTGATATCAACTGATTACGAATGCCTCATAGTCATTACGTTTGAAAATTGCTTTCTAAAGTAAGTTATGTTCTGAATTCTGATTACGTTTAGAGAACGAATTTAAACCCCTGGACAATAAAGCAAAGAATTTTTTCTCCCGTTTTCCACAAGTTACTTGTGGAAATCCGTTTATTCTGCCCATGCAGCAACTAAAATCAAGTATAAAAGTTGCCTCGACGCTGCACCTGACCTTCGTTTGCAGCTATCCTCAATAACACCAGACATTCGTAATTTATACAAAACCTCCATACCTCTCATTGGCATCAGTGCATATTACTTCCTTGTCTATGTCGCCAATGCCGCCACTAACTTCCTTCTCGGATTACGTCATCATGAATTGCCGTTTCGTGCGTTCGCTTTATTTCCGGTCGCCATGATGGATTACTGTTTACAAATAGACAACATATTTGTGTTGTACTGATTCAACCCTTTTAATATTCAGGCAATTTTTCCGGAGTCTTAACAATATTAAGTCAGGGAGTGTGTGAGGACAAGCCCCCAGTGGGCATCCACTGATTCAGGTATTAACTAGTGCGTGCGTCCTGGCGTCCAGTGTTTTTACTGGCAATGTTCCAAAAATAAGGGATGTTGTACATACGCTGTGATAAGCTCTTGCGTAGATCCAGTGCACAGAAACGGCCCAACGTACATTTCTCGGACCGATTTTAAGGGTATAGCATGAGTTTTGGCGACATCCGTGGCGACAAGGACGTAATATGCACTGTTTCCCTCTCATTAGTTACTACAATTTGTAATTATTATTACCTTACATATTAACCCTACCTAAAGAACACATATCAAAAGTGAAAAAGGGTCTACGGCTCCGCGATTACTTTTTTCTTAAAAAGGACTTCGTGGGACAAAAATATTTGAACCACTGGCCTTATGTATGAACTCTAAAAGAAATGGAAAGGTATTTACGAGTGCATTTGTTGGGGCCGGGTCTTCATCTTATAAAAGAATAATTTATCGGGTCATGGTCCCGTTTTGTTTATAATTTCTGAATAAAATATTGCTAGATGGTACTTAGACCACCAAATTTCAACTCTTAATTTCGTGCTGTCCATAGTGGTCCCAAAAATCGAGTAGTGGCGTCATACGCTTGCTGCAATTCAAGTAGTTTACTTCTTTCCGAAAAGTGGTCTCCGTCCTTCAGGAAGGACGTTAGGAATATCTTTAAATAACACTGTAATCTAAAATTGATATCAAATGTGCTCATCCAGGAACGGAATCGTCTAAAGCAAGTTTAATTTAAAACCAGTATAATACTATCCACGTTTATCAGAAAGATTTATATTTTGATTTCGCCCAGCATTTGCGAACGCACAACAAGTGAGTTTTTGGGTATTCGGGTGCAGTTTCAAGAGATTTGCATTTAAGATACAAATCGAGAAAGAAAGAAAAGACTAAATTGCTTATAGTGTATATTTACGGATTAGTGAAATAAAATTTCTTTGGAAAGTTTGACGAGTTATTTTTCGACTAGGTATTATTATTATTAGTATTATATTAGTATATTATTATACAGGGTTCCTAGGAAAGTCAGAATGTATGCAATAACTTCTGAAACAAGACATCTGTTGAGACGGAAGTTAGGTACTGGTATAGTGAAATGACCATACACTATCAGACGAGATGAACAGCAGCGCTCCTGGTGGCGAATTGAGGAAGTTAAAAATTTTATTTTAAAAAATAATGAAGACAAGGAAATATTTTCAATTACAAAGTTGTAGAGTGTCCTTCAGTTAGTAAGAAAATACGTACGGCTTGTATGTACACATATTGCCACAAAGTGAGGTGTTCCAGAAGTTTCAATGCATCGCTTTCAGTTAATGCTTTCTGATGTTTTAAAAGTTGAGTTGAAGTTCTTATAGGAAAGAGATCATGGTTTCTTTAATATAAAACTTCAACACAACCGCTAAAGCTCTAAACAACATTAACTGAAAGCTATGCATTAAAATTTCCGGAACATCTCACTTTGTGGCAATACATGTACATACTATATGTGACCCGTACATCTTTCCTTACTAACTGAAGGATGCTCTACAACTTTCTAATTGAAAATATTTCTCTATCTTTATTATTTTTCGAGAAAAAAATTTTTAACTTCCTCAATTCGCCACCAGGGGCGCTGCTATTCATCTCATCTGATAGTGCATAGTCATTTTACTATACCAATACCTAACTTCCATTACATGTCTTGGTTAGTCAGAAGTTATTATCTGCATTCGTATTTTTCTAAGAACCCTATACAATTATTTATTATATTTTTATATAGTATTTCTGTGAAAATTCCCTTTATGAGTAAAACGAAGTCTTGTGCAGATTTGAGAGGCCCCAAGGCTGAATATATATTCAGCTCCAGGTTAGCTTCGTGGTATGTCTACGCTACGCCCTTTAGTCACGTGACTTCTTTGGTGGGTCATTTCGCTGGTCGCCCATGCTTCTTGTCAGCCAATGGGCATTGGGATGATACCAAGTGAGATATGTATGTCCACCCATACCATTATCTTCAAACTCTAACACGAAATTAGAGATTACATGTAACATTGATGCATACGCCTTCCTTGACGTGTGACACTTAGCTTAGGATCATCATGCTGTGTCCCGTTCTATAATATATATACATATATATATATATTTAGTATTTAAACACGTTGTGAGAGTGGAGAATTTTAATAAATATACATCGAAGAATAAATAAAAATTGAGTGTTTATATTTAACACTGATAACAATAATAAGGATCAGGTAGCTGTGATGAAATGTATATTTCGTATAAATGCACCACATTAATATTAAAATTGTTTTATCAATGACAATAAAACTATCATAGCTTATATGTCTATTTAACGTTCAATGGGATACTTCGTATTCCACTTTTTTTAATCAGTTTTGATTGTTTATTTAATTTTTACTCATTTTTAAAATTTCACTTGGAAGGAATAGGAATACAAGTTTAAATTGGGATACAGAATATCTCGTGGGCGCTGTTATATTTTCATTTTACCCCAGTCGTTGAATATGAACATTTCCTTTAGATTATTCACGACGGATTTATAAACAGACTTTTTCAAACTTTAGTTATTGACATTTTCCTATTTTTTTTTCCTTTGACGTGTTAGGTTAAAAAATCTTAAAAAATATTCTCATTTATGAAGAGTATTTAGAGCAGTGATCTGTGAAATTGATAAGCTCTCTGCACTTCAAAGATAGAGATCCTTTTGGAGGAAATTGTTATTGTTTAATCTATGCCCATATCACGTGTTCTACGACGGGAGAGTACCTGAGAGAGCTCATTTACGTCCCCAGAATATTTGAACTTTCGTGAAGATATTAACGAAAATTAGACATGCGAGAAAAAAATAATTCTGAAAATAGTAAACAGTGCCATTTTTTATAAAACAGGAAAGTCATTTTCCCTTAAGTGCCATTTACTTTTCCTAATGCAAAGAAATCTTACGAGACGACTAAAAATTTAAACATGCAAAATACAGATACATATATTTTGCAGAATAAGTCAATTTTTAATTTTAAACTTTTGAAGACGTTGGAATCTCGCGGGGAAAACAAAACAATGAGATTATTTTTAATCCTATATTCCACGTAATATATTTGTTTCTACTTGTTCGTGAAACGTTTTGTTTTAAGAGAGATTTTATTTTACATTTCAAGTAGTGTATTAAAATGTACTAATATAGTAAAATGTAACTACAGCAATGTAATTAATAATAAAAAAATAATTAATTTATTAATTGATTCAGTTATATCTATACCTTTGGCGGGTATTACGTTTGAAGTAGTAACTTTAACACATTTTAACTCAAACCAAGAAAATCGCTAAACGCGTTTTTTATTTCTTGAATATTTCTACCATTTCCTTTAAACTGGATTTACTTCCTGAAGAAGCCTTGTGAAAAATAATAGACCGAAATGTATGTAAAATAGTATAAATACATCTATGTGGTATTTATGCGAATGGAAATTCAAAAAAGTTGTGGACCTGGAAATAAAACTTCACAACTATAACTTATTTTAAAACTATATTTGTAGGTCTTTGTTCAGGAAAACTGTGTTTATATCGTGACATGATAAAACAAGAAGGAGTGTTATGTATGACTTGAAATACAGTTTGTGCTACTGATGAAATATTTTACAAAATTCCTTGTATCTGTATATTAGATCCATTCTTTAAACTTTTTGGAGTATGACGATGGCGAGGATTTCTCTTAAAAGTTCTATTCAAGCAAAGGACCGCACGTCTTTGTGCAGCAGCAATTAGTGAAACGTATATATATAGAAAAATTCTCCTGAAAAATTTTCATCTGTATGTTAAAAAATTACCGGTATCTGTGTATTATATATTTTATAAAGCACCTAACTTTGGCTTCAGAAAATATGAAACTGAACGTTTTTTGAGAAAGAGACATGTGTTCTAATATTGCATGTTGGGTTCAAGCTCACCGTCTTAAAATGAATTAATATTTCTATTATGTTCCATTTGTCGATGCGCTTTGCACCGCAACTGTTATACACATTAATGTCAATAAACTTTTTAACATTGCTAATTAAAAAATCTCTAACAGGTAGCCAGAGATCCAGTAAACATCATATTTCTAAACCGTTGTCGGATAATTGGGACATTGCCACTCGTTAAACCGACGGAATAGAAATCGCCACAATGGGAGTATCTCTGAACGTACTCAAAGATGGTCATAGTGTACATAAATCTGTGATATATTAAAAAATAATATAATACTTTATGCACAGTAAAAGGCACCTTTTGCAATCAAAATTATTGAATTTCCTATTATTAGATACCCCGAAACGCTTTGCGAAAAATCAATTTAGCCATATAAAGTTTTTAAACTTAGAAGATAAGGATTAGTTAAAGAAGCGCGTGTTTTCATTAAAAAATAATATTTTTAGATTACACATTTCAAACGTGTGAATATGAAAACAATCACGAACTTTATGGAATAATAATATCTTTTTGGTTATTCCTTCAAAATTTCATTTTTGTAAAAACACCGTTGCTTAGCGGATGTTTTATTATTACCGGAGTCAATTTAATAGAAAAATATTTTGAACGGATGTTTGTACAAGTCTCTCGAGGTCTTAATTTCGCTTGTGATGACAAGTGCTTAATTCGCGTTCCACTAGAAAGGAAAATAAGCTGGAACGAAACTGATAAGACTCGCCACCTCGCTTTGAACGATTTTTTTATTTTGCCGCGTTTTAGTCGATGGAAGATAAAAGTTTACGTACGGCTAAATACTTTGAATCGGCAGGGTTGGAAAAAAAAAGGCGGCAAAATATGCTTAGCACATTATGGCAGAATAAATTGTTATAATAAACCATTTAAACACAACTACCACAGTTAAAATTTACTACTACCATAGTTTATTTTAGCTATTGTAGTCGTGTTTAAATGGTTTACTGGCGCAGTATAGCCCGGATGCTCTTGCGCCATAAAAAATCCAACCAAACAAACAATTAAATGGTTTATTATAGTTTTAGCACAGTGTTTAAAGTTACTAATTAAGCTTAAATTGTTGTTTGTTTAAAATATTACGTACGGTTATGGCATAATTTTAAGAAACCGTAGACTGATGTTTGAATGGATGATTGAAGGAATAAAATTATATAATAATTATTCCAAAAACCTGTGTTACAAACAACTACAGTGAAATCTCTCTAAGGCGACCATAGTCAGTTTCGTGAAAAACTGCCGCTTAGAGGTAGTCTTTGAATGGAGGCAAATTTAGCATTGGGTTTTGGGGGGAAAGAGGAAATCCGTTTACATAAAACGTGGTCGTTAAGAGAGGTGGTCTCTTGATAGAGGTGATCGTTAAGAAGGGGTTTTACTGCATGCAATGGAAATATGACAGCCTATGCATATGCATTCAAAAAGTATCCGAACGATGTTATAAACACTTGACTGAAACTCAAAAGTCCTATTAGAAAGTTCTTTAAGATAGGAAGTCTAAATTATGTATATATATATATATATAATAATATCGTTGTGCAGCAATTTGTAAGCTAATATATTTAATCATAGGCTCGGTATTATCCAAGTGACTATCAGTATATATGATGCTCAAGCAGCCTATATAAAACTAATTTAATTATATCAAAATACCATCAATAATAATAACAATATCAAACAACCCCTTTCTTTAGATTAACTTAGGTATTATGTCCATAGTATACATATACAAATTATTATTATTAAGAATTATCCCAACAAGCATCAGACTCAGTTACAAGTCAAATTCATCTATCCCCCCCACCTCACCCAATAGCAAATGTATAGTATTTAGAAATAAATGTATTAATTATGCTCATCAGGCCAACATCAACAACTTTAACAAATTAGGTAAAATTCTTCTTCATGGGACCGCCCCTTACCTACATTATCAGGAAGCAATTTGTTTTTCTGTCTTCTCAAGAGGGCAGGTATATTTGTGATAAAGCTTACCTTCCCAAAAATACTGCCTCAAAAACAATTTTTTTGTTTACAGCACATATAATGCATAAATAATTATATAATGTAATAAATAATATAAATAAATATAATGTAATACATAATATAAACAAATATAATATAATGTAATAAATAATAAATAAATATAATATAATAAATAATAGATATTCTAAATCAGTGGTTTAAAAATAATAAACTAATAGTTAATAGAGAAAAAACTAAGCATATACTTTTTCATAATATAAATAAAAAATTAGATAATTTGGAAATATTAAAGTTAGATAATAAGGAAATAAAGAAAACGGATGAAATTAAGTTCCTTGGTATTTATATAAATGAAGTTTAAATTGGAATAAATATATTTTGGAAGTTAATAAAAAAAATTAGAAAAAGTGTAGGAGTATTAAAGATTAAAGAATCTGTTACCCATAGACATAAAAATTCATTTATATTATTCATTGATATATAGTTACATTTTATATGAAAATACTATCTGGGGAAATATGAATATAAAAATTCGAAAAAGTATGCAAACAATATTAAATAGATTTTGGAACAATGTAACGCAAAAAAAAAACAAAAAACAAGAAATAAAAATTGAAAATAATATAATGGATTTAGATCAAATACATAGATTTAAAATTTTGATAATGATATTTAATCGAATAAAAAAAGGGAAGTATATTGAGGACATAAATATAGAAAATAAACCAAATATGAACAATAGTTGATCAAGGAAAACTTTAAAAATTAAAAAAATGTGAACAAACATGGGTTCAAGTAATATAAATTATTATGGTATTAAAACATCATTAGGACTGAATTTAGAAACAAATTAAGAAGACTAATTATAAGAAATGAAACTTAAGCCAGTGTAGGGAGAGAGGGAATTAACCTTAGGTTTTGCTGCTCTTCCTCCATAGGATTAACAAACCCGTAGCATGGAAAATAAGGTATTGTATTGTAAATAATATAAATATATATAATATAATAATATAAATAGCAAGTAATGTAATAATATAAATATAAAAGTAATGTAATAATATAAATATAAAAATCAATGTAATAATATAAATATAAAGTAATGGTTGTTTGTTTGTTTTTTGGTTTTACGGCTCAAAGACTACAGTGGTCATGCTGCGCCGGGACCTACTGTTTTCCGAGGAATCCGAACCTCTTAAGGCCTAGGGAACCAAACCCCGGACTACAGTGAGCAGTGCGATCTTTATGAGATCTCTGAGTAAGCGTTCTTTTTGCACTGCTGGGAGTCGAACCCGGATTAGCGGCGCACTAGGAGAACGCGTTACCACACTGCGCCACCGCAAGAACCATAAAAGTAATGTAATAATATAAATATAAAGTAATGTAATAATATAAATATAAAGTAATGTAATAATATAAATAATAATATGCATAAGTAATACAATGCATAAATAAAATACATATACAGTACTAATTTTGTAATCATTATTGTTCATTTTGCTACACACTTGTCTCTTTCAGTTCGATTATTTATTCGTCTGAAAATATTTCTAAAATAACACGAATGTTGTAAATAAATATATTTGTTTATTGATTATTTATTTTTCATTTGTAACTTTAAATATAGCAACGCCTCGACAAGACGAAGAGATACCCTTCCAATTGACACTTCCTTGAACCTCGATGATTCGGAGAAAATCTTTAAGTTTCAAGTTTTCATGATTCCACCGTAGTCACTCTTAGTGAACGGGTTTCACATTGTATAGAGTTGAATGGGTGATTGTTAAGAACCATTATTTTGAAATTCAGACAAAAAAAAACAACCAAAAAACGATACTTTAAAAGTTGTTTTTTTTGATTGGCTTGATTTTTTTTTATGATAAAGCCGATTATGGGAAATGAATACTGTGAAATTTTGAGACCATGAAAAACTTTCGACTCCCCTATAGAAAATGTCAAAATTCGAGATCGAACATCCCGTTTTCTGTGAAAAGTGAATTGCGAGTATAATTGGGGTGTTATACCTTTAGAAAGAAATTACATACTAAATTATTATTTCCATATTCTGTTAGAACAACATTGTCTTCTTATAAACATTCACTTGTTTTCATGGTAACTTCTTGCTTTCCATTGTTATGCTGCAACAAAATGTGTGCAAAATGCCATTTTTACGTGTTTCTGCCTTTATTATCTTGATTCAGCAGCATCATCTCAATAATTTTTTTACTGGATATGAGAGCTCACTATTAGGGCAATCTAATTGACATATCACTTCACTGGGATATTGATGTTGTTAACAGATATAATCAGTTAAATATTCAAAAATTGCAAAATCGACAACGTTATAGTTAGGCCTATCTGAAAAAAAGCATCAGTGCAAGAAACAACTAAGTATACTATCTTGTAGCTGAGTATATGTACCAACACATGGAAAAGAAAACACAATGGGGCCTCGTGCCATTTTCAAGAGGGGAAAAAAAACATGTTTTACGAAAAAGGCAGTCAGTGATCACGCTTCCTATCCCAAGGCCATAGGCAAGGGGCGGGGGATGAGGTCAACACTCCCTCAAAAGTTGGAAACCGACATGTCCAAGATACAGCTAAAGTAGGCTACATTAAAATATAAACTTCAAACCTCTAAATTCACCCCTCATCGCTGTTCCAAGTAAGTACATAGTCCATGCTTTGAAAAGTTGTGTGATTGTGTTTTGTGGATTTTTTTTGATGGAATAGAAAAAAGAATATCATCGTACAGTTGAATATATATACCACTAACACCTGAAAAAGAGAACGAAGAAACAATGCACTCTCATGGCATTTTTAAGAAAAAAAGATTGATGAAAAGGCATACATTTCTGAATAATGTATTTATGTAAATTGACTCATGGGAGAATTCTTGAGCAGCTTTTTAGAAAACTAGGTAAAAAGAGAACAAATTTTGTAAATTACAACTCCTATTTAGATGGTTAGTTTCTTCGCGCAATTTGCGAACAGATTTAAAATGTGTTTCAGAAAGACAAAAAATCGTGCATTTAATGGAAATGGAGCACATATTTTGCATAAGAATTGCTCACCCTCCTACCAGTAATTACCTCCTTCTGAGAGCGTGAAGATATTATTTCCGTGCCTTCGCATACAGTTCACATTGTTATCATGATCTTCAATTTCACTAATTTCTCTAGGATACGACATCTTATCAAATGAAACGGTAACCCGGTATGTGACACTGTACTCACTTTCATCGCAGTATAAAATAGATTTTAAAATTTCCTGTACAGTGAATTCATGTTCTTCTTCATTATCGTCTTTTGTATTTTCACTTTCATGCTGATAGATATGCTGATGCAATAGAAAAATAAACAATAAGCTATCGGTGTTTATTTCGATTTAAGCAAAGCTTTCGATGCAATTAATAGAAATATTCCGCTGGAAAAAATTAACGTATATAGATTATGGGGAAAATAAATAACGTAAGGGATTACTTAACTAATAGAAAGCAAATTGCTTTCATAAAACATGAAAGCTGAGATGAACTTAATAATGACTATGGGGTCCCGTAGGGATCTAACCTTGGACCACTTCTATATTTACTATATGTAAATGACATATTAAATATATCCACATTAGCTAATATTACACTTTTTGCTAATGACATTTATATAATCATTAAAGGAAAGTGATGATCGGAAATTTATAGAAAAACGAAAACAGAAATAGAAAAACACGAAAGATGGTTCATATCTAACCAGATGAAAGTAAACGCAAATATGACTAATATAACGGTTTTTACAAATAGGAAACAAAATATATAGCACATTAAAAATAGCTTAAATATGAAATTAAATGGAAAAAGTATAGAAATTGTTGACAAGCTTAAATTTCTAGGTTCACTTACTAACAAACTAAACTGGAATGACCACATCAATCTAACCTGAAATGAAACCATCAAAGGAATTGATATGATTAGAAGGATTTCGAGTTGCTTATCTAGAAACCATAAAATCAAATCATATTATGCATTAATATACAGCCAAATAGTGTATTGTAATAGTGTCTGGGGGAAAGTCAGGATCACAGACTGGAAAGATTACAAAAGCGATTTCTTAAATTAATACATTGAATTCACGATTAGAGTGGAGAACTCAAGCTTAAAGTTACAAAATAATGACCACCTATAAAATTCATAGATACTGTGTTTGTGTTAAAATGTTTGAAAGAATAAAGGAAAATAAGCACGCTGAAATAATTGAAATAAAAAAAGGAACTTTAAGAAACTTAGAATAATACAAGAGCTACAATTGCCAAAAATAATAAGAGAGTCAAGACGTGATTGCATAATATACAAAGGGCCAAATATGTGGAACAAAATTCCAGAAAAGATAAAATGGGTGAATAATAAAAATGCGTTTAAAAGAATAGCAGTTACAGGATGATGGGAAGGAATGTCATAGTAAGCGCGAATGAATGAAAATTGCAATAATGGAGAATAAAAAACATATCCTTTATAAACTAATTTCATTTTAATTCAGGAAAATAAAAATTAAAAAAGGAAAAAGAACACAGAAGGGGCATTATTTTGCACAAAGGCAAAAACATCCAAGATGAGTGTGTTTTCGGTCTAGAGATCGTTTATACACATTGATTTCATTGGACTGTTGCAAATTTGACTTAGGTGCTATTTAATAATATATACCCTATATATAACCTATTCAATCTTAGCCCACATATTGCAAACAAGGATTTGTAATGTAAATTCCTTCCTTAAATAATTTTAATCCTTAAATAATTGTTAGAAAAAAAAATGATCCAATGGCAATGTAATGAGTTTTAATTAATTTGGTACTTTCCGTTAGCCGGGCGCAAGCGAAATCGCCAAATAATGTAGAATTCCAAATTTGGCATTCTGGTATTCTGGAAAAACCAATAATTATAAGCATTCTTTTTGGGTAAAACTGTTTTGTTTACGATTCAATAATATTTGTTTATAGTTGAACTTGTTTTGCTTACTATTAATTAATATTTGTTTATAGTTGAACGTTTTCGACTTTTATACCGTTGACTGTTTTGTCATTCGCTACGCTTGGCGACTTGGCTCGCGTTTGGTTCACAATTGGCGACATTTGCGCCCGGCTAACGGAAAAGTACCATTAATTTTATAATTTTTTATACATTTCATAATTTATTTTATTAATTTTATAATATTGCGGCTATATCAAATTACACCTTTCAAAAATAAAATTTAGTTTCAGAAGATCAAGCAAGAAAAATTTTAAATAAAAATTAAAATTCCAGAAACGCAATACATTTTCATTTTAATAATTTTAAAAGAGGAAGTATGCAAGAACAAAAAAAATTTATCTTCTCGTATTTCATTGTTTTTAAGGTGTTTAAATAGGAAAAGTGGATAAAATAGAAAACGTAATTTAAAGTTCCCTAGTTTGGAATTTTATTATACTGCAATAAACCCAAATGCAATTTAAAGGACAGGAAAAGGAAATTGATACAGGGATAAAGCAAAATACGCGTATTTTGATAAAAATATTTTAAAACATATCAACAGAATTCCCGCAACAAGCTTTTTCAAGAGCCACTTAAATGTCTAGGGCACATTCTCAAAAATTTCGAAATATTTTTGTTGTTTATATTGATATAAAATTATTAATTTTTTATGTAGAAGTTTTATTTCTCATCATCAAATGACAGTTTTTTTTACAAATAATACACACAAGAGTGCTTAAAATTATTATAGATCTTGGAAGATCAACTGAAATTGAGAAAATAATATTTTATTTTTCTTCTGGGATTTATAAATGTTATGGTACATGGTATTTGTTAAAACCATCCAAAATTGATAACATAAAACGTAATTATTTTGTGAATAAATTAGTTTGCAATAGAAAAGGCGAGTTTTATCTTCAAACGCATGTTTTTGCCATATTTGAACTTTTAGAGGCTTTTCGCACTGGACCCTGGTTCGAATCCAGGATGAGGACGGCGTCTCTTTTTCTCCTAAACAAAAATAGCTCTAGTTTGAGCTACTAATACGTGGGTGTCAAATTTATTAATAATAATAGGCTTTTTAATTAGAAAACCATCAAGGTTTCAAACAACAAATTCATAAATAATATTGAATATTAAACATTATACAATAATTTTCGACACCCATGTGTAAATAAGCTCAAACTAGAACTTTTGTATTTAGGGGGAAAAGACCATTGCTCCTATCCTCGTTCGTCTAGTATCAAGACACTCCGGGCTAAACGGAGGGACCCTGGTTCGAATCCAGGATGGGGACGGCGTCTCTTTTTCTCCTGAATAAAAAATCTCTAGTTTGAGCTTATTTACATATGAGTGTCGAAAATTATTGTATAATAAATTCCACCACTAAAACTCACAAAAAAACTCGCCTCGGTGGCTTTGTGTGTTGGCCATTATTTGGCAATTGTGTCATCCCTGAGAAGGGTAATGGGATCTTAGAATATTAATAAATAATTAGTTTGATGCATTAATTTATGTCCATTATTCATCCATTTAAACTTCGAAACATATACACAAGAAATTTTTAAAAATATTAAAGGAACTGTAGCTGCAGCTACCAAATAAATTCCATTCAAACTCGTTTAATGTAGCTGATTTTGATAAATCGGAAATGTGCAAATGAAGTTTAATTTAAACCATTCGATGTCTATTTAACTTACTTAACTACATCAGGCATTCTAAAATATCTTTGTTTCATCTGTGCGGCATTTTTCTTTAAACTCAAAGGTCTGGAATTCACCCTTTTCTGAGTTACTAATTACTGAATCACTATTTGAATTCGAATATTCGGGCGATATAAATACATTTAAATCCAAAAACATTTTAGAAATCTACTGAAGAATAGGAAATCTCTTTTGATTAAAAATAAAGCCAGAAAATGCAATTAAATTTGCCTTCCAAATTATTTACATTCTTTAATTATTTACGAAGAACCTAAATATTTATCCTCGTGTTCGTGGTAGGTTATTCGTCTTAAAAAGTGAGATATTTTCTATTATTTTTTTATTATTATTTTTATAATACTTTTAATATTTAATATTTTTGTTATTATTTTTATTATTTTTGATACTTACAAATATCATATAATGTGGATCCTAAAATTAAGTCTACTGACGTCGGTCTAGTTATTTGAAAATTTAATATTTCCGTTTCGAAAAATGAACCTTTTTTGTCAACAGGAACCTTGGGTTAAAAAATTTTAGGAATAAATTTTCATTTGGAATTTTCTTGCTATGGCAATTATATTTGCATAATTACCAATTGAAATCGATCTGTGTTCTACAGCTTACAATTTATGATGCACAGGTTTTAAATTTTTGAAATCATATTTTAAAGATTGTAGTGTAGCCGTTTAGTCCCATAAATTTATGGCGTATAGAATTTAATGAATGCTCCTTTTCTTTTTCATAAATGCTAAATTTTTGTGTTTATAGTTTATTCCTTATATCAAATCTAATGAATTAAGTTTGTAAAAACTAGTTATACAATTGACTATTAGCAATTTAATTTCCACTATTATATTCGAGCATACAATATGAACATGAATAATAATAATAATAATGATACATCACGATAAAGTATCAGATAATCAAAAAGGTATTTATCATAGAAATAGTATACAAAGTGGCAGGAGGAAAATTGACATATGAAAGGTTAAACACTGGCAAAATAGCAATACGGTGATCTACATTTTTCATTCTCTATTTTACCAGTGTTTAATCTTTTGTGCGTAAAGTATTTGCCGCTTTCGGAGACTGAGACACAGTATTGCGCATACGTTGTAGAAAAAATAATTTATTCATTAAAATAATTAGCATGGGCCACAACGAAATTTGTTAACTACTTATATATACACCCCTCTGGTAAGATGAATGACCATAGCAAGAGAAAGAGCTTTGTAGCGCAGTATGAAACCCATCAAGTTTGGAGAAGTTGCGTCCAGGCAAAATATGGTCCAGTGTCAGAAAGAAAGCGAAAATCTGACGACAAATTACCAAATCAGTGAGTTGCATGACATATGAATTCACTCAAATTCTTTGATAGTGCTTCTGGTCAATGAAACGGAGTAAGAAGGAGTATTATTCTAACGAAACAGAACTCTTTTCATTGAGAAGTACTGCCTTTCTTTTTCAGTTCTTCTTGCACGTGTTTCAGTTGGTCATAGTATGGGGGTGATTTTGGAAGGATAATTTAATTTAAGTTTCTATTATTTTTATTTATTTATTAATAAATTGGTTTATGGTTAACCAATTACAATAGTGTTGATTATATTGAATAAGTAATAGAATTATTTGAGATATAGTTGGTTATTTATATTATTAAGTTTCCAATTTGGCCAGAGATTATGAACTCGCCACATATTTTAACCTTTTACAAACATCCATTATTTCATATTTGATTCTGCGAAATTGAACATTTACGTCCATTCCCATGAAAATCTACAAGGGTTCGTTTTCCTAAATTGAACTTAGGAAATTAGTTACTTTTTTAGACTAGTGATCTATCTAGTGGTTACAAATTGGTTGGATTCCACTAATAACACCAGGAACGGTGCATAAAGAGCACCGTAGAGTATAAAACAAACTAAACTTCATTATTGTCAAAAAACCCTATTTAAAATAGTATTTGAATAAAACAACCTGATTGTTTACTACTTAAGCCTGCATTTAGAATGTTAAAATAATAGCATACTAAAGTAATTACACCTTTTTCTGGAAATGCTTTTTAATAGTCATGATATTCAATAATGCAAGTAAAAATGTCCTTAATTATACAATTCTCATAATTCCCGCTAAGAATTAAAACCTTTAATTATGAAAAATAACAATAATTGTCAATTATTTTAAACATTAATTTGCAAATTCAGCAATATGAGTTTCATTTAATTTTTTTTATAATTGGGAAGAATTCCAACGTCAAATTATTAATCCCATCGACTTTACCTTTTACACGGTTTGGCCCATATAAAATAATCATTTTAAAAAAAGAAAAACATGCAGAATATTATACGTTAAGTTACTAAAGAAAATTTAATTTTTAAAGATTAAAGGGGCACAGGAAAAGAAGAAAGGAAAAAGGTATTTACCCAGGGGCACATAGCCCACCAAAAGATTCGTCTTTTACATTTTGTAAGGTGGTCGATGTGTCTGCCAGATCTTGCAAACTTTCAAGTTTTCAAAGAAAGTATTTTGGCCACTCGAGAACTAAACGGAGCCAAAAATCTAGCCAAGAGCCTTCTTCCACAGGCCATTCGATAACAGGGGTAATGTGTCCACCAACATTGGCCGATCTCTTCTTTGGCTCTATTTGGCGGAAGACTCATAGATTTCATCCGTCAATTTTTTGAACGTGCGTGCACTCTCGTCTGGTTTGGAATTCGTACTCGTAAAATTTTGGCTATAATGGCTAACCGATGACAGTTGTATTTCCCCATAGCGTACTATTATGCTACACTGAAATGGTGCTGGCGTTTTCTTGGTGGATGTATGGCAAAATACGTGGAAGGCGAGAAGAGAATGAGCTTGAAGATATTTTGATGGCAAAGGGTATAGATAGATAAGTTTCAGATATAGGATCCACATTGCCATGAGGACTGTTTTAGTTTGAAGTGGAAGAAAAGATTCCAGAATAAAGGTAGTAAACTGATAATGCCAAAAGAAGGGTAGAAATTAATTAAAGTTTATAAGATTATATGAAGTTAATTAAATTGAAATTATAACATATCCAAGTAACTTAAAAAATATTAATGTTATAATACATTTCAAAATTATAACAAATGTTATTCTTCAAAAATTATACGTGTTAATTAGTAACATAATTATCAAAATTTCACAAAACGTTTACTAAAAATAATTAACAATCTTCTTAATTTCCAATCATTTATAGAAAAACTCTTAAAATGTCCAAAAGAAATGTATGCCTAATGTCCATGAATAAAATAACTTGCAAGTTGTTGACACTGATTTTCTAGATGTAGCGTTTTCCATAAGTATCTGTATACAGACTCAGGTCAGCGTGAACACTCCAGTTTAAAAAAAAATGGCTCTCCTGAATTTTCTTTGCGGATAAACGAAGTTAGACAGAATTATTGAAACAAACACATCATAATAAAATGAAAATAATTATAGAAATAATTAGAAAAAATGAGAAGCGTCAACCAGTGAAGAACTTTTTGTTGTTGTTTTTCTTTACTTAAAAGATAATTTTTTTTGAATATTAAGTTTCATCTCAACAATGGTACACTGCAGTGGTGATCGTTTGGCCTCGTTGCAAGAGTATACAGCATAGTGAATAATACCAAGTGCTATTTAACATACACATAGCATAACTTCACATGAATGCACTGGCTCTGATGTGTGGGGAAATGTGTTAGTGGTGGATAACTAATGCCCATAACATTTTGGAGACATATACTGGACTCGATTCTCATCACATGTTAATATCCTATCTAACCATGGCTCCTTACCAAAACATAAAGGTAATATAAGACAAGAAGAGACACGTGAAAATTCCGTCACCCATGTTTATTAGCTCAAGCTGAAGCTTTTTGTTATAGGAGAAAAAGAGTCATCTTTCTCGACCTAGATTTGAATTAAGGTCTCTCCGTTGAGCTCGGAGCGCCTTGATCGCTAGGCCATCGAGGACATTGAACGAAGCTCTTTTTCTACGTGTGTATATATATATATATATATATATATAGGTTGTAAGACGTTATTACCCTCAGAGATAGCGTAATTGCTGCATAGTGGTCAAAACAAAAGAAGCGCCCGGGGGTGAGTTTTTTGTGTTTTTTCGTGGAGAATAATCATACGTGATGTATGTCCTCGATGGCCTAGTGGTTAAGGAGCTCCGGGCTCAGTGGAGAGGCCCTAGTTCAAATTTAAGTCGGGGACGATGCCTCTTTTTCTCCTATAATAATAAAAACGCTCTAGCTTGAGCTAATAAACGTGGGTGTCGGAATTTTCACGTATAATTATTTCCCACAAAGAAACACAAAACCTCGCCTCGGAGGATTTTCTGTGTTGACCGCTACGTGGCAATTGTGTTATCCCTGAGAAGGGTAATAATATCTTACAAGCAGAGACATGATGTTCTTTGTTTGCTGCAAACAATTCGAAAGAGACCCGTTTACACAATTTTTGCGCTTTATGAAGTGAATGCACGTGTCTTCGGATGTCTTCATCACAAGCGCTAAATGACAAGATTAGTTCCTGGTATGTTTGTCTACTGCTCTGATTAATAGCCACTTTCATGATTTCTTCATCTTGACTCACTCGGCGATCACTTGGCGACTTTTATTGAAGGGATTTATCTCCTCCTTTAAATTTTCAAAACTAGTTCCAAGTTGTTTGTTCCTTTACAACATCTACTCTGAATGCTAAGCAAATGCGAATAGTTGTTTCTGCAGCAGTTCTACCAATTTTATAATCATAGAATAAA
>QLNU02003225.1:57980884-57999795 GCA_006491805.2 Dysdera silvatica | reverse complement strand
CTTGGCAGCCTTTTGTCGTAGTAAATTGTATGATGGTGGCGTGAAGAAAAAACATTTATACATGAAAATACTTTATGCATATGTTAAACTTTTTTGTTTAGCAATATAGATGAGAATTTTCTGAATTTATCTATTGTAGAACGATTTTGGAAATCTGTTATTAATTAAGAGAATAGTGAATTGTTGAAGACTATTAATTATATTATTCATAGTATCACAGATTCTTGATACTCTAGTTCCCATGGTGATAATAATGTTTCTGAAGAAGACGTTAAAAACATTAGAGCTGCATTTAGAGAGGTGGTTAACTTGGAAGGTGAAGTCCATCTTTTTGTCGTAAATGATGCTTGTTAATTTATTCTTATCAGTGATTTTTATGTCGATGTCCAGGAAGTGAATAGAATTGTTTTGAACGGACGTTTCTGCTAATTTTAATTCACTGGGGTAGATATATTGGAAATTTTCTTCAAACATTTGGTTGTTAAAGGCAATAATGTCATCAATGTATATACTCGCCTATTTTGTTTATGGATTTGCTATTTTTGCACAATATATATATATATATATATATATATATATATATATATATATATATATATATATATATATATATATATATATATACAGTAGTGGACAAAATTGTGGAAACCCTTTGAAAAAAGATTATTTTAGAGGTTTGATGGCTAATAACACCACTTTTTTTTGTACCAATACTATAAAATTATATATCATTGGAAAGGTAATTTAATCAAGATTGTAATGCAATAACATTTATGAATCGTATTTTAATAGAACAGCATTCATAAAGAAGAAAGGTGATATACATAGAAAAAATGAGATATACAAAAATGTTCACCATACCAGTTAATACTTAGTTGGGTAACCTTTAGCCTTAATTACGGCCTTACAACGCTTTCCCATGGAGTGAACCAAGTTCTTTAGTTCTGCAGCTGTTATAATATGAAACCAAGATTGAATTATTGCTTCTGTTAATTGTGTTTTATTGCTGGGTTGCTTCCGACTAACAAGCTTCTTTAGCCGGCTCCATAGATTTTCGATGGGGTTAAGGTCTGGGCTATTTCCAGGCCATTCCAGCAGTTGAATATGATGATCTTGAAACCATTTTTTGCACACACGAGCAACATGACATGGAGCTGAATCCTGTTGAAATATAAATGCTTCATTATCTTGGAAAAGATCACATGCAGAAGGCTGCAGCTTGGGCTCAAGTATTTCATTTATGTATCTTTGGGCATTTATATTCCCATTGATCACGCAAATTCTGCCCACACCTCTTGATGTTATACAACCCCAAATCATAACACTAACTGGGTGTTTCACGGTAGGTGTAATGCACTCAGGATGGAAATCTTCTCCAATTCTTCTCCATACGTATTTTACGCCATCACTACCAAACAGTGAGATTTTGGTCTCATCACTCCAAATTACACTGTCCCATTGTTCCGTTGTCCAGTTAACATGGGTTTTAGCCCAGTTTAATCTTTTCAACCTCTGTTTGACAGACAAAAATGGCTTTTTTCGTGGAATTCTTGCATTTAGACCACATTCATGCAGTCTGCGCCGAACAGTCCTTGCACTTAACTTCACATTGCATTGCGCCATTTCACCTTGTATACACAGAGATGATTTTTTCCTGTCACCTAGGCACTGTCTTTTAATTCTTCTATCATCACTTGCTGTTGTGCACCTTTTTCTGCCTTTACCAGTCTGGTTTTGTAATGACTGAGTCTCCTTATACTTCTTCAAAAATTTAGAAATGCCACCTTTAGTTAAGTTTCCCCCAATATTTCTTCTAATTTCTTCATAACTGTAGCCTTGTTCACTTAATATTACTATTTTACATCGCTTCCTAGGTGACCAGTCAACTCTTTGCGCCATTTCTTTAATTTTATTACGTTTTACAAGCACACTAAATCAAAGAGCACAAAAAAAAAACAACCAACTTGATAGCAATTACAGAACACACTGATAAATGTCCTGTAACCTGTTGGCTCATTGCCAAAACAAGAGAAAACATGATTGGCTCATTGCCAAAACAAGATGACACCTGATTGGCTCTGTAAACACTCATGCTCATTGGCCACATTCAAATGAAGGAAAGCTACTTCATATAAATGTAAGCAAGCTGTGCTTCTTTTTTCTGGTTATTTGGCTATAACTTTTGATAGAATACAGATAATTGAACAAATGTTATTGCATTACAATCTTTATTAAATTACCTTTCTAATGATATATAATTTTATAGTATTGGTACAAAAAAAAGTGGTGTTATTAGCCATCAAACCTCTAAAATAAACTTTTTTCAAAAGGTTTCCACAATTTTGTCCACTACTGTATATTACCAGCAAAAGTGTTAAAATCCGGACATTCTATAGAATGCCTAGACTTTTTTTTTAGGCAAAAGTTAAATTTTATTTAATATTTTACAATTAATAACGTTTCTAATACCACATGTCAAGGCATGTGATTTCTGACGCTTATTAATGTGAAACATTATTTACTATTATCTATTTTTACTATTACATATTATTACCTATTATTGTTATTACATATTATTACAAATTATTGTTATTACCTATTATTACTATTAATTATTATTATTGCTATTATTTATTATCAAGGGCGCATCTCGAAATCTTTCAGTTGGGGGGGCGGAAGGGGCGATCGCACCAAGGCTTCCCCTTTGGATCCGCCAGTGCTTATTACTATTACTTAATTTTAGTAATACAGGGTGGTCCTGAATTCTACCGACAAAATAAGAGGAGTTGTTGTGAACAACTAATAAGGCATATTTGCCCATATCCCCGTGTCCGCAAAGGGGCCGGTTTGGCTGTAGAGCGTAACTACTGTTTATGCCCATCACGTTGCTACGTAGCCAATTACATGAATTAAATACAATTTTTGATACATAATTTAAGTAAATGAGCTAATAATACAAAAGGGACAAAGAAATCCGGAATTCAGTTTCCTGTTCCTGATCTGTGTTACTATGTAGTGAAAATAAGCCTAAAAGTGTCACACTAGAATATATATATGGCCTGCAAAAGGGTTGCTGGTATCTAACTGGAAGGAGACCCACACGCTGAACGTATGTGACGATGTGTGGAACCGGCCAGGCCAGTAACCTAGTGTCCTACCCCGCCTTCAAGTGGTGCAGGCTGAGCTTTCTATTTATGTGGCAAATTAATATTTGCTGCACGGATAGAAAGGCGGAAGGGGAGGGCTAATTCACCAACCCGTCTAGCCAGCGTGGTGAAATTATGGCTAATTCCTCCATTATGTTGACACACCAGAAACCATGGCCCCTAGTCTCCAGGTGCTGGAGTGCTCCTGATCAAGGCAGCGGTCAGTGTGGCATGAAAGCAGGGGGTGCTAAGAATCACTGGAATGGCCCAGGCTGCCGTTTGTTATTGACCTTGGCAACGTATAATGGACGATCCCTTGCTTCTGAAGCAAAACTTCAGGAATTGGAAGAGGAACTAGACAAGATCAAATGGGACATTGTAGGACTCAGTGAAGTTAGAAGAAAAGGTGAAGAGTTGGTGGAACTTAAAAGTGGACATTTGTTTTATTATAGAGGAACGGAAACTGGAAGAACAAGTGGTGTTGGCTTCTTAATCAACAAAAGAATTAAAGACTACCTTCTTGAAGTCGAAAGCACGTCAGATCGAGCAGCGAGGCTCGTTGTTCAACTAACCCAGCGATACCAACTTCAAATAGTACAGGTATATGCACCAACATCAAGCCATACCGACGAAGAGGTTGAAGAATTTTATGAAGAAATCAAAGAGTTACACACCAAAGGGAAACAACATATCAAGCTCATCATGGGGGATTTCAATGCAAGAATTGGACAACAGGAACAAGGAGAGACATCGGTTGGTAAATACGGATATGGGGAAAGGAATGAACGTGGCGATCAACTCATCGAATTTGCAGAAGCTGAAAATCTTAGCATCATGAATTCATTTTTTAAGAAGAAACCGCAAAGAAAATGGACATGGAAACACCCAAATGGGGGAACTAGTGAAATTGACTATATCCTGGCAAACAAGAAATCAATTATTGAAGATTGCAGTGTACTGAACAGATTTAATACTGGAAGTGATCATCGAATGGTGAGATGTAAAATGCACTTAAATACTAAATTAGAAAGGCAGAAGCTCATTAGGAAACAAGTATGTAAGAGGGTGGATTTAAAGAAATTAAAAGAAAATACCGAGGCATTCAAGTTGGAATTAAAAAATCGCTTTTCTGCACTGGAAGGACTTATTGAAGAAGTTGACATCTCAGAAGCAAATGAAAACATTGTTAAGACAATAATTGAAACTGCTGGGGAAATTGGTGGTGTAATATGTAAAAAGCAGAATAGCAAATTATCTGAGAAGACGAAACAACTCATGAAAAGGCGAAGACTTATGAAGGTGGACAATCAAAATACCAGTTGCAGGATCGAGTATGTAGAACTTTGCAAAACTTTGCGCAAAAACATGAAAGAAGATATAAGAAAATTCAATTGTGAGTTAGTAAGGAAGGCCATTGAAAGCAACAAGAGCCTTAGGGTTGTTAAAGGGAGTTTGTCTATTGGGAAGAAACACATCATTGCATTAAAAGGAGAGGATGGCACTGTAACAAGAAATAGGGAAGAAATACTTAGAAGAGTTGAAGAATTCTACAGAAAGCTGTATGAGGGAAACAGTGGATTAAACGAAGACTCTGAGATAGTCGAAGGAACAGCTCCTAAAATCTTAAAAGAAGAAGTAGCATTTGCAATAAAAAGTATGAAGAAAGGAAGATCCCCTGGCGATGATGGCATTACATTAGATATCTTAAAAGAAGCTGGAGAACATGTAGAAGACATACTCGCAAAATTCTTTACCAAATGCCTCAACAGTGGTAACATACCAAACCAATGGGATTCTGCAACAGTAATTCTTTTGCATAAAAAAGGTGATAAAGAGGATTTAAAAAATTACCGACCAATTAGCTTGTTACCTGCTATTTATAAAATCTTCACAAAAGTGCTAACACATCGCCTGCAGAAAAAATTAGATGCAGCTCAACCAAGAGAACAAGCTGGATTTCGAAGTGGATTCAGTACAGTGGACCATATTCAAGTATTAAGAGAATTAATTGAAAGAACACATGAATATGAACTTCCATTGTGTGTGGCATTTATTGACTATGAGAAGGCCTTTGACTCTATTAAAACATCAGCAGTCATCAACTCTTTAAGATCAGCAGACATCGAGGATGTGTACATTGACATGGTGAAACGTGTGTATAAAAATGCAAGTGCAAAATTTCGGTTACATAAAGATACCGAAGCTATCAAAATTGGTAAAGGTGTGAGGCAGGGAGATACCATTTCTCCAAAACTTTTTACTTCAGCTTTACAGATGATTTTTCAGCAGATAAATTGGAATAACAGGGGAATAAAAATAAATGGTGAATATTTAAATCATTTGCGGTTTGCTGATGACATTGTTATTTTTTCAACGAACCCATCAGAACTCCAAGACATGGTACAGGAGCTCTCAACTAGAAGTAAAGAAGTTGGACTCAAGATGAACCTACAAAAAACTAAGATCATGTTCAATAATTTCGTAGAGGAAACAAAAATACAAGTTGACAACATTGAGCTAGAAATTGCTGATTCATATATTTACCTTGGCCAGCTGATTTCAATGGATGGCAACATTATGAAAGAACTCAACAGACGTATTAAACTTGGCTGGAGTGCATTTGGAAGAAACAGTTTTATCCTGAAGGGGAAATTGCCTTTATGTCTAAAAAGAAAAGTCTTCAACCAGTGTGTATTGCCAGTCCTCTCTTATGGATCAGAGACATGGAGTCTAACAGTTGGAGCAATACGAAAGTTACAGACAACGCAAAGGAGCATGGAGAGGTGCATGCTTGGAATAACTAGGAGAGATCGAAAAAGGAACACTTGGGTGAGAGAGCAAACTAGAGTAGAGGACATCATTGTTAAAGTAAAAGGGCTGAAATGGCGATGGGCTGGGCATATTGCAAGAAGAACTGATCAACGATGGACAACAGAAATTCTGAACTGGATTCCAAGAGACCACCGAAGACCTAGAAAACGTCCTCAAACTAGATGGGTGGATGAAATAAGAAAAGAGGTTGGGGTGACGTGGAAACGAATGGCCCAGGATAGACTTGTGTGGAAAGCATTTGGAGAGACCTTCATCCAGCAGTGGATAGATAATGGTTGAATATGATGATGATGATGAATTAATTATGTTATCATTAATATTTATAATATAATAAGTAATTGTAATAATAATAATATCATACATCATTTAAATTGCTATGCAATGTGTCTGATTTCTTATAGTGTTAATCCAAAGACGAATTATTTTTAACCAGGCGCATGTTTACATCAATATTAAAATTTGAAAGCCTTAAAATCCCTGAAACTTACTTTGGTTGCCAAATATAGCAAAATATGAAGGAAATGACCGACAACAAATTAATGCTTGTCATTTTTAGAATCCCTCCCTGTTATTTGTATATAGTTCCCCAAACCATGAACGTTTTCCCTCATAAAAGCAAAATTATAAGACACTTCAAATTATAAACATTTCACTTTATGAAAGTTTTATATTTAAAGTAATGGATACTTAATCTTTATGTTGCTGCTTATTAGAAATTTTAACAAAGCATCATCTGCTTAAACAAGGTTATTTCTGTCTTAATTTAAGGTAGCAAAAAAAAGGAATGTTACATCATTGATATCTAAACTCTAAATGTACTTTTTATTTATTATTCAACGTACTTGTGGAATACTACCAACGAGTTCATCTTGAATATAAGCTCATTATTTAGATAAATTGGAGAGTACATAAATTACGAAATCCCTGAAAATTTAAAATATTTTTGAGTTATGTCATATCTGAAATTGACGATATCTTGCATTTTTTATGGCGTGTGGTATTTCTAATTAAGTTGCCATAACGACTATTACTGTCTCGTAAAAAATGAATTAACGGCCTATCAGAAGCATTCGCCACTCTCCTAAACGACTCTTCTAAGTCATAAAATAAACCTTTTATTATGGAGTCATGGCGCACTCTCTCTAATTCAGAATTTAATCAATACCTCCATTTTCGTACGCTTTCTCTTGGGAGTTTGATTCCATTAGATTCCGCTTGCTACCATGAAGCCTAATCCTAATAATGTAATGGACACATTTTAAATCGCCCTCGAGAATTGACTAGTTTCAATTCCCGTATATTGCATATTAGGATACATCGCGAATATTTACGCTAAAGCTTTTGTCAGTTGCATGGCGATGAAATGGAGCAATATTTCAGCAAAAACCAGCTTTTGGAAAAGCCAAATATTTAAAGAATGACATTGTGGCATTCTTTAAATACAAATGCAATTCTGAGGAGGAATTCTTTAGAAGCCCAAGCTATATTTATGCGGCATTTTAGCAGCCTCGAATTCAGTTTTTCTTTCAGCTAAAACCTTAGAATTTTCTTTCGCAAAATTACCATAATTACAACAATAAAATATTTCATTACATACTGCTTAAGACAAAAAATATCTTAAACCCGAGATGTACCCGTGCCATTCATTGCTTACCTAGATTTGGATGACACACAATGCGTAATGCAAGTGCACCAAATCGTTCACTCAGTGAATGAATAAACGGTTCTCAAATCCATCATAAACGTGTAGACTCGGTCATTGAACGGATCACTGACGGAATGACTGACGGATCACTGACGGAATGACTGAAAGGATCACTGGCTGAATGACTAAACAGATCATTGACCAAGTCACTGAACGAATGAGTGACTGAATGACTGTACGAATCAGTGACTCAATGACTGAACGAATCACTGACCGTAAGAATCGATTTGGAAAAATGCTACTTGCATAAAACTAATTTTGTTAAATGTACACTATATATAATAAATCAATTATAATAACTAGCACTAACGTAAGTTCATAATATAATAGTAGAGCTACCATATATCGAAGTCGACGGTTCTATAATAAATTTCAGTATATGGAAAGGATTTTATGCATTCGTATTATGTAGTGTATTGTAGTTAGAGACGCATTTCCTAACGAACACACTCCTGTTATCAGTAAGTGAATAGGAGTCACATTATATAGAAGTTAGGTTCATAAAAATAGTTAAAAAATAAGAATTAACGTGAAAAATTATGTGGAATATGGATATAGGATGGTTGAAAACCATTACATTTACATAGCATTCATTATGCATTCATATTTGTGATAAACTTTCTGCTCTTTTTCTACACAAGAAATTTGGATGAGGATTCATCATAGATCATTAAGGATTATTGAGTCCATCATTAGGTATTTTAAATCCATCATTAGATATTTTAAATCATTCATTAAATATTTTAAATCCATCATTAAAAATTATTAAGTTCATCATTAAAGATTATTAAGTCTGGTTCGTCCAGGGTGATTGACTTCGGTGTCGGTTGGTTGGATCCGCTTCGTAATTTGTCATTAATAAGATTCATTGGCGGTGATGACCGTTGTTGATATCACCGCGCTGAGATCGTGAATGATGAAACGAAAAGCGTGGACTGTATACATTTTTGATAACTTTAATTAGAAAATAAACCATTGAAGAAATATTGGTTCACACATACAGCAAGGAACCCTTAATTAAAGACATGCAAAGGAGAAAAGAAAGATACTGACGAAGGCAAAAACTTAACTAGTAAAAAAGAACATCCGCAGTGTTTGTTGGGGTTTCTTAGTCTCTGACAACAATGCCGTTACCACCTAGCTTTCAACATGTAACAAAGTAATAATTAAAAAAAAACTACAATTTAATGCCGTTGCAACTAAGATTTAACGTGTAACAAAGTAATAATTAAAAGGCTACATTTTTCCTATTCTATTGCAATGTCAATGCCAACTTTCCTTTGTCCTTAATATTTCGCCGTGCTAAATTAAATGGTTCACGCATTCAATTTTTTAACATCTATTCATACAATATCTTTCACCGATGCTTAATTTTGCGTCCAATGTGGGTAAAATTGACAACTTCGACACACAACGTTTATACTTCCTGATGCTGTGCATACGCAGACAACTCTTACGTGACTATCCGAGCCTGGTAAAACTTCGGTTATTCTACCCAGGAGCCACTTGCATGTTGGAAGATTATCTTCTCTTATTAGAACCAGTGATCCTATTTTGACGTTATTTTTTTAATTGCCATTTCAAGCGCTGTTGTAGGTTGTTCAAATAATCCTGTTTTCAGCACTTCCAAATAGATTGAACCGGTTTAGTTGTCTGTTGTCGCCTGGAAAGTCTGTTTTCCTGTAGGTCTAATAAGCTTGGTTCAGTTACGTTGGTGATCTGCCTTCCAATTAAAAAATGCCCTGGTATCAATGCTTCTAAGTCGTTTGCGTCAGAAGACAAAGGTGTCAGACAGAGGTCATGAGTTAGGGATACCTTCGATCTGGATGGCAATAGTTAACAACTCGTCATAAGTTAAAATTGAATTACCAGCTACCCTTTTAAAATGATATTTAAAACTTTTCACACCAGATTCCCATAAGCCGCCAAAATTTGCTGATCTTGGCGGTATGTAGCTCCAATTTATACTTTCTGATGATAAATAGTTGCTTATCTGTCCGTTCTGTTGGGTGGCTAACTTAAATAAGCGTTTCAATTCGGAATTTGCACCTACGAAATTTGTGGCATTATCTGTAAATACCGTACTAGATTTACCGCGTCTAACAAAAAATCGTTTCAGCGTGGCGATATAGGTAGCGGCTGTTAAATCTGGTACTAGTTCAAAATGCACGGCTGTAGTGCTGAAACAGATAAAGATTGCAATGTACATTTTATGGTAACTCCCTTTTACGCTGTCCTTTATTTTCAACAGCAAACGGTCCACAGAAATCCACTCCGGTGTGGGTAAATAGAGAACTTGAGGTTATCCTTTCTGGAGGAAAAAGCCCCATTATTTGGTTTGTAACTTGAGGTTTGGCTTTGAAACATATAGGCGGTCTCTTTCCTTGCCAAATTGATGCCGCTCAATGGCCAAAACTTTTCTCTCACCTGATGCAGTAAGCCTTGAGCGCCAACGAGTAAAAAATTCTTGTGATAATATCCCATGATGAGTTCACTTAGTTTGTGTTTCGTGGGTAAGACAGTTGGGCGTTGATGGTTGAAACTAAAATTGGCATTATTTAAAAGTCCACCAACTCTTATTATGTTATTATTGTCTAGGAAAGAGTTTAATGACCTTAACTTACTTTTTCTTGTCACTTGATCTCCTTTCTCCAAATACATAATTTCATGATTAAAACACGATTTTTGAGTTAGACGTATAAGTGCGTTTTCGGCTTGATCTAGTTCCTCTCGACATAGAGATCCCGTCCTTCTTGAATCATTTTTGGCTACTGAAATAGAATCTGTAAATGAAGCCCACTATAAGAAGTATCTTACTGTAGCTGTTGCTAATGGCAATAAGAGTGTCCAAGAAGGATTTTGCATTTAAAATTAGAGCTAGACTATGTGATGCCAGATTTGGCTTTAATTCTTGCATGTACATGTCTTGCGTAATAACTGAACCTCCCGATGTTTCCGCTGGATCCACCATCATGATATTCTTTTCTAAGAATGAAGGTCCCTCCCACCATATTTTACGTGTTAGAAATTCACTTGAGTCGAGTCCTCTTGATATTAAGTCGGCGGAGTTGTCTTCGGAGTAGACATGTTACCATTTAAAATTACTTGTCAGCTTCTGAATCGTGGTGACACGATTGGCGGCAAACGCTTTTAAGCTATGAGGCGACTTTCTAATCCACGCCAAAGCAATGGTTGAATCGGACTATAGAATAGTTTTTGAGATATCCAGTTTTAGCGCTTTGACTACTTTAGTCAAAAGGTGCGACAATAACAGAGCTGCACAAAGCTCTAGGCGTAGTATAGATGTTGTTTTGAGAGGTGCGGCTCGTGATTTACTACACAATAACCTTGACTGAAAAGGCATTGCATTCATACATCTTATGTAAACGACTGCACAGTTTGCTTATGCGGAGGCATCAGCGAAACCATAAAGCTCCAATCTTTTTTGCATGATCCGATAACACATTAATTTATGAAAATGCATTTGTTCAAAACTAGTCATCCAGTTTATGCAATTTTTAAAAATAATTTATGTGATTTTTGTTTCTGTATATAACTATTCTTGGATCTGTGATTGACACTCCTATGTATCTTTTAAAATTTGACTGTGGAAGAAGCCCTGTCAGTGCTAGACCAGCTATCTGATGACGATGAGTTCAAGCAGGCTGACATTTGTAGTTGTCCACCTTCCTAGGACAACGACCTCACTGACGAAGACTGTGGACTAGAAGATTCGGTAGATATTCACAGATTATCCGGTCAACAGTTAAGGGCTTCTGCTACCGTAACTATTAAAGGAGTAAACCGTGAAAAACAGTACGTTGGAGGCCCTTATCGGTCACGTGACAGTGAAGAATCAAATGAGCCCCTACAGGTAAATGAAAGAAAACAGAAAAGAAAAAACATATGCAAAGGCAATGGACTGACAAGGTTATTCCCAGTCATAGGAAACGGAATTTATCATAGAATGTGCCAAGGCCAGACTTTTTAAATGGTCATTGGTCACCCATATCCATATTTGAAAAATTTATATCAAATTAAATGCTGGATGAATTTGTCCCACAGAGCATTCTGTATGCTCAACAAAAGAGTTATCCAACATTTTCTGCTACAAGAAATGAATTGCGCTTGTTCCTTAGTATTCTTTTGACAAGTGGGTTTGCTATTTTGCCACAAGAAGGCCCTTACTGGTCTACTGATATTGATGTCAACTATGCTGCAATAAGCTCTGAAATGTGCAGAAATAGATTTGAATTAGTATCTTTGTGCTTTGTTACACATATGCTTAACCACAAAAAATATTTTTAGAAAAATAAACTTAATCATTGAAAATTATTTTATACGGAAAACTACGTACCCTCTTGTGCCTAGCGTTCCTTTTTAGGGAAGTCTGAATTTTTTAGAATAAATTTTAAAAAATTAGTTGTGATATTTTCAAATATTTTCCAGTTGATTTCGCGTTATTTACTACCAGTATACAAAATATTTTAAAAAAAAAAAATGTCAGGCATTAATAGGTTAAGTATCTTTCGTTTTCGTATGTTTTCATTGGGCGGTTTTGCTTACGTTTTCATCTATAACTGATATCAGTTTTATTTTCTGATCCCTTATGATGAGCAGATTAACTTGTATTAAAGATAAAGATAATATGATCATGAGAAAGAGGGAGATGACAGATTATGTGTCTATACTGATATAACCACAGCATCGCTAAAAGTAATACAACGGTATAAGGAACTGCTGAAGAGATTGATTGATGGGTGACAAGAAAATGAGAGGCTGAGAGAGAGAGAGTTCAATGTTATAGTGAAATCCAGTTTTAACAAGAAATAAAGCAAAATATTTGCTAAGCAAATTAAAAGTAATAGAAAGCTACTTATAAAATACAAAAGATATTTTAAAAACTAATATTTATAATAGTTTTTAATAGAAAAGTCATACTTGGTAAGTATTTTATAAAATAAATTAAGGCTATGATTGGGGAAAAGCTTTCGGATAGGTTGCCATGCGCCACAAAATGAAAAACTATTATTGGACAAATTTTTGAATAAATTTTATTTGAAAAACGTAAGAAAAATATTTGACAAATCATTTGTCAAATATTCAAGTTTTCCAATAACTAGCTTGGTTAAAAACGTTTTGGAAACTTTTGATAAGCCCGCTAGTCGACAAATATAACTGGAATTCGGGTTAAGCTTTCGTTCACTGCTCAGATAGACGGAAATGCTGTCTTAAAATATCTATTACAGATTTTATTTTAAAGAAGATAGACTTTATTTTAAAAATATAAAATTTATTTTCAAGAAGATAGATTTTATTTTAAAGAAAATAGACTTTATTTCAAAGAAGATAAACTTTATTTCAAAGAAGATAAACTTTATTTTAAAGAAACCAAATTTTATTTTAAAGAAGCTAGACTTTTATGTACTACGCCTTACATTGCTTCAACTATGATTTTTCCTCTCTTCTATTTCACTAAAATATGATAGAAAACAATAACTTTCAATACGAATTCAATGTAATTAATCTCCATACTGCGCATAATACATAAGCGCGTGTAACTGACATTATAAGTTGAACAAAATATTACTATTATTAAGCTGGAAAGAAGATATTCAAGTAATGTTATTTATTTTGCAATTTCTGTCAATTCCAATAAAGTTTGTATAATAATTAATAAAATTAAAAATCAGAATTAATTTGTCCATTAATTATCCGAGTTACTTAGCTCGCGCAGTAATTACTTCATCAATTATTCCCAGAATTATGGCACAAAATACACCACGATGTAGTTGCCGAAAAAATACCACATCAATCAAAAGCTGAAATCTTAGAAAAAGTATTATCTAAGGAAGTCAAATGAAAATAGAATGCAAACACATGTAGTATTAATATACATCATCAAAAATACTATGCATGCAAGTCAGAAAGGGTTTTTGTCACGAATCGATTGCGCTTTTGAGTCGCAAACACCAGCGCATCTTCTAATTAACTAAAACCTCGCATTAATTATCTCGCCAGCTTTCTCGCGGCGCGGCACAGTATGACTTTGATAAATTGGAACGACCCAGTTCCTCGGAATAAATCCTGACCCCCCGCCATTTATCTGTGCCGCGCTTCGTGCCGCAGGTTACACTCTGGAGCACCCCTTTTCTAATTAGCTGTGAAAAATGAGGCTTCTTTAGTTTAAGTCTTAACTTTGATAAGAATGGACTTTTTAAGCTTTCAAGCAAATGTTGGCGATGTTTCGCCCATTAGAACTCCTTCGCAGAGTGTTTGCTCAGAACGTACGGATTACTCGAGACAAGCGAGGTGAGGTTAGCAACTGATGTGGTTGAAAAACAAATTAAATTTTAAAAAAATGAGGGTCATGGTATAGGAAGAGAAGAGTGTAATAACGCATAAGAAATTCATAGCAATTGGGCACAAATTCATGACTGAAACATTTGTTGTTGCTTAATTTCTCTAAAGTGTTGGTAGGTTTCCTCTTAAGCAGGGTCATTCGTTCTTTTCTATGTCCCACACCTCCAGAAACCGTTCAATTAGCTTTGGTTTAGTGTACCTTCTACAAAAGTGACGTCATGATTTAAGGTAAAGATTTCTAACTTTGGAACCACATACAATATCGCGAGTGAAGAAATTGAATTTAAAGAATAAGCTTTTAAGTCACTGCATAGAATGCAACTGCAAATAGAGCAACACGACTCTAATATATCTTACCATCACTTCTCAAGTCACATTGGTAGCTGGTTGAGTGATGATTCTCGGGACTCAAAGGTACAACCCAGATACCACAAAATCGTCCCGAGGACGTCCGGCGTGAACATCCCAACGTTCCCAGGACTTTCAAAATGCGCCTTCGGGCGTACGTGGGACGTCCTACGGTGATCCATATGCACGTTTGAAGTACGTTTTTGAACGCCCTGAAGATGTCTGCTCGAACATATTTAGGGCGTGTTACGGCGGTTCCTAAGACAAAAGTAGGATCCTCTTTTAGGACGTATTAGGGACATTATTAGGATATTTCCAGGACGTGTTACAGCGGTGTTTAGGACAAAACTTGAATCTCCTTTTAGGACATTTTAGAAACATTATTTGGATATTTTCAGGACGTGTTACGGCGGTATTCAGGACAAAATTTGAATCCCGGTTTAGGACGTTTATGAAACATCATTCAGATATTTTCAGGCGATCCACCGGACTATATATATATATAGTTCCATGGTCTTCAGTAGCGCATCCAGAATATTCCCAAGGGTGGGGGACAGATGGAAAAAATGGTCAGAGGCCATATCAATTACGGTTGTTTTTTAAGCGCGGATTCAAGGAGGGGAGGAATTGCTCCATAACATTGATCATATCATGGAAAATTAGATGAAAATGATCGGACACTTGGCTAAAAACGAGAATCGGGAACAAATTGCAGTCCCCCTTTGAAAAATTTCGGGATCCGCCCTTGTCCTTTTGTGTGCATTTATCATTATTAAATTACTAATAATTCTACAGTGCAAGATACTTGAATTATTAGAAGTAGTACTAGATTATGTTCATAAAATTTTACAATGGCCAGCCCTTGTCCTCCATAAAAAATTACCGTTTTGATAATAGGTTTAAGAATAACCCTATTCTGCAAAACTTGCTTTTGCTTGCCCTCTGTCCATTACTTCATCCACAGAAGCATTTTTCTCTTCCACGACCCTTAAAAAATCATCGCCTATGAAAACCGAATCCTTACGATAGAGAAAAATTTCATATTGTTTGAACTTCTTCTAAGTCTTTCAATTATTAAATCCCTTTGAAACAAATTGATCCTTGGCTTGTGTCGATCTTAAATCGACTTCATGGGGTGAAAAGAGAACACAAAATTTTCAATAAGCACTGTCTTCTTTCTTTGAGTAAGCTATATACTTATGCTTACTCATCCAAGGTAAGCAGAAATTTCGCCTGTGGTGAGGTTTTCCTTGACTTAATACAGCACCAATGATAGTCGTGGGAAAATTTCAATTTGCATATGGTTCCCAAAGACTTTTTAGCACTGTTATCCTACCTTCATCAGTGAGGTTAGATTTCTTCACATAATTAGAAATATCTGCAGTCAGAATTTCCACTTCAACTGTGTTTGATATTATGTTTTGCTCTACCTTTACCTCTTACAAAGTTGTTTGAAGACAGTCGCGGGCCACTGCTGTTGCTTTTCTCAAGAGCAGTCTCATCAACGTTACCGAAGGTCAAGGAGATGTCTTTGGGATAGTCACTATTTTCAATCGTACTTTAAAAGAAGAAATGACCAGTGTCTATTTGAGTAATTATTTTTCGCTTTGTTAGTCCAGTGGAGGGGCCCCGGGCCCCTTACGTTGGTGCGCCACTGCATGGACGTTCGAAACAAACATCTCACGGCCGTTAGAAATAAACATTCTACATCTCTCCGAATACGAATGCCCTACAGATGTCCGAAATATACCTGCATTGTACCAGGACAAAGTATGGACTTGTTGGTTGAGAAATCATCACAACATCGTTTCTTTAAAAATTAATTAATTATTCAAAATTAAATCTTTTTAAAACAAAATTATAGGATACAACGTGATTCACAATTACTCAGATATATATTCAAGTTTTCATTTTTTTTTTTATTATTTTAATTTTCTCGAAACATCAGTTCAACGTTTCAGATAGTTGTTTAAAAAATGAAAAAGATATTGATGTAAAAATATTGTGGACACTTTCTGCCGGATTTCTAATTCTATATTTTAGGTCAACAGTGCGAATTCGTGGTCCATCATACCTTGTTTCTAGCAGCAATATAGTTGAACTGCATTCCGATGGTAATTCATTCATATATATTATCCAAAGAACTTTAATCTATGAACAATACCACTTACACAGGAATGTTAAATATGGATATTATAATTCAAGAAGAAATGAACAATCAATCAAGTATTGTTAATTTTTTATGTATATGGGGTTTTCATTAATATCCCTATAGTATTTTGCAATGGACAGCAGCGTTATTTCTTATGAAAACATTTTGAATTGTAGTGAAAATTGTTTCACTTCAAATGAAGCAATTTAATTTATATTTGCTATTCTGTAGTTAATAATTAAAATGAACGTTAAATAGTCTTTTTAACTTCTCCATCAAAATTCCCCTAATTATGCAAATTTCTATTCTACATTTCTGATGCTATTTCTCTCTATATTTTCTACAATTCAACTTTTACATTTGCAATTTTCAAGTTGCCATTTCTTTTTTCAACTTGGATTGTGTACTTCGTATTCAGCTGACCATGTGTCATCATATCTTCGTTTACTTCGACCACAGAAATCATAAAAACAGCTATATCTCCTTATATGAAAATATGGAGTTTGTCCAGCACTGGAAGCAACCACTTGCTTTCTGTTAGAATGGAGAACGTTCTCCCCTTCTTCAAAATGATCACTGATTCCCAGAAATGGCGGGGAACGCTCTGACGTGGATTTTCCCGCGCTATTGTCAAGCGTGACAGATCTGGCTGTCATCACCTTTTGCAAGAATCTCTTGCCTGATTTCAATGTTAAACTGATCGAAGTCTAAATGAAGATAGTCGCCAGAAATCTTTCAGCGGGTACAGCAACCCCTTTCGAATCACGTGCGGGGCTCCCGCGCAAACTTCAGTCCCAACTCTGAGTTCAATGATGTAAATAACCACCTCGGCCCTCTGAGGGGCCCAAGCCTCAGAAATGGTAACCATTTCTTTCTTTTTCTTCTAACTATCTTTCCCCTCCAAATGAATGAGCCCGCTTTAATTAATTTTCCTGTTGAATTGTAATTACCAATATAAATAATACCTGCTTTAAATAAATAACTTTTTCATGTTAAAAATTATGGTGAGCTATGGTAGCTTATAGTCACAATATGAATAACAAAAGTTATTGTTACCCCCATATCTTGCTGCAGAAAGTTTCTACGAATGTCTGCAATTAAGCTACCATTAAGCCAATACTAATAATGCATGTAAAATATTTGTTTGTAACTTTAATATTCTTAAATTTGTTTAAATTAATATCGTTTAATTTTTAAATTGGTCATGTCATGCTCTCTTCTTCCAGCTCTCGAAGCTGGGTAGTATTAAATAAGAATGGGCGGATTTGTTGAGAATATTTTAGCAAAATAATTTTAAATAATTAAAATTAATTTTGGGCGTTCATTTCTAGTAGGCCAAAGCATTAGCAACTCGGGATTTCTTCTGTGCCATTACCACTAGTCGAAATGGCCCAAATAGTCTCATATTCATCTGCAAATAATGTAAATTCCAAGGTACATGGAATTAACCCTGCGGAAATTTATAGGAATCTAAACCTATTACAAACCTAGAGGAATTGAACTTAACATGGATTTCCATGTATCGAACCTGTATTTAATTTTAAGTAATCGAACCTGGGCTTAACGGTGAATAATCGAACCTGGACTTAACGTTGAGAAATTGAACCTGGATTCAACGTTGAAGAATCTAACCTAACTACAGAGGAATCGAATCAGTATTTAAGGAAGTTGTAATTACTGGTGGTAGTTTGGTATCATCTCAATCTCGCCAAATCGGCGACTTATGAGCAATAATACACAGCAGTTTTGTTCTAAATAGTAATTACAGCCAACGAATTGTTGCTTGATAATAAACCAAATTCATCAAATAAATTTATCTCAATAATCCTCAAACTTAGCCAATATTAATTAATTAATTAATTCCTAATGCAAAAACTACTTTTACAGTTGTTGCGAAAATCGCCCAAACACAGGTATTTGTAATTTGTAACAAACGTAAGTTAACTGGTTATGAATGATTTTTATAAAATAAATGCTAATGCAGTTATGTTTGTTACAAATTACAAAATCCCGCCCTTACAAAAACGCCTTTTTCTGGCGACCATCTTCATTAGACTTCGATCAGTTTAACATTGAAATCAGACAAGAGATTATTGCCAAAGGCGATGATAACCAGATGGAGGCAGGCTTGGCCATAGCGTGGGAAAATCCAGGTCAGGGCGCCTCCCCCCATTTCTGGGAATCCGTGGTCATTTTGAAGAAGGTGGGGGGGACATTCCCCATTGTAACAGAATGCTTGTTTGTTTGTTTGTTTTTTGGTTTTACGGCTCAAAGACTACAGTGGTCATGCTGCGCCGGGACCTACTGTTTTCCGAGGAATCCGAACCTCTTATGGCCTAGGGAACCAAACCCCGGACTACAGTGA
>QLNU02003225.1:57966646-57980784 GCA_006491805.2 Dysdera silvatica | reverse complement strand
TATTTGCTATAATCATATGTATGTTATATATTAAATCAAGCTTACCTAAATCGTTTGTTTGGCTTAACAGTAAGCTCGTTATATCCAAGTTCTTCATAACTGAGTTTCTCTGTAAAGCTTCACATTTTGTATCGTAGTTTTAAATAAACCCGTTGTACCCTCCTTGATTGTAAGAAAGTGTATCTCGCTAAAGTAATAAAACATTTTAAGATTATCTGATTTAAAACTATATTGTAATTTGAAACATACAAATATTTAAACAAGGTTAGTTTAAATACGAATGAGGATCCCAAGAGCTTTTCAATATATAAACTGGAAGCCATTTCCCCTATAAATATTTAAGTAAAAATACAATATTAGATAAAATAATTTTTCGAACAAAAAAAATAAAATTATTAGATTAATTATGCGAGGATTTAAGATTTCAAAATTCTCGTAAAATTATTTGTGATGTATGTATGACCTAGCGTAGACTTCAAATCGCAAGCCATGTATAAAAAAATTATGCGCTATTAAAAATTTAGGGTCATTAATTATACGAGTTTGGTAACAACGCTATTGCAGATGTAGGTATTGAAATGTAGTAATTAATCCATAATGAAAATGAAAGCTAGTAATTAATCCATAATGAAAATGAAAGCTAGTAATTAATCCATAATGAAAATGAAAGCTAGTAATTAATCCAGAATGAAAATGAAAGCTAGTAATTAATCCAGAATGAAAATGAAAGCTAGTAATTAATCCAGAAATGTAGTAATTCATCCAGTTGAAAATCATATTTATTAATACTTTAAATGTTTAAGTTGATTCAATAATTCCCCAAAAAATTAATTCGAACACATAGTTAAAGAAATTTATACGCCTTCTTGGCCTGAGTCTTCGAGACTGACATGTGCACACTTCAATGGTAAACGGAAGACTGATTTGATTTTAGAATGTGGAAAACTCTTACACAAACTCTTGCCAAATATAAAAAGTAAAATTATAATTATGCAGCATTTGGAAAACATGAAATAAAATAAAACAATTTGGCATGCTGTGCCAATTTTAGAAATTGAACTTATTAAGTTTATTTTCTTGCTTTTCTAAGTGGTAATGGTTAAGAAAGTCTGAGATGTTAACACAGTGTTTGTATTGTGGGAGCCCACACTACAAAGGCGGAAAAGTATCACAATAATACGTAAGAATAAAAATTAAATTACAAGAATTTTTTCACTTAATCTGCTGCGCATCTATTGAATTAAATTTATACAGAAATGAATATTCAAAGATGAACAGAGAAACAAAAAGATAGAAAAAATAGCAGCAAGGCAGGAATATGTTTTGGAAAGAAAAAGCAAAAATATTAATTAATAAAGATAAATAGAAATGAAAGAGGAGGGCTACAGGAAAGAAAGAGACTGGAAAATGAAGATCCAAGGAAGAGGGAGATTGAAACTAACTACAAGAAGAGAAAAGGAGGAAACGAAGAAATTTTTTCACCCATGATGGGCAAAATATTTCTTTACTGCATTCGATTTCTATGCTTCGTTTTTATTAAAGTAAAATATCAGAGAGTAAGCATTATCCGATTATGCCCTTAAAACATATTTTTTAGAATTTAATTAATTATTTTATTAATTACGACATCACATTCTTGCTTAAATTTTCAATTGATAAGATGGCATTAATTATTAAAAAATATCTTTACTTGAATCGGACAAAAAATTGCCATACGTATTACATCATTAGGGTGGCTTATTAATGGAGACAGGTAAACTTGATATTAATTAATTAAGACTGAGAAAGCAAAAAGGAAGATTACGTCATAAATTTAAAATTAATAAGAAAAGATGATTTTTTTAGGAAGAAGATGAATACGGAAAAATGGTGAATTCGTTTTCGAAAATAAATAATACGAAAAACTGCGGCTTAGTTTCTGTTGATTGGTTCTTATTTTACGTATGTTTACTTAATATTTTAGGAAAGAATTTTAATCTTACAATTTTCTCGAATATTATTATGTTTTCCTTTATTAAATTTAAATATTTGAATCAGAAATATGAGCATATTCTGTGTACCTTTTCATGAAAATTAAATTTATGGTTATTTTAATTCTTTCATTAATTAAATACTTTTAAATTTTATTGGGATTAATTAAACAGCCCTTATATTTGTGTCATTAATTACATTTTTATAATTTGATCGTAAATGAGTTAATAATCCAATAATTGTAGAAGAATAGATAGCTAATTTCAAATTTGAATTAAATTGTAGAAATCTAAGTCAGTTATACAACTAGATAAACTTTTATCTTCATAAAATACCATTTAAATAATAATCTTCACATCAAATGTATTGTGTATGTATCACATTCATTTGCTTTAAAATCATCGCCAAATTCAACCATTATTTATTGATTAATTAGTAACGTGAAACACTGTGCCGAAACTATAATAAACTATTTAAAATACGACTAATACAGTTAAAATTATTTAATTAGGTGGACAACGATCGTTTCGGCAGTGAATGACTGCCTTTGTCGAATCCAGTTACAAAAGTGAAGGTAAACTTTACCGCAAGATGGCAACACGTGTTTATATACCAAGTGCGGTGAAGTTTATCTTCACTTTTGTAATTGGATTCGACAAAGGCAGTCATTCACTGCCGAAACGATCGTCATCCACCTAATTAAATAATTTTAACTGTGGTAGTCGTGTTTAAATAGTTTATTATCATTATTTATTGATTTACTTCTGGATGAAGATTTCGCCATCTGCACTTTATATACGTTTATTTTCTGTAATTCGTTACCATGTTACACCAACCTTTTTCTTATCTCTTCCATCCATCTTATCTAAGGTCTTTTACTAGGTGTTTGGCGGCCCTTTGAGACACATTTGAAAATTAAGGTTACCTACCGTTTTTATGTCCTCCTTTTGATATTCTCAAATTATTACAGTCTGAACTTTTTTTTAACTTTAACGATGATTACTTTACAATTCTTATTTACTCTTTCACTTAAGTAATATTTAGTGTTTACTCTCCCTAGTTATTCCAAGCATTCATCTTCCCATATTTTTTTGCGTTGTTTCCATGGAAGGGAAAAAAAGGGAATAACCTATACAAGGAAATGGACTGATGACAATCGCGTACCAATTCAAACCTCATAGGGGCTCAAGTGGCTTTAAACAAGATTATGTAATATGGCTTTAGAGAAAATAATTCGTTTTGATATCTAATGGGGGAACTTGAGCCCCTTCTGCGCCACTGGCTAATCATGATGTGCTTGAATGATAAATGTCAAAGAATGAGTAAGTGTCAAAATTTGTTTACCAAAAAAAATAAGTGGCAAGGAACAAAATAATTGGTGATGTTTTATATGCTCTAATATTCTGTCTAAAGACAAAACCCCTGTGCTGATGCTAATACAATTAAATGTCTATAATATAATTTGGTTATGCTTATATACTGTTTTGGCAATGCATACATTCATTGACTTTTTTTTTATTTCTTGGCGTCATAAAACATTGTGTTATGTAAGGAAATAATTGGAAATGTGATATATAGCATCTGTTTCGAGGTAAATTTTCATTACGCCGAAAATGTCAGAGCACATTAGCTTCGCAATGGAGGTATGCAACCATAAACCGTGAGCTGGGTTACTATTGGGCAAAGGCGATTGACATAACTATCATATTCTTCATTAGTTTCGTCACATCTATTGGGTAAAACTGCAATTTATACCTAAAAGAAAACGTTTTAATTTAAGAGTGGGGGTAGTTTCTAAGGCCCAAATGATATATAAGAATTAAAAATATTATTTTATAGTAAGTGACTAAAACCATTGTTAAAATAAATAATGATGGTCTTATAGTTGTTCCAAGAAAGAATAAAGGAGGATAAGAGAAATTAAAAATAGTAGAAAGTAAAAGAGGAAATAGACATAAGAATTTTAGAAACTAAACTTTTGAAAAAGGTTGCAGATAGTGAGACAGAAACAACAGAAGAAAGGTTGGGAACTGATTTTCTTCTGAGAATGTCAGCGTAAAGTGATTCTGAAAGCGGGTAATAAACTTCCGAATCTTTGTCAGGATTCCTTTTAGAGAAGGCATTCAAGGTGAAAAAGGATTTTGTTGTAGGGCAAATATTAAGAGAAGTCCTCAACTAACAAATTTGTAACGAAAAGAGAGACTCAATAACAAATGTGTTAGACATTTTATCAACGTCATTTTCGTATTTTTATAGAGCTATAGGTTACACTAGAAACCTCTAGAATTATAGGGCAACGAATCAGCCACCATTTTGTTGCACACTTTTAGTTTTATAACACATGTTTACTAGTGGAAAATTTATAGTGAATTTTCTTGTTAGACGATCTGTTGCGAATCTAACCATTCCATGTTTATTTTCTCGAGTGATTTGAACAATTCTCAGCAATACGCCCACTCATTTTACCCTATTTTATTGAAAATGACATATTTGTAACTCACTCAACTTATACAGCTTGAATGCGATTACGTGGTAAGATGCCATCAAAAAAAACCCGATGGGACAGCTCCCCTTTTTTAGGAGCCTTAGGTTATACTATTATCTCTACGTGAAAATACAATTTTACGTAATATTAAAATTATTTCTTATAAATAAAAATAAATCTTACGCAATGCTAAAATCCATCTCTTTCAGATCAAATGGAAGTTTCCATACTAATCGCGTGTGTTGTAAACTTTTTCGAAGGGTGTACGAAACAGAGTTCCTTTAGTAGATTACATGACTGCAGTTTTGGTTATTAGACGAAATTTTCCGTATGTGAGCAACGGCAGCTTTATAAAATTTGACAGAAATTCGTAGGAAAATACATCAAGTTATTGGGATACTCCTTCATCTCTCGTGGGTAGAGCACTTGATAAAAGACATGCCCTCAAGCTGGGAAATATCCACGCCAGGTCATGGGCAGGAAGCTCGAGACATGGAGAAGAGTAGTCTGTATGTTACAGCTCATTAATATTAAATGTCTTCTGAAATGCGTCGATCTAAATATACGAATACGTATACGAAGCAAAGGCCTTATTAACTGTGTACCGGTGGTTGAGTTGATGAGGATCAAGAGGCCAATGATTCTCGTCCATTTTGAGAAAAGACTTTTCGTTTCAGAGTCATAAAGACTACACGACGATTTGTGATCTGTGATCAATTGGAAATCACTTTTATGATATTTGTGCTATCTCCGGGAGTGCTGAAGGTATATTGTAATTTGTCATACATCATAAAGAACGGGAAGAAGCCAAAGTATATGGGTTTGGAAACTCTAATAAAGTGGCACACTCTATACTTAAAACTGAATAACGACTCACTGTGTGATACAGCTGAGAAATAATAAAATAATGAAAATAAATATGTATAAAATAACTGGAACAGTGGCAACGATGTGATATAGCTTCAAACGTTTTTCGATGACTTGCAGCAATCTTCCACCGAAGCGTCCATAACGATTGAAATCGATCTGCGTCTGCAACGGATTTTATATTCACCTGAACTAAAGTTCCTTGGGACGGATTTGTGGGCTTAATTTTCTAACTTGGAGCTTAAATAATGGAAATAATCATTAGAATTTGCATGCGTGCTTGGGAATACTTTAATTTATCACTGTTTATAAACATACGAACTTCAAATACGTGTGAACAGATAAAATTTTCCATTTATTATGTTAAATTTAAAGTTATTAATGTAAAATTTCGCTTAAATATTAATCGACGAAAAGATATTGAAAGTAAATTTTATTTTATTTTTGAAACAGTTTTCTTGAAGTGCTTGCTCTTGGGAGAAAAATGAATGAAATGTTTGTTTTGCAGAAAGTCAGTATCGGCAAGAAATAAGACTTCCACTATATCTCGGAAAAGAAGGTGACCCCATAAGTTTATCTACTTTCAAAATGATTTAGAAGCCCTAAAACGACATTACTTGGGATGGTAGGTCAGATACCAAAGCAATAACTTGATTTTCCTCATCCGAAGAGTCTTGTTTGGATGATAGAAGATACTTGAACGGGGAGGGGATTGCGGTCAGCACAGGTGGATGTTCTCCTTCTGCGGATCCAATTAACCTCCTCTTGTCAGAGAGTGTGTCGCCGCTCTACTGGTTGTTTTGTATTACAGCTGAGCCATAGGGAAAACTAGAAAGAGGTTCTGCGATGTTTACGCGCTAGACCATAGGCTGATTCTTTGTAGGGAAAAGTTCTAATTGTCAATCGGATTAGACTTTGTCGTAGATTACATGCAAAATATATTAAAAATGCAATTTGCATAATTGAAACACTTTAATCTGAGCTTTGAAAGAGAACTATGTTCACTTAATAATAGCTGCCATTTTAATTTTAGCAAATTTCAATTTACCAGAGGTTGTCGCTTTGATTTATATTATATAATACAGAGTAAAACTTCTACATACTGGGGTCAACGATTCCATACAAGCTTCGATATACATGCATGCATGTATGTATATGTGTGTGTGCGTGCGTGTATATGATGGATGCATGCATGTATGTATGTATGTATGTGTGTGTGCGTGCGTGCGATGCATGCATGCATGTATGTATGTATGTTATTTTAAGGTCTACTGTTGCATTGTCCAATGGAGTTAACCCTCTATGGGGTAGAACTACACATTGGGCAAATTTTTTATTGGTCTAGGAGCAAATGGCGCTACAAATAAAAGTCCAGCATGTAATGTCTATTGCTGAAATTATGAAACTTAAATGCGTACTGAAGCACACAACGCTCGAAAAATGGAGTGGCATTTGTCAGTGTTGAGCATAAAAAATTTTGGAAATTATGTATTCTGAAACACATATGGTCCCATAGAGGGTTAAATTTGTGTGTGTTGTTATTTACGGTGAATTTAAATTTTCTTTTTTTTTCTTTTTTTTTGCAAAGAAATAAGGGCGGACTGGCAAAGGTGATTAGGTCTGATCGGCAACGATTTTGGCTTTGTGTGCAGTCTTTCCTTCAACGGGTCCCTCAAAAAAGAGGGCCCTAGATATTTTTCTTATTTGTCTATACGATAATCCGGCCCTGGTAGTACTTGTGCCCTAACGAAACGCAATACTTTTAACGAATAACAATTTAAACTATCATGTTTCCCTCAGCTTATTTTATCGCCTATTTTTCAAGCCTCCTATTCAAAGTATTTAGTCGAATGTAAACGTTTATCTTCTATCGACTGAAATGCGGCGAATTAAAAAAAAAAATCGTTCAAAGCGAGGTACTGGGTCTTATCGGTTTCGTTCCAGCTTATTTTTATTTCTAGTTGAACGCGAATTAAGCACTTGTCATCACAAGCGAATCCACTAGGTCCTCAGGAGACTTATGCAAACATCATTTCGAAATTATTTTTCTATTAAATTGACTCCGATAACAACACAATATCCGCTGAGCGACGGCGTTTTTGCAAAAATGGAATTTTGAGGGAATAACCAAAAGGCCATTCTTCCATAAGGTACGTGATTATTTTCATATTTATACATTTGAAATGTGTAATCGCAAAAGATTATCGTTTCGGATAAACCGTAGTTTGTTATTGAAAAACGCCAACGCTTACTAAAATTTTCTGAAGCTTTTTCATTATATTGTACTTATATAAAATATTTTGTAAAATTAAATTAATTTTGCACAAAGGGTGCCAAGGAATTAAAAATAGAGAATATGATAACTTTAATTGGTAAAAACAGTTATAGAAATAACTCAACAGAGGCATTTTACTGTAAATTCACCATTACATTATTTTTAATATACAGTAGTGTTATAAACGTATGTCTACTGTGAATCCATCTTAAAAGCATATGCAGACATACTTCACTTGTAGCCAGTTCTATTTCGTAGCTTGTAATTTGTGATAATAATCTAATTATCATACAGCGGTGTGCATAGGCGTATCCAAGGGGGTTTTGGAGGGTTATGACCTCCCCATCGCAATGGAATGTCGCGTATTTAACATAGGAATATTTGAGTTGTAGCCCCCATTGAGCCTATAACCTCCTTATGAAATTTCAGCGTACGCAACATGATATGTTCTGCACCTCTGTCTACCTGTTAAACGACTTGTTAGATGTTTAATTATAAAGACTTTATTGACGTCAATGTATATAACAGTTTCCGTGTAGGATGCGTTAAAAAATGAAAAATAATATAAGCGATGATTCGATTTACACCGGTTAATCTGAAACTTACGTGTCACCATTGTGGGACGCATGCCTTTGTACTAAAACACAAGTCCACGTAAGATATTTTGTGATGCTAAAGGCTGCATATTTCATACAATATATAATATAGATAGGCTACGTATTTAATAACATATAAATGGAAATTATCCAGAAGAACATCCTCTATAAATACAATTCACTAACTGCCATTGCAATAAGATGGTATTTCGTAGCTTACGCAAAATTTTCAAGAGAAATCATCGCTTTTATAACACACTACATGGATAAACAATAGCGTCAATATATGGATACAGCAAATTTTGCGAAGCATTTCAGCAATAGCATAATTATGTCATGTCATGTCATACATAATACTTGCTGCTTATATCTTGTAATTATGGAAAAGCAATTGTACCGACCTTGAATACAAAAAGACCTATAAATATATGTTTTTTAAACAGAGTTTTTATGTAAGGTTATATCGTTAAGCAACTATTTTCGAATTTTCACTTGCATAATGAATATACAAGCACATTTATACTACTTCACGTACTTTTCGGCTTTCAACTTTTCGCGTCGTCTTCAATATGTAAGTTTGGTTTAAATGATGCTACAGAAATAGCCAAGAAATACCCATAGCGGTTTTATTTAACATGTATTTAAAATGCACAGAGATAATGAGGGTCGTTTGGGGAAGGCAAGGTGCAGTTTCGCCCCCCCTAGAATTAAAATATATGCAATATTTTTAATTTTGGCAGGAAAGGGGAGAGAGGGGGTGCTGATAAGGATTTATGGCGGGAAAATAGTGTGATGTAATGTCTACATCTTATGATTAATTTTTAATTACAACTTTGTCACCTGGGGTGGAGATGGGGAGGTTGCGTACTGATAAGAATTTTTGGCGGGCATTTTGTGTATTTAATGAGTATATCTTACGATAGCTAATTAATTATACCTTTGACCCCTGAGGGCAGGGTTTGCCGATAAGAATTTTTAGCGGGAAATTCGTGTGATGTTCATCTTATGATAGCTTATTATTACTTTTGGCCCCTGAGAGGGATGGTAAGGACTTTGGCGGGAAATTCGTGTGATGTTTACATCATCCACAGGGACTTTAGCCATATCCATCGTCTTTCCCTCTTAATAAGACCACCTCTGATTAATGGAGATGCTTGTGGCGCTTATGGTGGATAAATTTAGTACTTTCGAATAATTTTACTATATGACGTCATCTGGCAAAGCCAGAGCCCGTATCTCCCGGGAATCTGTTTGGATCGGTGAGTAATATTTACAGAAAAAAAAAGAAAATTTTTAGCGTCAACCGGGGTTCGAATGTGAGCCCTCCGAGTAGAAAACATCGTTCTTACGGCAGTAGTTGGCTATCAGGGCCGGTTCTTCCAGGTGTGAAGTGCATGGGTGCAGGCAATTTCTGGGGCAGCCGCATTTAATTATGTACTTCTAGAATAAAAACTTACTTTTTACGATTTCAAAAAAATACTTAAAAAAACAGACACTTTCTGCTATGATATTGTAAATAGCGGATTGCACTTCAGTGCAGACCCAGTAAATTCAGTGCTGTATTTCCCAATAAGCTGTAGACTAGGGCGGCAAAATTTTGTGTATTGAGTCTGATATAACAAAATCAATACCACACGACAAGGGTTTTCAACCTTTCTCAGACCAAGGGCCAATTTTTCTTATTCTTGTTGTCTCGCGGGCCGCATTACTGCACCAGTAATACTCGTATAAGGACTGTTAACAAATGAGTATGCAGTGTAAAGCGAAATCAAACCTTTTAGTGAGATTTTTGGCACTGCTTCTTATTAACAAGCCTGTCGATATCATGCCTTATTTTTGATTTTACCAATTTTATTCTCGACAAGGGTTGTGCGCAGACCTAAGTGCTTCTGAACAGTGACATCGTTTTCAGAGCATGCACTCAGATGGTTGGGAAGATGTTCTTACCGATTTATTTAGAATAGAATTCATTGAGTGGTAAGTTGAATTTTGTTTTAAAATCACTGTTGCACTGCAAATCAATAAAACTTACGCTAATGACCATATACACTGGAAAACTAAAGTAAAACACGATGACGGGAAGACCACGTGTTATTTTTAGTTCGTTTTAAGGTATTTATTGTGAAATGTGGATATGCGAACAGAATAATAAAATACATGTTTAAGAGGGAGTAAGTTGTGTTATTGTTGTGTGAAACAATTTGCATTCTTTTATGAGACAGAGGGCCACAAAAAACATATCGGCAGGCCGCGGATTAAAGACCACTGCCATGCTATGATATAATTAGATGTTTTGCGGAGAAAAAAAAACTAGACGCCATACTCTCCATTTAAATACCAGTGTTCGATAGGCTTTTACTTTTTACTAAAATTAAAATTTATTTCAATAAAATTGAATTTGATTTATTATATACCAAAAAGAAATAATACTTCAATATAAGTTAATATTGTTTAATGTTTATGTTTCAATTTATGAGTTTGTTTTTCAACATATTTATTGTCAATACAAAAGTTTTTGGCGTATATTGAATGTAACAATTTTTATGTTCCTACTACTGATTGATGGACGGACGGGTAGGAAGAGGCGGCAAAAATATAGCAGTGGGGCGACAGAAATAGCCTAAGGCGGCGAAATGTCCATGGCATGCCAGCAGCCACAGACGCAGAACCAACTGCTGTTGGATACGGACTAAAGACATAGCTTTAGAATTTTTAACAGTGCATTTTACGTGTTGAATGTCATGCGAATATAGGCATAGCTTTCGATTTTTAACAGTGCATTGTATCATTTGAATGTCCTTCTGCAGCCGAATATAGACGCAACTTTAGGATTTTTACCAGTGGTTATGCATGGTCTGAATGTACTTCTGCAGCTGAATATAAACACAGCTTACGAATTTTTAACGGTGCATTGCACATTGTTTGAATGTCAACTTCTTGAGCGAATGAACATAGTTTTGGAATTTTTAACAACGGTGCATTGTGCATCGTCTGAAAGTACTTCTGAAGCGGAATGAACGCATAGCTTTGGGTACAACAGTGCGTACCCATTGTCTAAATGTCCTTTTGAAGCCAAATATAGACATATATCTATAGAATATAGACTATTGTTATCAAATTACATCTAATTGTGATACCTTGCTTAAAGCTTTAAGAAATATTTTTTTTTATATTTTTGTAATAAAAGAAGCGAAATTTTTATTAGTTGGATTTACTAATTTTGTTTTATATGTGATAATTAGGTTATATTATTAAAATATATTGAATGGTAATTTATCATATTATAAAGTTACATTTATTGTTAAAGATTACCCTGTTTGTTCTATAACTTTTATAATGATTGAAATTTTACCTGTAGTTTATATCCGTTTTTACATGCAATGATCAGGGGCGTAACCAGACATTGGTAAAAGGGACAACTGGCATCGGCGCCGTCTCGAGAGAGGCCCGAGAAGCGCCCAATTCGCAAGTATTTCAATAAAGGTAAATTTGAAGTGACTGCTAAATGAAGCGTCAAATTAGAAATTAACATAGGCGCCAACATCTTAGTTACGCCTCTGGTTATGGTTTAATTAGGTGGTAAAATCCTAAATCCACCTATGCTCGAACTCCTACGAAATTCATTCCATGTTAAACCATCGAACATTACTGATCCGACCCCTTTAGGTTTCCTTAAAACTTTGTAGAATTGATGACCCAGTGGATGCTTGGAAATATGCCGAGTTTTATATTATAAATGAAACACAGGGTACCAGGGAGGAAATTTACATACAAAAGGTTAAACACTGGTAAAATAGCAATGAAAAAGATCACCCAAGCTTTCGGACGCGTCAGCAGCAGTCATCAAGAATAATGGCATCATTACTCCTGATGAAGGACTGCTGCTGATGCGTCCGAAAGCTTGAGTGATCTTTTTCATTGCTATTTTACCAGTGTTTAACTTTTTGTATGTAAAAATCTCGAGTTTTAACTTCATCTGTCAAATAGATTAAATATAGCCAAGGGTCAAAGGTCACTGAAATAGACCCGTTTTGGATTATGGTACTTCACAAAATTGTCTGTAACTTCGTTTTTTTTTTAACTTACGAAGGTAAAATAGGTCTCATTTGGAAGATTTTTCAAAGGTCTTTCTAAATGTGTAATAAAAGTAAATATTATAAGCAGACTTTTTAAAATAAAATGAAAAGAAACGTTTGACCTTGATTATTTCAAAATGAGGTCTTTTGAATTTTTTGAAACAATTATATATTATATAGCATGATATTCTACATTTTTTCTCAAAATTGCATAATGGGGCCAGTATGGGTTCAAGGCATATTCAAAAAATTGAACTCAAAAGTAAGACTTTATTCTCATGCATTGTGACCTCTCATATTCCAGACTTGTCTATTATTTCATGTCCCTGTCTTTTTCTTTCTTTCCATTATTATGTCTTTCATTAAAATTTAATGAAAGATATAATAATCAAAGAATCAGCATTCTTATATATTATTTAATAATATATACAATCAACTATTCAACAGGAAATTTGCGAATTACAATATTTATAATTTTGTAATTATATAAATATAGGAGACACTGATAACTAGCAATAAAACCAGTAGAGTACTGATAACCAGCACAACCACTGCAATGTGGGGGGGCCCTTATTTTGTCGCTTATTTTTCATAAAATTTGTAAGTAAAAAAATAATATTTTTTAGTTAATAAGGATTTTTTTTAATCTTTAGGTAAAATATAAAATAAAATGAACGGTTTCCAACTGTGGCAAACTCATTACGCATATTTACTTTAGCTGTTTTCATTGCCTTTAAAACTGAACTCAACAACCGAAAATTATAAAATCTAGACGCGTTTTGAAACTATAGTACAAGCTTTGTGCCCGAATCTTACCTCACGAAACGGTGACTAATAGGCATGTGTTCTGTTTAAAATACTGAAATGCGTCGCCGGTTACTTTCTTATAGAAGACACAACAATATTTTATATATATATATATTTCTTATATACATACACAAATTAATTTTTCGTAAAAGGGGGCCCCAAAGGTATTGCGGGGTCCTCGGGACTCACGTTTCGCCACTGAATAAAATAATGACGTACGTATTTTATCAAGCGTAGGAGCGTTAGTAAAGTACTAGTGCTTACTATAAATTTTGAAAAACAGCTGATCTATAACTGCTTTTCAAAATTCATAGTGATCACTAGTATTTTTACTAGCGCCTCTACGATTGAAAAAATATACATGGTGCTATTTTATTGCTAGTAATAAATTTCTACTATTTTTGTATAATTACAAAATTATAAATATTGTAATTCTGCAAATTTTCAGTTGAACAAGGATTAGTATATTATTTAATGAAAGACATAGTAATAAAAAAAAAACAAAAAAACAGCACCATGCAATAATAGACAAGTCTAAACTATGAGAGGTCACAATACATAAGAATAAAGTCTTACCTTTGAGTCGAATTTTTTGAATATCTCTTTAACCCATAGTGGTCCCATTATGAAATTTTGAGAAAAAGTGTAAACTATCATGTTATACAATATATAATTTTTTTGAAAAAAATAAAATGACCCTATTTTGAAAACTTCAAGGTCAAACTTTTCTTTTCAATTTATTTAAAATAATTCTGCTTATAATACTTACTTTTGTTACATAATTAGAAAGATCTTTAAAAATTCATTCAAATGTGACCTCCTTTATCTTTGTAGATTAAAAACGAAAAAAATTGTCAATTTTGTAAAGCATGATAATCCAAAACAGGTCCATTTCAGTAACTTTTACCCTTAACCATATTTGATCTATTTGACGGATAAAGTTAAAATTTGGGATATTTCAATCATCCATTGGGTCATCAATTCGGCAAACTTTCAGGGAAATCTAAAGAGGTCGGGTTGTGAATCATCAAAATTTTGGATGGTTTGACGTGGAATGACCC
>QLNU02003225.1:57956533-57966546 GCA_006491805.2 Dysdera silvatica | reverse complement strand
ATATAATATAATTTCATTAATATTATATAATATATTTCGATATTTACAATTCATTTTGAACGTGGTTCTTATTTTTTGAAGTAGAATTGACAGCATAATTAAAGAATAACATACCACAATATTAGGAAAAACGTTCGGGGGCATTACAATATTTTTATAGTATTCCATAATTGCACCACCATGGAAGAAATAGAAAATAACAGATGTTATTTCGTATAGATTTCTCTTTTTATTTCTTTATTTTCGCGAATGGCTCGCCGGGAGGTACGTCCGTTTCTATATCGGTAAAGTTATTGGACAATCTGTCATCTAATGATCGGAAGTAGGGAAGTCCACTCTTACAGAAAAAACATGAATCTTTGAGCAGATCGAGAAAAAAAACTTTTCCAAACTCAACGAAAACTAGGCAATGTGATGGACTACTATTTCTTATAGGCAATATCTATACGCCAGGCTTTAAGTTATTTCTGGGGCTATTTTGATACGCCTTTGATAGAAAATACAGAAACATTCGGTACGTTTTCGCTGGAATAAAATTGAATTTTTCGATTCGGGATTTTGTTTTATATACGACGATAGAAGTGTTTTTCCTTCCTTTTTTTCGTGTTCTTGATGAAAAATTCAGAGGCAGCCATCTTTGTATTGACCATGCATTGGAAGTGGAGGTTTATAGTGCATTTATATATGATTCCTTCATGATGCGGGGACAGTGCATAGCAACCAGTTTTTCAGTTACCATTTTGAATCAGAATACTAAAACATTCATAGTGCAATGCAATTTCATTTTCATGAATTGCGTTCTGCGACTGTAATATGTTTGTTGGAATTCTACTCAATGTTTCATGAAATCTTCACTAAACAGTAAACTTCCCCGTTTCACAGAGGCAATATCTGGCTTGTGATTTCTCTTATTGTTACTAGAAAAATGGGAAAGCAGTTTTGTTTTCATGTAACAAATTTATAGTTGCATTGTTTGCGGGGAATTGTCATATCGCATCATCTATGCGATATATTAGGTAAAAGATCGAATGTGATAAAGGCTGAGAAGATCATCATATGATTGAGACATAAGACGCATTCTCTAATGGTAAAGACATGAGACATAAGACATGTTCTCTAATAGCTGAAATAATTCAATACGTAGGGGAAAGTAAGACAAAGTGGATATAGGGGGAAAAGCGGATAAGCTAAATATTTAATAATTGAACCATGGGAAGCGTCAGTGGTCAGAGCAAAAGTGCTGTAGATGTGTGCAAGAATAAATTGCACTTACTTCAGCACCAATGAAATACATGATCAGCGAATAAAGTAAGATAATGTTTTTTTCGATTGTTCACTAAACTTTTTGTAAGTTAGTTAGGTGTCAATATAATAAAAATTATTTCGTATTAAATTTTGAGAGTAATATGCCAGAAACTAGTATAAGTTTGTTATATTTTTCTCCCCTCACCACGTGGCCGCAATATGCTAACTTTCTGCTAAGAATTAAAGTGATGATAGTCCGTTTTGTATTCGATCTGTTCAGGACTTCCTGATTGGATAACTTGTTAGTCCATTTTATCTTCAATCGTTTTCCAAGGTTCCGCATTTCAAAAACTTCAATTTCATTTCGAGAGTCTTTCTTTAATGTAAAGGTCTAGAAATCATAAAGCAGAATAGGGCAAATATACTAACATTTTAGAATTAGGATTCTGAGATGTAAATTTAATTTCCTCTCGCATAAAACTTTTTGGCTTTCAATGAATTTAATTTTTGCCAGGCCAATTCGCTATCTTAATGTTTTTGTTTGATCATTATTGTGGCAAAAATGCTTTTCCAAATAGAAAAAATAATTTGCTTGTCCTGTAGCCATGTTTTTAAGTAAGTTGTTAAGAAGTTCTTCCTGCTAAGACACATAGTTTTCGTTTTCTTCACACTAACGGTAAGTTCCATTTCTTCGCTTTCTTCATTAATTTCCTTAATATACTATATTAAACACATAATATAAGTCTATATACTGAACACTTAATTGAATAATACTATTCAATGTATACTGAAAACTGGGAGTCCAGGATGACTCATAAATGATAGGATTACCGGTTGGGAAATCTTTAAAAGAATATACAAATATTTGTAACGAAAGGATAAAATTGTTTTCCAACATCCACAAATTAACCTGTTGGGCTTTCAGAGTTCCACAGTCAAATGATGGCCAAGTTGTCGGGTGTTCATTGATTGGTTCGTCATATTAGATAGCTGATACCATCTCTGTCCACAACAAGTTTTGAAACTGATTACCTCTTCGAAAACTGACCACCGCCACAGTTGCTTTACTTCGACGATTGGATAAGAAACCACTGAAATGAAACATGCATTGAATCACTCTCTCTCTCTCTCTCTCTCACGGGATTTAAACGTCCTACAAATTACTTCTACCCACAGCTCAACTTATGGAAAACTAAATGAAAAGAATTTCCAGAACATCGGTTTAAAGATTATAGTGATTACAGAAAAATATTGTGGCTTTACAAAATATAAATATGCGATATTTACTAAAATACTTACTTTAAATTTGGAAAGAATTTTTATCTTTAAACCACTATTATGAAAATGACACATTTTTGAATTGTGACGTTCTTCTTTCTCTAAATGAAGCGACGTTAAGGAACAAATAAATTTCAGAGAGTTATAGACTGACCTTCCTCCCCACTCCTGGTATAGATAGTTAAAGGTAGTAACAGCCGTTGTTGTTGATTGTTCTCAGTTGCTTCTGTTTTATGGAGAAATGCAAGGTTCGAATATGCTGCACTGAGAATTACAATTTTCTGACAAACTTCTGTCGCCTTTGAGTAGCGAGCTTCATTAGGTATGTTGCGGCCCACTGATTTGTCACGGTAAGTCCATAGGTGAAGTGAGTCCATAGGCGAGAATTTTCAAAACCAGCAATACTTGGCTGCATAGGCGTATAGTTATAGGGGTCCGAGGGTAGCGGCCCCCAATAACTTTGAAAACTCCTACTACTGACTACGCCTAGGCCTGGCTGTTTAGTCACATGCACTAACCTCGTTTCCCTCAGATTTTCAAGTAAAAAATGGCAACGACCAACACAACCATGACGTATAATTAATGGAAAGATTGTCAACTATTTCGAAGAACACAGTAAATTAATTGAGCTAGCAATCTAATAGGTTGCCCGCCGATAAATCCGAGAAGAGATCGAGATATGCTTAGTATAAACTGTTTAGCTATACTGCTTATTATTAATATTTTCCAGATCAATCAAAAATATAGCTATTTTATATTTAATGCTATTTATATTTTTTTTGTCAAATCGGTGAAAAATATACTTGTTGGTGTGGAACATAATTTTAACATTTAGTTTTGGTCTGTCTCGAAATGGAAAAAGGGTTGCAAATCGCTGGCCTAGAGAATAAAAGCCTCGGTATGCGAAGCGATAGGAGAAACAGCAATTATTAAATAACAATTGCATTCAAGCCTGGAATATTTTAAGGATAAATATGTTAGCTTTGCGCTATGGTCATATAAAGGACTGTGTAGTGAAATATAAAGAATATCGTACTGAAATATAAATGATAGTATACTGAAATATAAAGGATAGTGTACTGAAATATAAAGGACAGTATACTGAAATATAAAGGACAGTATACTGGAACATAATGAATAGTGTAGTGAAATATAAAGGATAGTGTACTGAAATATAAAGGACAGTATACTGAAATATAAAGGACAGTATACTGAAACATAACGAATAGTGTAGTGAAATATAAAGGATAGTTTACTGAACTATAAATGATATGGAAAATAGAAATAAGAACCCTGTATGAAGAATACTACTGAAATATAAAGGATGTGGAAAATATAAAGACTACTTGTGGCACAGTTAATGCGCTACGGTATAGCCCGTGGCATAGAGATAATGAGATACGGTATAGCCCGTAGCGTAGAGATAATACGGCTATGGTACCACCCATTGGTCTAGATGTGACTCCGGTATTTAAAAGCATGTTTTGTAATGAAAAAAGGCACGATACAATGGAAATGTAACCAATAGCAACAATAATTAAAAAGCAGACAATTAATGCTATTGTGAAAATTACACATTTAAAAGTTTGATTAAAATTAATTAAGATCGCAAGACGATTTTGTTTTATCTATAAACATGATATGATGAAAGATTTAAATAATATGCGAATGGAAATTGAATGTTCTACTGCCATTGAAACATTATATAAAATACAAAAGAAATTGATCATTTCGCCAGCATGGCTGAAATTGATGAGAACTATGTATTTTAATATTAAATGCAATTTTTCGAAATCTCAAATTAAGTTAAGCTCGATTATATGTACTTTTAACAGTCCGACGAATATTAGAATAAAGACCAAAATCGCCATCTAATTAAAAATTTACTTCGAACTTCGATTGAAATTCTAATGAGAATAAAATTAATTCCAGGTGTACTGATATCAGTCGAAAAATTCCAATAGTATTTATAGAAACAGAGTCTTACACTTTTAAAACATAGATAGCGATCTAATAGAAGCTGATGCAAAGAAAAAATACGTATATTATTTTGCGATTAAATAAAACTTATCTGTTTTTAAAAATACAAAATCCAACATAACATTATGGTTTTTAATATATATTTAAATGGTCCTCGATTAATATTAATAAAGATAAAAAGTATGGATACGATTCCCGTTGATCTTAGACAATAAGATTGAATTCGTTATTTCCAATAGCATCATTAACTTTCATAGTATACTTAGTTAGTATACATAGTATACTTAGTAGTAACAGTTTCAAAAACAAAACACCCAGACATAACGTATAAGGTTGGAGCGTATATAGGAAATTATATTTAAAAATGCATACGACATATCTAAATGAAAATTTTCATACAATTTGTGATCACAGTTATGAATAATCAACTTCGTTTACAATCAACTTTGTTTCGACGCAGATATCCGTCATCTTTAGAACATAGAATATTACGGTCCAAATTGTTGGAATACCTGAGAGTAATGACAGTAGACATACACATGTTAGCTAACTCCTCTTATGTAAATTATTTGTGGTTCAATGGTGTATGTATTTAGCTAATGTGTGCATGGGTGGAAAGAAATAGTGTTTTTTTATGACTAAGACGCGTATTCACGTTTTAAAATTACACAGCCAGTCACATACCTAGGACTCAAAGTGGCGTTAAAAAGATGATACTGAGAGAATAAATCGTACAAAGTATATACTGGAAACAAAAGATAATATTAAACATAAGGTATGGTATTTAAATATGAAGACACACTGATGCATAATGATAGTTCTAGATTCAAAGCATAATACTGAAATGTATATTTAAAGGATAGTACTAGCTGTAAAGTAAAATACTGTAATGGATATTTAAAGGGTAGTTCTAGATATAAAGCACAATATTGAAATGTATATTTAAAAGATAGTTCTTGATATAAAGCATAAGACTGAAATCTATATTTAAAAGATAGTTCTAGGTATAAAGCATAAAACCGAAATGTATGATCAAAGGATTGTGTATTGAAATACATATTTAAAGTATAGTGTACTGAAATATATATTTAAAGTATAGTGTACTGAAATATATATTTAAAGTATAGTGTACTGAAATATATATTTAAAGAATAGGGTGCTGAAATATATATTTAAAGAGTAGGGTGCTGAAATACATATTTAAAGGATTGTATATTGAAATATATAAAAAACACGGAGTATGAGTACAATTAATAGTACTGAAATATAGGAAGATAAGGAATATAACTGATAGTACCGAAATATGAGGAGATAATGAATATAAACGATAATAATGAATATTTTCAGTCTTTAATAAAATGCATACGCCTACGTGGCTATTAGTCTAGAACGTCGACGCCTTGTTTTCGAAATCATAAGGACAGGGTGGATCCGAGCATACCTTATGTACATTTACACATTACAATGAATGTAAAATTCAAGTTTATTTCAAATTATTCTGGGGCTCGGGCTCCACAGGCCTGTGTAACTTTATTCCTATGGGCTAGAGCGACACGTACATGTTTGGTTTATGGGCTAGAGTGACACGTACATGTTTGGCTTATAGGCTAGAGCAACACGTACATGTTTGGCTTATGGGCTAAAGCGACACGTACATGTTTGGCTTATAGGCTAGAGCAACACGTACATGTTTGGCTTATGGGCTAGAGCGACACGTACATGTTTGGCTTATGGGCCAGAGCGACACGTACATGTTAGATCTCTGAACGCATTGTGAATACGCGCACATTCAGTTTTCTTCTTAGTGTATTTCATTAACGTCTTTGACGTCTACGAAAAGATGTTATTCAATTTTCATAAAAGCTATTTTTGAATTGCCTGTTGGAGAAAGGTTTTGTATGACATAGAACAGAAAATAAATTCATAAAGCATTTTAGGAATTTTATTTACGAACTAAATTAGGAAATAAATTATCCCTCAAAATGAATATATTCTATGAGAAAACAGACGTTACTGCTTTCTCGGGGATAAACTATCACTCTTTTTTAAGCAACTTTACGGAAACGTTTCTTCGAAAGATATTGTGATTAAAAAAATAAACGATTTTCGCCATTCGTTAGTCTTCGTTGGATATAACTATTATTCTTGCCTTGAAGTGGATTTCAACTATAAAGGAAAGTACATTTTTTGTTTTCATCTAATAAGTAATATTTTAAAGAAAAAATGTAATGACCTTTCTAATTGGCTCAATGTCGAGGACTTCACTTTTGAGTTAACTAAAAAAATTTTTAACAATACAAAGAATCTGCATATCGATTAGAACAATAAACTATATCTACCTTGTTGGTATTTAATATCCACTATAAAGTATTTTGTTTATCAGCTATCTTACTCAGGTTCTTGAATATATGCTACATATATGCAAATTTACACTTTTCACTCATATTCTAGTCTAATTTTTTGTATATATATATATACTAGTCAATTTTATTATACATATACTAGCCTTTTTTACGTTTTCTCCGTTATAAAACAAACGTTATAAAAGCATCTGCAAAATATAAAAAGACAGATATAGAACAGTTAAATTATGATCATACTTAAGTTTCTAAATAAATGTATTTTCTTCTTCTGAATTTACATGTGCATTATATGGCTTTTAGAAAATTCTTGGCCTATTTTTCCCATGTCAGATCCCTTGCAGTAATAACAGGGAAAAATAGGTAATACTTTAAAGGAAAAAGTGAGCAACAATAAGAAATAACAGGCAACAATAAACATTACTTTTCTATTCTATTCAATAACTTTCAACTTCGTTCAAAAACATGCGCTCTTTCCGATAACGTCTCCGAACTTTATCCATTAGTAAATAACACTATACATTTATAAAATTCATGCTCAGCTGCATAAGCAGAATTCATATTGATTTTTGATATCGATTTCCACTTCTCTTAATAAGTCGACATAAAGGAAATTGTCATTTCGTTACGATGAAATCTGCAGCATATGGCCTCCCGAGGAATGGACATCGAATGCTTATTTGTTAATTCTTTGAATTAAATTAGATTGCTTCACAACAGAAATTCCCTTCATTTACATGATACATTATAGAAACCTTCCTGTGGAATTTAAAATTAAATGATAATGTTCTGCATGGTAAGTAATAGATATCACTAGTATGATTAAATTCACGCATAATAATAATTCTACTGGCGTTGAAATGATGTCAAACTTAATATAGGTCGGCAGCAAGCTAACGAAATTAAAAACTTGTTCACAATAACCAGTTAATAGGGAAATTGCTTTCAGCAAATTAAATACAATAATAGCTATTTCAAAATCGATGATGATATTGCACCGGGGTGTAAAGTAGTTAATTATGATTTTCCACAAATTACGTGGATAGAGCGGTTGAAATTGAATTGTAATTGAAAGTAAACTAGAAACGCAATTAGAGTTGCCGTGTTAGGTAAGCAATCATTGCTTTTACACTTTGATTTCAACTAAAATGAGCGGCCGTGGATTCCAATATCCTGTACGACTCCCTGGAAGACACCCGATTTTCAAATAGATGTTTCATACTCTGGAAACTTTGTTTTCACTTTAGAAGAAACTCAATATGTTTCGTAAACACAAACTCGTCCATTTCAGAGTAGCTCTTCCTCAGTCTATGTATTCTGACCTTCTGATCGATGTATGTCGCAACTAAATGTCTGTGCATACACATACACGTAATTGATCTCAGCTATCGCTAGGCAAACAACGGAAGAGCAAACTTCGTAGAAATTTTACTCAAAAACAATGCTATAATTTAATTCAAAAATTTTGCGAAGAATATCTCGTTCTTATCCATCTTACATTTCTCGATTTATTTTGATTTCTACGTTTTTATATCCTTTTGATAAAGCAAAAAATTATTCTTTTTGTACAGACTGCATAGACAGAAATTTGCTGAATTCTTGTACTGTGTGTAATACAGCTATACAAGCATGTTGCTATAGAAGTATGTTGTATAGCAACAAGTATGTTGTATGTACAAGTCATCATCGAAATCATCATATTCAACCATTATCTATCCACTGCTGGATGAAGGTCTCTCCAAATGCTTTCCACACAAGTCTATCCTGAGCAATTCGCTTCCACGTCACCCCAACCTGTTTTCTTATTTCATCCACCCATCTAGTTTGAGGACGTTTTCTAGGTCTTCGGTGGTCTCTTGGAATCCAGTTCAGAATTTCTGTTGTCCATCGTTGATCAGTTCTTCTTGCAATATGCCCAGCCCATCGCCATTTCAGCCCTTTTACTTTAACAATGATGTCCTCTACTCTAGTTTGCTCTCTCACCCAAGTGTTTCTTTTTCGATCTCTCCTAGTTATTCCAAGCATGCACCTCTCCATGCTCCTTTGCGTTGTCTGTAACTTTCGTATTGCTCCAACTGTTAGACTCCATGTCTCTGATCCATAAGAGAGGACTGGCAATACACACTGGTTGAAGACCTTTCTTTTTAGACACAAAGGCAATTTCCCCTTCAGGATAAAACTGTTTCTTCCAAATGCACTCCAGCCAAGTTTAATACGTCTGTTGAGTTCTTTCATAATGTTGCCATCCATTGAAATCAGCTGGCCAAGGTAAATATATGAATCAGCAATTTCTAGCTCAGTGTTGTCAACTTGTATTTTTGTTTCCTCTACAAAATTATTGAACATGATCTTAGTTTTTTGTAGGTTCATCTTGAGTCCAACTTCTTCACTTCTAGTTGAGAGCTCTTGTACCATGTCTTGGAGTTCTAATGGGTCCGTTGAAAAAATAACAATGTCATCAGCAAACCGCAGATGATTTAAATATTCACCATTTATTTTTATTCCCTTGTTATTCCAATTTATCAGCTGAAAAATCATCTGTAAAGCAGAAGTAAAAAGTTTTGGAGAAATGGTATCTCCCTGCCTCACCCCTTTGCCAAGTTTGATAGTTTTGGTATCTTTATGTAACCGAAATTTTGCACTTGCATTTTTATACACACGTTTCACCATGTCAATGTACACATCCTCAATGTCTGTTGATCTTAAAGAGTTGATGACTGCTGATGTTTTAATAGAGTCAAAGGCCTTCTCATAGTCAATAAATGCAACACACAATGGAAGTTCATATTCATGTGTTCTTTCAATTAATTCTCTTAATACTTGAATATGGTCCACTGTACTGAATCCACTTCGAAATCCAGCTTGTTCTCTTGGTTGAGCTGCATCTAATTTTTTCTGCAGGCGATGTGTTAGCACTTTTGTGAAGATTTTATAAATAGCAGGTAACAAGCTAATTGGTCGGTAATTTTTTAAATCCTCTTTATCACCTTTTTTATGCAAAAGAATTACTGTTGCAGAATCCCATTGGTTTGGTATGTTACCGCTGTTAAGACATTTGGTAAAGAATTTTGCAAGTATGTCTTCTACATATTCTCCAGCTTCTTTTAGGATATCTAATGTAATACCATCATCACCAGGGGCTCTTCTTTC
>QLNU02003225.1:57886005-57943200 GCA_006491805.2 Dysdera silvatica | reverse complement strand
CATCTAAATAATTGTTGATCGAAAAAAGAATATATAAAAATTATAAAAAGTTAAGTATATACACACACACATATATATATATATATATATATATATACAAGACCGCCGAAACACAGAAAACGTCCTCAAACTAGATGGGTGGATGAAATAAGAAAACAGGTTGGGGTGACGTGGAAGCGAATTGCTCAGGATAGACTTGTGTGGAAAGCATTTGGAGAGACCTTCATCCAGCAGTGGATAGATAATGGTTGAATATGATGATGATGATGATATATATATATATATATATGGCCTGCAAAAGGGTTGCTGGTATCTAACTGGAATGAGACCCACACGCTGAACATATGTGAGGATATGTGGAACTGGCCGAGCCAGTAACCTAGTGTGCTACCCCGTCTTCAAGTGGTGCAGGCTGGGCTTTCCATTTATGAGGCAAATTAATATTTGCTACACGGATAGAAAAGCAGAAGGGGAGGGATAATTCACTAACCCGTCTACCCAGCGTGGTGAAATGATAGCTAACCCCTCCATTATGCTGACACACCAGAAATTATGGCCCCTAGTCTCCAGGTGTTGGAGTTCTCCAGATCAAGGAAGCAGTCAGTGTGGCATAAAAGCAGGGGTGCTAAGAACCAGTGGAATGGCCCAGGCTGCCGTTTGTTATTGAACTTGTTTTGACGATCCTTTGCTTCTGAACCAAAACTTCAGTAATTGGAAGAGGAACTTGAAAAGATCAATTGGGTCATTATAGGATTCAGTGAAGTCAGAAGAAAAGGTGAAGAATTGGTGGAACTTAAAAGCGGACATTTGTTTTATTATAGAGGAACGGAAACCGGAAGAAAAAGTGGTGTTGGCTTCTTAATCAACAAAAGAATTAAAGACTGTCTTCTGGAAGTTGAAAGTACATCAGATCGAGCAGCGAGGCTTGTTGTTCAACTAACCCAGCGATACCAACTTCAAATAGTACAGGTATATGCACCAACATCAAGCCATACCGACGAGGAGGGTGAGGACTTCTATGAAGAAATCAAACAGCTACATACCAAAGGGAAACAACACATCAAGCTCATCATGGGGGATTTCAATGCAAGAATTGGACAACAGGAACAAGGAGAGACATCGGTTGGTAAATACGGATATGGGGAAAGGAATGAACGTGGCGATCAACTCATCGAATTTGCAGAAGCTGAAAACCTTAGCATCATGAATTCATTTTTTAAGAAACCGCAAAGAAAATGGACATGGAAACACCTCGATGGAGGAACCCTCAAAATTGACTATATCCTGGCAAACAAGAAATCAATTATTGAAGATTGCAGTGTACTGAACAGATTTAATACTGGAAGTGATCATCGAATGGTGAGATGTAAAGTGCACTTAAATACTAAATTAGAACGACAGAAGCTCATTAGGAAACAAGTAAGTAAGAGGGTGGATCTAATGAAACTGAAAGTAAATACCGAGGCATTCAAGTTGGAATTAAAAAATCGCTTTTCTGCACTGGAAGGACTTATTGATGAAAGTGATATCTCAGAAGCAAATGAAAACATTGTTAAGACAATAGTTGAAACTGCTGGGGAAATTGGTGGTGTAACCTGTAAAAAGCACAATAGCAAATTATCTGAGAAGACGAAACAGCTCATGAAAAGGCGAAGAGATATGAAGGTGGACAATCGAAATACCAGTTCCAGGATTGAGTACATAGAACTTTGTAAAACTCTGCGCAAAAGCATGAAAGAAGACATAAGAAAATTCAACTGTGAGCTAGTAAGGAAAGCCATTGAAAATAACAAGAGCCTTAGGGTTGTTAAAGGAAGTTTATCTGTTGGGAAGAAACACATCATTGCATTAAAAGGAGAGGATGGCACCGTAACAAGAAATAGGGAAGAAATACTTAGAAGAGTTGAAGAATTCTACAAAAAACTATACGAAAGTAACAGTGAATTAAACGAAGACATTGAAATAGTCGAAGGAACAGCTCCTAAAATCTTAAAAGAAGAAGTTTCATTTGCAATAAAAAATATGAAGAAAGGAAGAGCCCCTGGTGATGATGGTATTACATTAGATATCCTAAAAGAAGCTGGAGAATATGTAGAAGACATACTTGCAAAATTCTTTACCAAATGTCATCATTTTTTCCAAATATCGTAACATACCAAGCCAATGGGATACTACAACAGTAATTCTTTTGCATAAAAATTGTGATGAAGATGATTTGAAAAATTACCGACCAATTAGCTTGTTACCTGCTATTTATAAAATCTTCACAAAAGTGCTAACACATCGCCTGCAGAAAAAATTAGATGCAGCTCAACCAAGAGAACAAGCTGGATTTCGAAGTGGATTCAGTACAGTGGACCATATTCAAGTATTAAGAGAATTAATTGAAAGAACACATGAATATGAACTTTCACTCTGTGTGGCATTTTTTGACTATGAGAAGGCCTTTGACTATACTAAAACGTCAGAAGTTATCAACTCTTTAAGATCAACAGACGTCGATCATGTATACATTGACATGGTGTTTATAAAAATGCAAGTGCAAAATTTCGGTTACATAAAGATACCAAAAACTATTAAACTTGGTAAAAGTGTGAGGCAGGGAGATACTATTTCTCCAAAACTTTTTACTTCAGCTTTACAGATGATTTTTCAGCAGATAAATTGGAATAACGTAGGAATAAAAATAAATGGTGAATATTTCAATCATCTGCTGTTTGTTATGTATGATGACATCGTTATTTTTTCAACGGACCCATCAGAACTCCAAGACATGGTACAGGAGCTCTCAACTAGAAGTAAAGAAGTTGAACTCAAGATGAACCTACTAAAAACTAAAATCATTTATTTTATATAAATCGAACACTACGCAGATTAAATCAAACAACAATATTAATCAACGTTTATTGGCGTAGTGATACCAACGCCGATGGTATGGCGTGATTAGATGGTGAAACGTTCGAAAGAAAATAAATATTTCTGCCTTCGGTGGGACCTTACTTTCGTAAAGAGATTATATATTGTCCTTCGTAGCTCAGTGGGTAGAGCCTCCGCCCGGCAAGTGGAAGGTCGTGGGTTCAGGTCCCACCGAAGGCAGAAATATTTATTTTCTTTCGAACGTTTCACCATCTAATCACGCCATACCATCGGCGTTGGTATCACTACGCCAATAAACGTTGATTGATTGACATTGTTGTTTGAACTAAAATCATGTTCACCTATTTCGTAGAGAAAACAAAAATACAAGTTGACAACCTTAAGCTAGAAGTTGCTGATTCATATATTTACCTTAGCCAACTGATTCCAATGGAAGGCAACATTATGAAAGAACTCAACAGACGTGTTAAACTTGCCTGGAATGTATTCGGAAGAAACAGTTTTATCCTGAAAGGAAAATTACCTTTGTGTCTAAAAATAAAGATCTTCAACCTGTGTGTATTGACATTCCTCTTTTACGGATCAGAAACATGGAGGTACAGATAATAAAATTGAAACATTGATTACAAAGATAGAATTATCAAACACGGCTTTAAATATAATCAAAGAGGAACAGGAGACACTAAAATTAATAATTGAGAACGTTATTTCTACAAACAAACAACTTGAAAAAACTAATCGAACTATCCATAGAAGCTAAATATCATATAAATGCAAGTAACATTGATTATAATAATATGGATAAAGAAAAATCAATATCCATATGAAAATCAAAACAATGTTGAACAAAGACTAAACCAATTAGAAACAAACGAAATGAGAAAAGGTTTAATAATAGAAAGCTTGCCACTTAAACAGAACAAAAACTGTATAAATGAAATTATAAACATAGGAAAAGAATTTGAAATAAACTTATCTGAAAACGATATAGACACAGCACACAGATGACAACAAACAAGGTAAAAGTAAAATGTTAATTCGTTTCACAAAATTAAAAAAAAAGGAATGAACTTTGGAACCAAAGGAAAAAACATCAAGCTGAGAACAGATATGGGACTGATGCAACTAAGGGATAATATTTACATTAATGAACACTTGACAGAAAAAATGTAAATATCTTTAGGGAAGCTAGAATTTTCCAAAAACAAAATAACTGGAAATTCGTCTGGCCATCCAAAGGTAAAACAAAATTAAGGAAAGATGAAACTCTGAAATATATGAAATAAATAATATCAATGAATTAAATGACTTATGATCTGACTTAAATAATATTAATAAGGTAAGCGGGAAAAACATACTAAAGAATAGAAATCAAATAAGTTATTCAACTTCAAAAAGAAAAGCAGTAAAAAGAATTAAAACAAGAAATAGATTAGGTCACAGAAAATACAGGACATTATTAAACCATAGTAAAACAAATCTTATATCTATATTATATATGAATGCTAACAGTATGAATATTAAAATTTTCCAGGTAGAAGAAATAATTCAAAGTTAGGATAAACCTGAATTAATCACAATTTTTGAAACATGGAAATCAAGTGAAACATTGGTAAACTTCATCAACTATAATGAATTTTCTATTTACAGAGATAACAGAAAAGGAGGCGGAATTTCAGTACACGTCAAACAGAGATTAGACGTCGATTTAATAAAACAAGAAACTGAAATAACTGAGGAAATTGAAATATTAACAATTACCATAGACGAAATAAAAATATTAATATTATGTAGACTATCAAACTCCAATATAAAAAAAATTCTTTGATAAAATAGAAAAACAACTCGTAGTTGAAAAAAATAACCAAGAATTACAAATTTTCATAATTGGCGACTTTAACATAGATAATAAAAATAAAAGTAGTGATTCATCCAAATTATTAAACATAATGGAATCAAACGGATTAATAAATAATATAAAATTTATATAAAATTTATTATTATATAAAATTTACGAACCTTCTATAATAACATTATAATAACAATCGACCTGGTTTTTACAAACGTGAAAAAGAGTTACACTTCAATATTGGAAGATATAGTGAGTGACCATCGAATATTACTAATAAATTTGAAGACTATTGCTCAATGTACAAAAAATATAATAAAGATTAGAAATTTCAATGAAGAAACCATACATAAATTTCAAGAGGCTCTACAAGATACAGCTTGGCAAAATTTTCTTGAAACTACTAATATTATCCATCTATCCGAATACGAAATATCTGCAATGAAATTAAAAGAGCTTTATAATGTTTTTTCCTGAAAAACTAAATAAAAAAATAACTTTGAATGGTTTAATGATAATCTAAAAAAAAGATAAAGAAAAAATAACCTATACAAAAAATTTATAAACGAAAGAACAAATAACTGATGGAAGGAGTTCACTAAATGTAGAAATGAATTAAATAGAGAAATAAAAGAAAAGAAAACTAAGTATTACTTTGATCAATTATCAACTAAAAATTCTTCATATAAATGGAATTTAATAAACAAATTATTAGGCAAATCTAAATACAGCAATGATAATAAAATAAAAATTTCAATAAATAATATTAAAATATACAACTTAAACACAATCACAAATGAATTTAATAATTATTACATAAATATTGACAAAGAATCGAATATAGATCAGTCAATTAACGACAATTATGAAATATATTTAAATAATACCACAACAGAAATCTTCTATTTAATCAAAACTAATGAAATTGAAAGAGAACTAAACAATATAAACACAAAAAAAAGTCTAGGTATTGATGGTCTATCTCCTCAAATAATTAAATTAAATATAAATGAATTGAACTTTTATCAATCATAATAAACAATATGTTTCTAACAGGAATTTTTCCAAATGGATTAAAAACAGCAATAATTAAACAAATTTTTAAAAAGGGTAATAGATATAACAAAGAAAACTATAGACCAATTGTTATTATGTCGGTATTTTCAAAAATAATTGAAAAATTAATGTATAACAGACTGATAGACTTTTTCAGTAAACACAGAATAATTCACAATAATCAATGTGGTTCCCAAAAAATTAAATCAACGGAAGACATTTTATTGAGAGCTGTTAATAATATTCAAAAAGGTCTCGAAGATAAGAAATTAGTTTATGGATTTTTTTTTCGATATGAATAAAGCGTTCGATTTAATAAATAGAAACATCCTAAAAGAAAAATTACTAAATTGCGGCATAAGAGGACCGATGTTCAAATTAATTGATAGCTACTTATCGAATAGATTACAAATAGTAAAAATAGATAATACACAGTCAAAATCATTAATGAATAAAACAGGCGTTCCTCAAGGAACAATCTTCGGACCATTGTTCTTTTTAATTGCACTAAATGACATAATAAATTTAGATGAAGGAATATTATTATATTGTGCAGACAACATAGTTTGGTTGACAGAGGGAAATAAAATTAATCAGATTATCGATAACATAAGTGTCAAATTATCTTCATTTGAGCAATGGTTTGGGGATAATAACTGAATAATTAACACAGATAAAACAAAATATATAATCTTCCATACTAAAAATAAAAAATTTACTAATCAACCTAACAAAATAAAATTCAATAACACTGTCATCGAAAGAGTTAACTCAATTGAATTTCTGGGAATAATAATTCAAGATAATTTGGGCTGTGATTGTCAAATAAACGAAATTGAAAAAAAAACAAAATAGAAGATCTAAGAGAATTTTGACAAAGCTTTTTACAATCTTACCTTTAAACATAAAAATTAAGCTTTACTTTGCATTAACTTACATTTACCTAAACTACGGAAATATAGTGTGGGTGAAATTATCAGTAACAAACTTGAAAAAAATTAATAATTTACTTAGTAAAACTATTCAAAAATTATGCTGTAAAACAGGAAAACAAAAAGAAGATAATATATCACAACAAAATACTTAACATAACTAATATACATAAGTAGCAACATACATATACGAACGATTAAACGAAAATAAGCACTTAAACTCAATCTCAATTAATGAAAATGTTCATAATTACAACACAAGAGATAGAAAAGGATTTACCAAAATTAAAATCACAACGAATATAGGTAAAAATAATATTAATCACAATTGAATTGAATTATGAAACAACATCTTAACAACGATAAAAGAAATGAAACCAAAAAGTAAATTTAAGACAGAATTAAAAGGATACTTACTGAAGCGCCAATGAGATTAATCGCCACGGTTGCAAGAATTTTAAATATGTTTATTTTTATTTTGTATCCTTTATATGTCATAATCTGCATTATATGCATAAATAAAACTGATTGATTGATAACAATTGCAGCAATACGATAGTTACATACAACCCAAAGGAGTATGGAGAGGTGTATGCTTGGAATAACTAGCAGAGATCGAAAAAGAAACACTTGGGTGAGAGAGCAAACAGTAGAGGATATGATTGTTAAAGTAAAAAGACTGAAATGGCGATGGTCTTGGCATATCGCAAGAACTGATCAACGATAGACAACGCAAAATCTCAACTAGATTCCAAGGGACCACCTAATAGCTAGAAAACTTCCTGAAACTAGATGGTTGGATGAAAGAAGAAAAGAAGTTGGGGTGACGTGGAAACGAATGGCTCAGGATAGACTTGTGTGGAAAGCATTTGGAGAGACCTTCATTCAACAGTGGATAGATAATCGTTGAATATGATGATGAGCAGCGCCCTTTCTGATGAATTGTAGAAGTTATTGCACCAGACTCGGAAATTTGAAAATTTAAAGGCGCATAGAAAAACCCAAATTGCAAAGTTGTTAAGTAACAACTAATTGTAGGAAATGGCTTACCATGTACGTCTATATATCAAAAAGGCGCTGCCGTTGCTTGTCTCTAATCGAAGGGTATGGCCACTTGGTTATACCTATACCTAAGTTTTATAGCTCCACACATTTCGTTTAAAAGTCATTTGAATGTGTCAGCTCCGACGGCATGAAAGTATTAGGGTGGACAACATACATTTTAAAAGGCATTTTGTTTGAAATTGAAGGGGGATATGGAACCCTAATGCCAACATTGGGGGGACGGAACCCCTGCTAACGGCGCCCGTGTTTGAGTGAATGCGGTCTTTACTTTTCACCACGTATATTATATAGACATACATTAATTAAAAAAAAAAAGAATAAGGGGAATGGATTGCGAAGAGCTTTAATAACTACCGTAATAAATATTTTATTCTGAAGTAAAAGCGAGTAAATGTTAGAAGACCAAGACACAAATTCGAATAGTCCAGACACATTCGAAGTTCTTTTTCAAGGGGAATCACTTCATGGGATCTCCATATAAAGCATGTTTCTGAAAGAAACATGCTTGTAAGTAATTTTTTTGACTCCCCGGCATGCCGTGAAACAACAATATTTCAAATGGATAGAGGTAAGAAAAACGAAGGAAAATTTGACAAAATAAGAACGTAATAACTGGATGGTTATTAAGTAAACGTATGCACATATATGTATGTACGTGAGTGAAGAAAATTTGCATGTCTTATAAAAAAAGTATTTTTTCTTAATTTAGAATCCTTTCAGTTTATCAAAAATCATAATTTTAAATTCTATATATATCAATAAACTTTAGAATATCTATCATGTATTCAAAGCTTTAATGTATCTCATTAAATCGGTACGAATGTAATAAACAATAAGATGTTCTTTAATGTTTTAAGACATATAAGCTACACATTACGCGAATACTTATTTCTATTTAATTAAATGTAGTAAAGATGACATGGACGGTTCGCATTTCCATCAAATCCTTTTATTTGCATTGAAGGTCATGTCGAGGATAGCATCGCAGCAAAAATTCATAAAATTTAAGCACCCATTGAAAATACACATAACCGTTGACTTTTTTCGCGTTTGGAAAATATTCTTTAGGAACTTTTCTTATAGTATTAACTTATAAAGAGAAGACCCTCTGTCCTAACATACTACAGTTTTATGCTCTATATTGGAAATAAAAGACATTGTATTGTAGGAAAAACAGCTTTTAAATCACACCTTATGTAAATTGTATTTTTATAGGCAATATCTAATCAATTCTATAAAGAAATGTACCTTGCAATGAATATTAAAGTGACATATAAATTTTCTGGTAAATTTTGATTTTATTTATAAAATATTTACTTGAAAATTTATATCAGTCTAAAGCAAATATGTTGGGTCGTGAATCTTTTCTGAGTGCGAGTACATATTTAAGCTCATGCGACGTTCAGCGACGAACTATATTTTCCATTTATACGATGGGCTGAAAGAATTATTGATGATAATAATAATAATAATAATAATAAAATAACTTGCTTGTGCATACTGTATTAATAATAATTCTCTTTGAACGGGATTTCAAGTCTTTTTACTTTAACCTCATATTGATACACGATCTATTTAGCATATTCTTTAATATATAAAATTAAAAAACTTTGACTTTGATTCTGAAACTCTTTTTGATTGTCCTGGCCTTAGACTTGTGTAAAATAATGGCTCAGGCATGATATTTTAAAAGCATGAGTTCCTGTTGAGGGTTAATTTTTCTTGCGCTTGGAACTTCTTGGAACTCTTTAAATTTTGTTTTGGTTTGTCCAGTTCTGCTTCCAATTTCTTGTACTTAATTATAACCAAAACGCATTCTAAACCAATATTACAGATTCAGTTGTTTTACATTACTGCTACTTTTATGATGAGTTTCTGTGAATTACAATTTCAATATTAAATACTCAAAACTCGAATATTTATGTTTCCTCACAGACATAACTTTTTATATTTTCTTTAAATAGAAAAACTCTTCTGAATAAACAAAAATAAAAACAATTTTATTTGACTCGATTTTTCTGCATCTAATAATTTTCTGTCAGGTGCAAATGACAAAAAAATTTAGTCAAATACACAAATCTCCCGACACCAGAACTGACAATCGACAATGATTACCTAATGAAATGCCCAGACATGAAAAAGACAATTAAATTGCTACTGCATATTTCCGTGCGGGCAGAAACTAAAGCTCAATATTTTTTATGTAATCAAAGAAAAAAAAAGCTCGAACTAGGACGAAAATTGCATAAAATATCGCTTGTGTCCATTAAAGGCATAAAAAGGACTGAAGAATTTCAATTCAGCGAATTTCCGGCTTGGTCCTTTGAGTACTCCAGTTGCATATTTTTTATGGAAATGTGGGCTTTACTAATAGTTTCACGTGCGCATAACCTAATGTTAAGAATAAATTTTGAGCGAATTCATGAAATACTAGCCATATCCTACTACCTCTTTCGCCACGCACTTTTTTCTAGCATAACGTTTTTATCTCTATGCTATAAAATATGAAATGTTTCTGATAATGTGCTACAAGAAAAACAACTTAGAAAAGAAAGGCAGTTGGCATGTAATCAGAATTTATTAATAGTTATAACGTACAAAACTGCATTGCCAGCCACTTTGAAACTGACATGTTTTTGAGCAAACTACATAAGAATGAAATTTTTGTCTTTACCGCATTTTAAACGTGTCATTTATAATTAACTGCGGAATACGAAGCTATTGAAGTAAAATTTTGATGCCCTGCAAAATAAAGAGATTTAATTTTATAAACACGGAGAGTGAAATGGATAGAAGATATAATAAACATGATGACAAATAGATAATAGAAATCGATAGGAAAAATTTCATCTTACAGAAAGCACACAGGCAGTAAAATTCGCCTTTGTTTACGTTGGATAATGCGCTATTTATCCTTATTTAAACCATATATCAGATCCAAAAATGATCTGTTCATTCTAAATTATCCCATAGTTCAACATAGGTAGAATTCAAGTACGATGTAAGCTATATTTTGGTCGTTTTATACCCCTTCACCCACCCCCCCTGGTAAACAGCAATTAACGTTGGCTAACATAGAAAAATAAGCATAACAGAAACCTCCCCCCAAAGGTGCTTACATCGGGGTGATGTAGGTCGCCTGTGCGTACTTGAACACTCCCATAGTGCATATATAGACTATTTTTGGTCTGGAAGCTTTAAATCTGGTATTATCCTTAAATATTAAACATGAGTGTAGTATAAAATACTACATGAAAGCTGAATTCTTTTTGCAGTTTATGACCCAAAGATAGTTAAGAGTATGGTGCGATAGAACAAGGAATATGGATTCTCATTGCTTAAGGCATCAAACAACATAACGAGTACCTGCTAAAAAACGGAAAGCGATTAGTGCCATAGGGTTTCAAACCCGGGTTTTCTTAAGGATAGACAAACGCTTACCTCTATGCACAGCAAGGTAAGAGTAGTATTATTGTGATATTTTCCGATGAGGTTAAAAATTGTGTCATGGAAATACACTTCACATACACTGTGAAAAGATATGATGAAATATCGAAAAGGATTGGCGAAAAACACTCTCACCAAGTATATTAGTATAACTATAATTGATTGTGTTTTACTCGCTAATATACGTTGAAATGAGAAGATGAAAGGTTAAGATGAAAGGCTAAATTAAACTGACGAGATGAAATGTCAAGATGAAAGGTTAAGATGAAAGGCTAAATTAAACTGACGAGATGAAATGTCAAGAAAAAGTAACAAGAAGAGAGGATATGTTAAACTGACGAGATGAAATGTCAAGATAAAATAACAAGCAGACAGTATATGTTAAAGTGACGAGATGAAATGACAAGATGAAAGGATATGCTAAACTGATGAGATAAAAGTCAAGATGAAATTTCAAGATGAAATGACAAGATGAAATGATGAATGACCTTTTTTCCTACTATTCTAAGTCTTAGCAATAATGGATGTGAGTCTTTTCGTAATGCTGCTGTTAGTTTAGGTCCCGGATCTATAATTTAACAATTTAACAAGTCCATATGACAGTGGCTCTATCATTGAATATGATAGCGGTATGATCCTATTTATAGCGAAACGACAAATTTACATTCAAACGTGCATTCTTTAGCATATCATAAAATCATATCATATTTATCTATTAATAATTTAAGAGGAATTTTATACCTTCCTTCCACATTTGATTCTTGCATCTACATTAATGAATTTGAGCTACTATAAACTCATTTTTATTCGAACTTGGTATTGTTATCACATTCAACATTCTAGAATGGGAATCAATAGCAACAGCTGGGAAATTTAACTAACTAAATCAGTTACCGAGGAATTGAGAGAATGAGCGTTAAGCTCACCGCTTGGGAATCCTAACCGGAAAATTCACAATTACCTGAGCTAAAGCGAATAGATTCTAATATAGAAATATATAAGGGAAGAAATTCCCATCCACCTGTTTTCAAATTTGAACTTTTCCTTTTCCCGTGTACACTGATTTTCATTTATGACTTGTAATTTAAACATTTCAATGAAATAATAGTTTACGGAGTATTTTTCTTTTTCTTTTTATCGCAGAACGTTTAAGGAAATCTTTTCTTCTTTTGTACGCTTTAGAGCATAAGGAAAGCCAAGGAAATACTGGAGCAGAATTTACGTTTTTTCGAGTAATACGAGCCTTTTGTTACGTAGGGAATCAAAACCCCGGAATATGAACTAGTCAGGGGTGGACTGGGTCGCCGGCCAACCGGCCACTGGGTCGGTGCGCCCTCATGAGTGATAGGAGTCGCGCCCTCCGATAACCCAAGATATGTGCCCTTTGAGAGGGCCCAGTCCGCCCCTGGGGCTAGAGGGAAAGAAGAAAACGCATATTAATAAACGTAAAAGGATTTCGTTCACAAAATATTCTGGTTCATCCAAAACGGTGAACTTTGGCGGTTCCAAATCCCGGCTACCCTCCCCACCGACATAACGTCGTCTCACCTTGAGATACTATATATGGAATCGATAATTGTTCCACAATTATCAACAATTAGCGAATACAACCCAATTCTTAAGAATCACAGTCTTAATTTACGAAATAAAGAATTGTTACTCTTCTAAAGCATTTAGATTCACTGTTTATATTGGTATAATGACAAATTATTAAAATTAATTTCTCTCTTAATAATCTGGTACATTTCAGACTTGATAGACTTAATAAATAACCATAACAGGAAATGGCAAATTGCGAACTGGTTCGCAATAACCCGCTGATAAGACAACTACTATTCCGGCAAATGAAGGGCCAAAATGTTTATTTCAAAGTGAGGACACCGAATGTAAATAATTAATTGTAATTGTCCGTAAATTACTTAGAGTGTACTGAAAGTGAATAGCAATGCTGAAAACTAACCCAGAACCTAATTAAAATTATCGTGTCAAGGAAGTAACTGTTACTTCTTACATACTAATTTCTACTGAAATGAACGCACAGACATTTCAACGTCCAGTCAAGTGTTGGCGAGGGAAATTGGCGCCAACATTAAGCATGTCACAGGGAAAATGAATTTAAAGTAAGGAATTTAAACGTAATTAGTCATTCAAAATGCCAAATTCTTCTTACGCTGTTTGTGTTGGTTTTTTTTTATTCTCTTGCTATTCCCTTCCACTTAATTTCCCTTTCAATTAGCTTTCTTCCTTTTTCTTTATTTTCGTAAATTTTTCTAATCTGTTTTCCCCTCCTTACGTTACTTTTAATATTTTTTTTTCGCATTTTACTTTTAATATTCTTTTTTCGCATTTTACTTTTGTGAATTTTTTTCGCATTTTACTTTACTGTGAGCTTCCCCAGATGTAAAGTCTTTATCCACTGCTCCCAGGAAAATTTTTCTAATATTGAAAAATATATACGTGTATAAATTTTCCTCAAAATAAATTAATTTATTAATTTATTATTTTAATACTTTACTTTTTCTATTTTCTTTCGTTTCCCTTTCGCATTCAGACGTATGATAAAAAAGTTAATCGATATGGAAATCCCTGGTCTATCGTTATATTCCTTTGCCATTCAACTTCTGCATAACATTTACGACGTTTTCGTATTTGAGATATTTTGCATTTACGTTTGAGATGTTTTGCATTTAGATTTGAGATATTTCACATCTACATATAAGACTGATACATTAATCTTATATACATTTAGGATTAAATTGTTTTTATATATATTTGAGGCTAATATTATTTTATATGCATTTAAGACTTTAACGTAATTTTTATATATAATTGAGAATTTTACATTATTCTTATATATATTTATGACTTTTATATTACTTTATTTTACTAGATTTTACTTTACAGTATATTGAAATTATTTATTCCATTTTACCTTTACATTTAAGAAACGTATAATACCGAAATACAAATAATAGTAATCGATTATATTTTATACTCTATTTTAACCATATGCAAGAATAATTTTTATATAAACACGTTTTCCCCCTTTTTCTTAACCTTTCAATTGACATTGCAATTGTATATTTCACATATCCGGGAAAAAACACGCATAAAAATGCTAAAGTATTGTTGACGCAAAACAGAGAGAAACGATATTCGAAACAATATTGAAAGAAAAGTTATATTTATATGTATAGCAGTATATTATAATAATGCATATCATAATGATGATTAGTTCTCTACACTAAATTTCCCCCTGTGCATCACTTCCACAGTATAAGATCACTAATCACGTGGATGTATGTAGAGATAATTAAATTGTTTAACCAACTCACGTGACTTAGCCTAAATCCTCTACAATACGATTCCAAGGGATTGTATTGTCAAAGATGAAGGTTATTTTAAAATGGGAATTTCCCGGTATGCTGTGTAAGCGCGGAAAAAACAAGCTGATTCCCTAATAGTGTAGATAGGGAACGATCCCCTCTTAAGAATACCTTATTTGCGTTGTTAATTGAATATAATATTACTGTAGTGTTTATATATTAATTTATCTCTGACGGCAACTTATTTTGTCTCTGATGACGTGCCAATTTGTCCCTAACAATTAATTTACATTTTATAATAATTACTTTATTATATGTACAAAAATTGTGTGCATTTCATTTTTATTGTAGTGTTTACGGATTTGGGCAAACCCACATACGTGTTGGTTTAACAAATTAGTTATCTTAAAAATTTAGTCGTTTCTTAATAAAATATCTCGATACAAATAGTGTAACTGTGTGGAAATACGTTGGCACCATTTTTGAATGGCAACACGAACATCGTAGTTGATTGGCATAAACGGCTGAACCATCTTCGTAAGGATGTTCACAAAAATCAATCACAAATCAATCAAAAATCAAGTTTTTAAGTATTTAAACATATTTAATATTTTTTGTCACACAGCTATGAAAAGAAAATTGTTTACAATTTAAGTTATATCTTTTTTAATATTTCTCTGTTATTTTCTAATCAGTTCGCCTTCGCGATAACTTAATGTTGAGAAGAGATTTTGTAAATGAATTTATAAAAACTACATTGCATTTCCTCTGTTTTATTCAAATATGCTTGAACATGGTCATATTCATCGTGATGTACACATCGTCATACACACAACTTCAACATGGAAATGAGCTTGATGATATATTAACAAAAAATGAACATGGAAGAAAAGTATGACAATTATTAAAAAGTCTTTTTCCTTGAATTTGTAATGAAGAAAGAATACATTTCATAACTCTGAAACTGAGAACTTTTGACTCAAATGTAACAAAATAATAAATTTAAGTTCTTATTTTAGATTTCGTTATATCTACACGGTTTATTTTCAAATATTATCTCATTTGAACAGAATGCATTAGAATTTCTCGATATTCTTATCAGAACAGAGCAAGTAACTGTGATACTCAATATGATAAAGATGAAATATTATTTACTAAAATTAAATAAAATATGGGCCGAAAAACCCATTAAAATTGGAACGTAGGTAGAATATAAACAATTTTATTTTTACTCTATAATGAAAAACAAAAGTATTTTAAATATATAATATTCGCATTAATGAGAAATTATAAAATTCGTATTAATATATATTTTATAACTCCCGTTAATTATTATAAATATGTAAGCATTACTGCAGAACTATACAAAATAATTAATTGAATAAGTAACAGTTGAACATGTTGGAGTTGGAATATGAAATATGCATACTACAATAACTGATTATGGATGAAGAGCCTGCAGTATGGATTGCATACCAAGAGGATTCCGAAGATCAAAGTAAAGTCCTCGTGAAAAATATACAAAGAAAATAATTCGGAACGATGTGAGCACAGGAAAATCAAAGGAAACATGTCTGACGAACCCAGGAAAAAGTTGGATCTGTCAGCAGAAACAATAACTGAGTACAATACAATAGCACAACTTAAAAGGAAACAGAGAAACAAATATAGATCAATTATTCTCTTTGGGATGTTATGAAAGCACAGAAGTTAGCCAAAAAACATATTTAGTCATTTTAAGATGAGACAGTCAATATAGAGTCTATATTATAGACACTACTTGTTTCTATACCATGTTTGGCGCAGTATAGCCCAGATGCTCTTGCGCCATAAAAAATCCAAACAAACAAACAAACAAACTTATTTCTATACACAGATGGAAGTCTCTCAAAGTTACAGGAGTCTTGGAATTCTTTAATTTTCTGACGTATTTTATTTATATAATTAATAATACTAAATATCTATGTAAACTAATATATTTAACATTAATGAATAAATTTCTTAACATAAATTTTGCATTGAAAACTTACAGAAATATACAAAAATTTATGAATTCCCTTATCCTTACTATACAAAAAATTCAGATCCAAACCTTTGTAAAGAATTATGATGCACATAATTTACAATAGAAATCTATTTTGAACACATACTTAACGTCGAAAGGCAATTTTTATTGCCATGTACAAAACAAAACATTTAAAAAAAATCCACAATAATTAATTTTGAGAAAAAATATTTTCCAGGGGTGGGGGGCGGTTAACTACATTTGTAGGGGGCTCAACCCCTCTAGTCCCAGCCTGGAATAGAATAGAACTGATTTTATTCAACCTAGTTACAATTTTGGTGCTATATTCTGCCGTGTTATATTCTTGGTGTTACATTGGTATTCTTGACTTTGATGTTTAAGGTGTTAGCTGGTCAAGTTAGAAAGTAGGGGAGAGAAGAAAGCTATACCTTGTTACATGGCTTTTCTCCAGTTGAGTAACTTATTGCATAAATCGTTTTCTATAGACTTGTTGCTTTGATATTTTTTCTCCATATTTTTAAATTTGATACTAAAGAGAATTTTAATTTTTTGTTAGTTCATGGCCTCATTTAAGAAAACTTTGGCAAAGGGTAAGGTGGAGCCTGAGTTGACATTGGTAGTTTTAATTCAGATTGAAATCGTTATCGGAATTGGGAGGGGAAATTTCTTAAAATTTTATTTATGAATTTTCGGTGTGGTTTCAGCAGGATTTGGATGAGTTAGTGTCTACATACAACACAGAAATATTTTAAAAATATAAAATTTAAGTAAAAAATATAAAATTTCGGTAACAGCTGTTGTTATCGAAAGGGGGAAAAAGCGAGTTTGATAAAATTGTAAGTCTGAGATAGTTAATTGTGATAATTGGCATGTGTTTAATTAGATATCACCTTCACAATTTAGACATCCCCTCTTATCATCAGTAAGTTAGGAAAAAAAACATGAGAAAGAAATTAAAGTCTTCTTCATATACTTGAAACTATTTAAATTTATATTTTTCAGTTGTAAGCTGGGGTAAATGTTTTTTAAACGTTTTAGTTCCAAGATCAGAAATAATGGTTTCTTCCAGAAAATTTTCACTAAGGCAGTTATTATGTATTCGATTTAATAAAGGGAAATACCAATAATAATAAAATAGTTAATGATAAATAAGAATAAAAGAATTACTCCTTAAGAAATCTAGATCAAAAACTTGTTGCCGCTAAGAATAAGCAGCTATATTTGAGCTGTTTTGCTAGATTTGAGAAATAGCTAAATAGCTAGATTTGAGAAACATTGTTAATATGTTTCATTCATTTCTAAATTTATGACTTTTTCTCCTTTACATGTTTATTTTATGCGACGAAATGCGATTTATTTCGGCAAGGGAGAATAAGAAATACTTTTCAGTAAAAAAAAAAAGATTTACTATTGAAAAAAATTATTGAAATTTTTACAGTAGATTTAATTTATATGAAAATGTGCTTTTATTAGAAAGCAAGGAATTTGATATTTTACAATAAATTCTGTGAATAAGAAATTCTTTATTTAATGTACGTATATGTATTTGATGTACATTCGTGAGAGGTTTGTACGTCTTATATATAGAAAATATGTATTTTGGAATTCAAACTTATTCCAGTTTATTAAAAAGACGCATATAACATGTTATATATATATATCAATAAGGTTTAATATAGCTATGAGGCTTTCTAGTTTAATGCAGTTTATTGATATCGTGCAAATGATATTAATGAGCAATTTAATATTCAATAAACGTAGAGGTGTTTTTGAATATTATAATATGTATACCCTACTTATTTTGCGAACGTCGAATCAAATTAAATTACAGTGGTACATCGGTATACGTCCACTTTCGTATAAGTCCAACTTGGTATACGTTCTCTTTAGACGCTAAAGATTTTGCTTGGTATACGTCTTTTGTTTGAATACAATTCGCGTGCTAGAACTTGCAGAGTCAAAGCAAGTCACGACGCTGCGCTCTACCCATGTTTGCCTCCCTCGAGACAAAAAGAAAGAGATAAAACACCAGAATTTCGGATTCCTGAAGTTTTATTGGAAGGGGACTCTCCTTCTAAACAACATCTTCTCTGCCTCCTCCTTTCTGAACACCATCTTAGTAAGTACTAGACACTTTTCAGCAAGGTAAAATGAAGTTAAATTTTCATTTATTTCATCTAATTGCTTTTGTATTTATGTACCTTAGCATTGAGTAGTGTTTAAATTATTTTATGCAACCCCATAGATGTAAACTATGCTAATGACATTAGAATTTTTCTCATGGGAACGGATCAATCATTTTCCTTTTATTTCTTACGGGAAAATTCGTTTGGTATACGTCCTGATTGGTATAAGTCCAAAAATCTGTAACAGATTAAGGACGTATACCGAGGTACCACTGTATTTAACTAGATGCCACTAAAACGATGTCAACTTTTTTCATTCCCATTATTTAATCGTTTTATGTTTTTAATCCCTTCGTTCAGGATGTTACAATACTACAATAGGAATATATAAATTGTAAGCATTTACTAAAAACACATATTGTCGTGCGATTTCTTGTCGAAGATACAAGCTTCAGAGGCTGTCCTTACGATGTCAACCAACAAGAAGAACACTGCAGTTCAAGGTTTCAAAATTGTGTGTTTACTATCAGTAAAAATACAGCTTGCGTGTCAGCAACAATGGCTTTTAAACTGGCACCATACAAAAGTTGTATTTGCCATGGATAGTATCTCGTCTATTTCTGAAAGATCTTTGTCCTGCAACAAGTATGCCAAAAAACGAAGAAGCTTTCTTGTTCATGTTCTATTCTATTTGCTTTGTACGTATCTGAACATTAAATGTTTATAGCAATATACACCGGTATTGTTTGATCATACAATTCACTTAGAATAAGTGAAAAAGTAGTAAATTGAGGATCATGCAAGATCTGACGAGACATATGTGAAGAATTCTCGATATATATTATGAAATGACTGAATTTGCAATGATGTTAATGTTTTTTTCTTGTCTACTCTCTGCTTTAACAAAGAAATTTTTTTTAAACTGAATGTATTCATGATTTGTTGATTATAGGTCATGATTGTTGTTAGTTTCAATAGATATTGAACCCGCTATTGCTTTTGGTTTTTCTGTCTGTCTGTCTGTCCGTCCGTCCGCAAAAGTTCTTTACAAGGTAAAGGTCTTCCGTAAATGCAATAATGATGGCTATTGTTAACGTTGAAAACCTACCGAGTTACTTGAGAATTAGAGAGTTGCGGATTAGAGCTGCCAATTAGAGAGTTACGGATTAGAGAGTAGCGAGTTAGAGTTGCGGATTAGAGATTTGCGGATTAGAGTTGCGAATTAGAGAGTTGCGGATTAGAGAGTTGCGAATTAATGTTAATTGAAACCCGCTAAATTTAAATATCGACCTTAGACGATTTTTTTAACTTGCTTGTTTTGATGGTACTGTTTTTAAGGTAGACGATTCAAAGACATCCATTTTTTTTCACAGTATTGTTTTTGAGTGTCTTGGTCTTGCACTTGCATACACACTGACTATATTTTTACTTCAAAAATAGGGAAAAGACAACGTTTTATACGAAATGGAACTAAATACACTTCATAATGGAAGTAATTTAACTTGAATGCAGCATCATTTTTAGTTATAATGGTTTCATGCTAAACAAATAACCAAATTATATTACGGATTAGGAATGTGAATAACTAATACAGGAAACTGAAAGATGCGCCGTTATTGCTTCAGATATAATAAATTAAGAATTTATAAAGTAATTTCAAGGCGATAAAAGTCAATTTTGCTTCCGAGTAAGAAAAGCTATCCCCTATATTCTTCAAATATCGACGTTTGCGTATATAATATTCTTCAGCGTAAATGGATTTTCAAAGATTGTGTTGTTTTAGAAGGTCTTGGACGCAACGTACTGCTACAGTTCCAAAAACGCAAACGCACCGTTAAATATAGGTTTATTTGAAAAAAAATTTCGTGATAGACGAGTTCGATATAAACATTAGTTTGATTTACATATATATATATATAAATAAATAAATAAACAAACAAACATTAGTGCTATAAGAAATTCCCCAGGAATGCGGAAATTATCATTATAGAAGTATCGTTACATACAGATTAATGATATAAGAATATTATAGTATAGCCATTTACTTAGAATCACATTCTCACTCATATGGTTATCTTCTTACATTTGAAACTTTTTACAACTCTATCAATTTTGTTCTAGTTTGTCTAATTTCTCGTGTTTGGTGATTACTGTAATAAAAATCCTTTTCTTAAGAAGAATGTACGATACATTCCTTTGTTCTAGGCTATCGTAATCTGTATAATGAACTTCGATAAATTATAAATTCTATAACATGCATTGGAAACAAATATAATTGTATTCTCCTATTCACAGTGAAGTCGAAACCGCTTATAAAAAATATGAAAGGCGTTTTGGCTCGTGTTATCCGGCATCTTGTTAAAATCGGTTTGTCGTTAAAGTGGGCTAAAAAATCACCAAAAAGGGAAAAAATAATCATCATCTACCATGGGTGTCCCCATAATTATATGCATGGGGGTGTATTCAGGAAAAATTATAATTGAATAATGTTTTTGGACTATAGTTTTTGTGGATTCATTTCTTTCCCCTTTTCTCATGAGGCAAGGGGTGCAAATGAACCCTTTGCACACCCTCGGGGCGCCCCTGTCATCTACCTATGTTATATATTTACTTTTCAGAATTTTGCGCAGTTTTTGGCGTATTCCAATGCCATTCTATAAGTTGGTGGCTAAATGGGAAGTCTTCATTTCTGCCATTGTCTGATCAAAGCTCATTTGCAGCTTGTATCTGATCAATATTTTGTTTGTTTGTTTGGATTTTTTTATGGCGCAAGAGCATCTGGGCTATACTGCGCCAAGACAATATTATGTGTACTTATTTCATTGTTTCAATGTCAATATTTGTTTTTGTAATAAAAAAAAGATAGTAAAGTATCTCAGTGGCAACATCTCCAGGAGTGAAAAATATCAGATATCGTAAGTTCAGGAAAAGGGAATTTTTTCCCTTTTCTTTATAAAAAGGGTGAATTTTTTTTTTTAAAATCGGGAGAAATTGTCACCGTATTTATCCGCGTGAATAGAAAATGAATTGCGATTTTTTCTTCTTCTAATGTATGGAAGATAAAAAAGCACTAACTAGTGCGAAAATTGCGTAAAATACCGCATTTCTCCATTAAATATATATGAAACTAGTTCATATCCATTCATCAAATTTCCGTTCCAATCATCAGAGTATTCCAATTGTATATGTTTTGTGGAAATGTGGATTTTGCTAATCGTTTTTGGTACAGGATAACCTCATGTTAAAAAATACATTTTAAGTAAATTCGTGGAGAATATAGGACTTGTCCCATCCCCTTCCTATCTGTGGTTTTCTTCCCAGCATGGCGTTTGCTTCTATGCTTCAAAATGGGTCTATTAATGTGCTACCAAAAAAAAAAAATAGTTGGCACATAATCAAGATATTATTCTTGTTTATTGACATTGCCGGTCGCTTTGAAATGGACATATTTTTGTGAAAAGGAAATAAAAAATTTAATTTTTGTTCTTGTTATGCAGGGTGGACCAACTTAAGTTGATATTGTAAAATATCTCAAAAATTGAGCCTTTTACAAAAAACTGCTTGAAACAAACGTCGATTGTCTTTAAGGGGGAAAGTGTTTTTCGTTATCCATGTTTTACTTGCGGGGAGGGGAGACACGTTGTCAAGGTCATTTGAAGGTCAAGCTCGTTTATTCAAAACGAAACCTATATTTTTTATTTTTATTCCTGGTAAAAAAAAAAAATTTTTGTAGAAAGCATTTTTTTGATTTAGCGTTTAGTTTCTTAGATATTTAAAAAATAAACTTGAATAAAGACATTCATGCTGTATCATGCGTGTTGTATTTTCCCCCGAGATTTTCTATAAATAAGAACCATTTCGATTATTCTCTCTACAGACAGGTACTTCATTTTTAACACATAAGACGACAAAATCATAAATAAACAATATAAACAACATAGAAAAAATCATAAATAAGCAATATAAACAATATGGACAAAATCATAAATAAACAGTGTAAACAATATAGACCAAATCATAAATAAATAATATAAACAATATAGACAAAATCATAAATAAACAATGTAAACAATATAGACCGAATCATAAATAAATAATATAAACAATATAGACAAAATCATAAATAAACAATATAGACAAAATCATAAATAAACAATATAGACAAAATCATAAATAAACAATATAGACAAAATCATAAATGAACAATATATATTGGCTATAGAAAATTATAAATAAACAATATGGAACAATATGACAAAATCATAAATAAACAATATGAAATAATATAGACAAAATCATAAATAAACAATTAGACAAAATCATAACAATATAGACAAAATCATAAATGAACAATGGATAATGTGTGCATAAACTAAATTTGCAGTAAAAGAATTAACAAAAAAAAAAAGTCTTTTTCGTAAGAAATCATATGAAGTCCATTTGAAGAAACTCGCAAACAATATTAGAAAAGAAAATAATAGTCCTTAAAGTGTCTGAGATAAGAAAAAGAAACGACTGCTCCCTCTCTTAAAAACTGCTCATAGTATATTTATATATACTATGTAATTCATATATAGGAAATTTAGCACAGGTATTTGCAGGATATTTACTCTTATAATTATTCGAATTGAAACATGAATTTTATATTGTGAGGCATCACCATCAATACCAACAATAATAACAAGCAAGTGAAAGAAAATCACCTGAGGTCGATATTTAAATTTAGCGGGTTTCAATTAACACTGATTCCCAACTCTTTAATTCACGACCTTTTAATTCGCGGCTATCTAATTTGCAAACCCCTAATTCGCGGTTATTTCATTCCCGGCCTTCTAATTCGCGGCCCTCTGATTCGCGACCTTCCAATTCTCGATCCTCTAATTCACAACTCTTTAATTCGCGACCCTCTAATTCGCGACCCTCTAATTCAAGGCCCTTTAATTCAAGTAACTTGGTAAGTACAGCCATCATTATTGCATTTATGGAAGACCTTTATCTTACCCTTTTTATTGTCGACAGGCAGGCATGCGGACAGACAGACGGACAGCAATAGCGGCTTTAACCCGTTTTATCCCATTGTCCTATTTAAAGGACATTTGAAAAAGCAATGTGGAAATCAGTATTTGTTTTTGGGAATATTTTATCAGCTGGAACATGTAGTGGTATGTATAACCTTCTGCTAGCATGAGTTATGTGTCGCCCGTCTGGCGCCTCCTTCTAGAAACTTTGTTTATTCCCAGCGTTAGTTGGCGTGGTTTTATCTTCTTTTTTGCGGTTGCAGAATTCCTTTTCGGTTTATTTTGGACACTTGGATGGGCATTCTTTATGTGAGACTACTCTTTTTTATCATTCCGTCGATTAATTAAATTTATTGTTATTAGGTAAGTTGTAGCGCATTATTTTTTAACTGTCCTCTAAATAGGACAGTGGGATGATAAGCATGCAATCGACGCGTTTTTTTCTAGCCTTATAACTGAAAGTGAAATAACTTTTTCTCTGCCTAGCGTTTTACTCCTGTTGAATCATGTCCATGCAAAGGTTTCTGAAGTTAGAGGAAGTATTGGAATTATTAAATAGTTTAGATTCAGATGAGAGCGATGTTGAAATTACTGTGTTACCACCAGATGCCAGTGAACTAGCTGACGAAGATGAAGGGGATGACAATGAAGTAAATACTGGTAAGATTATTGTGAACGATGTCCCTGGGTCTCTGGAGGTTAGAACTGGAGACAGTTTCCAGCCTGAACCGTCCACAAGCTCTAGTGTTTCGACAACAAAGTGCAGACAAAAAGTTAAAAAACATCAGTCATCTTGGATAAAGAATAAATCACCACAATATACAAAATGGGAAATACAGGTTGATTCAACTGCAAGTGATTTTCTGAAGCAGATGGAAACTGCATTGAAAGATAAAACTCCAACAGAGCTTTTTGAGCAGTTTTATTCCAATGAAGTTTACGATCTCATAGTGAAAGAAACTGTGCGATATACAACAGATGTAAAAAACGAACACGATTTCTTGACTACTGCTAATGAAATGCGTGTTTTTGTAGGAATTTTGCTTCTAACTGGTTATCATTCAAATACCTGTGAATGTGACTACTAGTCAGATGTCGAAAACCTTGGCATTACCCTGGTGAAAAATGCCATGTCACAAAACCACTTCCAAAGGTTAAAATCTTATTTACACTTTGTGGACAATGGAACTGTAAGTCAGCATCCCCAGGATGGATCTTTCAAGGTAAAACCTTTGTTCGCCCTGCTCAATAATAATTTTATGAAGTTGGGACACTTCTCAGCAAATCTAATCATTGATGAAATGATTATCATGTACTGCGATAGGAATAGTCTGAAACAGTTTATCCGAGGCAAGCCAATACGTTTTGGATATGAATTTTGGGCTCACTGTGGAAGCTAAGGATATTGTTGCAAGTTTTCTCTCTACTGCGGTAAAGAATCTGATACAAGAAATGATACTCCTCTTGGTTCCCGGGTTGTGATGAAACTGACAGAGAATATTGTGAATCCTTCAAGCTACACTTTATATTTTGATAACTTTTTTACCAGCATTGATCTTTTGAAAAGTCTTGGTGAACAGGGTTATCGAGCCACAGGAAGCATACGAGAAACTCGGATAAACCATAAGTGTCCTTTAGAAGAATCTAAGTCTATGCGGAAGAAAGAAAGAGGCACGTCTGATTTTGCATTTGACAATAATTCTGAGATTTTCCTGGTGTGATGGAATGACAATTGTACTATTACTGTTGCTACAAATTTCAGCACTTTAGAACCATTCTTTGATGTAAAGAGGCGAGTAAAAGGACACAAAGATAAATTTAACGTGAAAATGCTTAATTTGATAAATTCTTACAACAAACATATGGGCTGTGTGGATCACCCCGACTGGTTGGCTGGACTATATTCAATTAAAATTCTTGAAAATAAGTGATACTGGCCACTTTTCATTCGTACACTGGACATGGCAGTGGTAAATGCATGGATAATCCACAAAGCTGTTAACAAAAGTGATACCCTAACCTTAAAGGAGTTCCGAAGAGCTGTAACAACAGTTTATCTCAAAAAGACTGTGATCAGAACAAGTGGTAGACCCAGGATCTCTTCTATATCTTCTGGTGCAAAAAAAGACATCTGTAAAGATGGTGTTGGCCATTTTCTACTAAAGAGGGGAAAAAAACAGCGCCGTTGTCAAAGAGAGGGTTGCAAAGGAAAATCATAAACATACTGTGAGAAATGCGACAAAACACTTTGTCAGGCATGCTTTGAACCTTTTCATCAAGATTTAGGTCAAATTCAACTGAAAATGAAACTCTCATGTAAATAAGGAAGTATTATTCGGATAAAGTAAAACTTTGTACTCGGAAATTGCTTTTCACTAATAAAAAGAACACTAAAACATTCAAGTGCAAATTTTATTCCTTTTATCCCAATGTCCTATTTAGAGGACGGGTCAGATTTCTTATATAAAATATAAAAAATTTTCAAATTTTGTTATATTTAGTTTATTTAGGTTTACTTAACCTTAAAAAATATGATTCTTCTCAAATTTGAACAAAATAAATTAGGATAAAACGGGTTAATATCCATTGAAACCCGCTGAAGAGTGAATAATAATTCGGCTATGGAGCATATAGCTCCAAACGGAACAGACACATCATTACAATGAAACGATCAACACAAATCATTAGCTGAATTAATAGAGAAGTCAATTCACCTGTAATTGAATATATACTTATAATATTATGTTGACGCCATTGCTTAGAACAAGGGATCTAAAATTCCATGTAGTTTTGAAATTCAATACCACAGGAATGCCTGCTGTTTTTCACTCCGAATATCATAGTCATTAAGAAAAATCGACTTACAGACAGTATAGTACCAGGATATAGAATGGAAGAAGAAAAGTTAACAAGAAGCACAAAATATATAGACTTGTGGATCGAAATCGAAAGAGTTTGGAAAAGAAAATTATAGTAGTTTTAGTTGTTTGGGTAAGTGCTTTAGGTGAAAACTTTTCCAGTGGCAAAAAAAACAACAAAACAAAGTGCCAAAAAAAAGTAATAGAAATTTGATGTACGTTTCAACTGCGTGGTATCTGTCTATTTCAAATAAGATAGAATTTAAGTAAAGCGGTAAATTTAAATAAAAAATGTGGGTTCAGTATTAGTAATTGATATTCTGTCATCCAATGAAAGATGGCTGTTCGAACGAAAACCAAGAAAATGACTAAAGCACTTTAGACAGAAAAAAGCTTAAATCGTTTTCCCATGATTTATGAAATTGCCAACGTGTACTGTCCGACGTGAGAGAGACATAAAATGGCGCATTTTTCATTAGGCGCATAAAATAGGATCTGGAAATATGTGTCTGGTTAATCGTTTCGCGTTTGTATAACCTAATGTTGAAAATAAATTTTGAGTAAATTGATGAAAATCTTCAACTCTTCTCATCAGATTTTTTTACTATAGCAGTTGTTTCTTGACAGCAATGCGCAAATGGCCTAGGTAACGTACTGGCCAAAATACATCAGGGAGGGAAAAGTTTTAGCTGGTACTAAATAAAATTTCCCTTTTTCTTTTACTGTGTCATGAAATACGAAAGAATTACAAGTTATTTTGAAACTAAAACAGCTTTTAATGCAAATATCTAAAGCAAAAAATAAATGTTCTGTTCTCGTTACAGATTCCGTTATATTTTTAGATTGTCCTTCCTACGTTAAACACCTTTACATATAGAAAATTCTAAAATTTCCGAGGACTCTTACAAATTAAGTAATTGTTGAAATTGTTAATGTGCTTAACACCGTACATATTTTAAATTACACAGTAAAATTTTAAATTACGACGGGGAAAAACAATTTTAATTTTACCTACCTTGGTTGGCGCAACACGACCCTTGCTATCCTTGCGCCATAAAATACAACCAACCAACCAACCAATTTTAATTTCACCTCTCTCTGAAAAATGTGTGTGCCTTATAAATAACTACGAAATATGGAGGAACGTGGTTGAGATTTTTTATTCCCCTACATAAAAGCAAACATATACAGGGTGATTCAGAACTAATGGAACAAACTGAAAGGGGTGGTAAAGGACGTCAAATAAGCCATATTTGGCGAAATCAGGTCCGCAAAGGATCCGATTTGGCTGTACAGTGAAAATACCATTTACCACATTATCCACATGGTTGCTATGTAGGCAATTACAAAAACAAAAAAAAATAGACACATAGTTTAAGTGATTAATTTAATAATGCAGCAGAAAATCACAAATTCCCTTCCCTTCCCTGGCCCTGAGTAGTGTTGCCATTTAGTCATCAAAGGTATGGAAAACGATTGTTTTACCATACTGGAGGCAACTGGAAATTGTCAAGAATGGGTAGTAGGTGAAAAACATTAAAAGAAACAACTTTAGTTCGGTGACCCAATGTCCAAAAATGCTCAGTTCTGGAACTACGGGGATGTTATTATTTTTATCCACATTTGTTAATCATATAACAAAATTTGGAAAATTTGCCGTTTTAGCCTAAAACCATATTGGAAAAGGTTTCACTACTTACTATAGTCCAAAATAACTTCCCATGGCCAAATTTATGCAGTTGGGGAATTTATAGCCCAAACGTGAGCCGCACGTTTGGGCTAAACTAGTTATGAAATGACGCCCTTCCCTCTACTGCAATGAACCAACCCGTTTGTGACGTCAGCTCCCGTGAATTCTAACGGGACCACTGGTCAATTTTCCGCGAACGGACTATATATCCTTTAATGTAGATAATATGCATAATATGTAACTCAATCCACTACTATCTTAAGGTTTCAAAGCAGATCAATATATTTAATGGCAGTACTTGTACTACTTTTTCTTGACCATAATGAGAGTTTTCTGTTTCCAGAACAGCAAAATAGCAGTAGGAATGCATTTTGCTTTTAAAGTAGGTGTCAGCTGCATACTGCGGAAATTTTAAATTCATTTTTGTTTGTTTTTTGGTTTCATTGTAAAAATCTCATTTAAAATAGAACAAAATTCTGAAATATTTGAATATAAATGTAAAAATGCAAAGAGAGGAGGGAAATTGATTTGTCCTATCCTGGATATATATATATATATTAAACTAACCGAAATAAATTTTTGTTGAAGCCATGATTTCATTAGAGTTGTGAATTCCCTATATCCATAGTTGTTATAACCGAGTTCCTCTCTACTTTAAATATTTATTTCTTACACGTTTAATTGGAATAAATAGTTCCTTCGCAAAAAGTTGACCGATGGTACCATTAGAATTCACGGGAGCTGACGTCACAAACGGGTTGGTTCATTACAACAGAGGGAAGGGCGTCATTTCATAACTGGTTTTTCGCGCAGACAAACGTAGCGAAAAACCAGTTATAAATTGGTGCCCGTCTTTTGGAGTATGAATATTGAATGAACATAATACTTGCTTATGTACTGCCTGTTCGCGAAAAGAAGTCCGGTGGAACAGTTAGAAATAACGGGAGGTTACGTCACAAACGGGATATTTGCTTACAGCTAAGCAGTACTCCAATTTCAGCACTTGTTTTTAAGGACCGTTTGTCGGCGCAGAAAACGAGTGTAGAACTTCGAGTCTTACCTTGTTGCCAGCACAGTTTGTGACGTCAACACCTATTATTTCTAACTTTTCAATCGGTCTTCTTTTCGTGAACGGACAGTATTTTAAGGTGAAAGGATAGAAAGTATCATACTGCGATGGAAATTACATTTTTCGTAGGAACCAGAACTTTTTGCATTCTGGGGAACCACACTCTGGACTAGAGTGAATAAATAAGCGGTTTTTTCACTGGGGAGAGGGGTGGGAATCGAACCTGGGTTAACTGCATGCTAGACAAACACGTTACCACTACGGTGTCCTGAACACATCAATAGGAAACATAATGCAATTTGAGCAAAAGTGAAATTTCAGTCCGGTCAAATATATTTTGGAGGTTTATAAAAAGATAAAACTTAATTTTATTTAATTAACAAAATATTTAATGATTTGGACATGAGGCTGTTCAATGTTTGCTCTCACACCTACCAACTAATTTATTTTAAAACTCATTTAATATTCTTCAATTTTTTTTTTTTTGCAACTGTGTTGATAGCAATTTTCAAAGGTTCTGGTTTAAAAATCAGGATTGATAGTCCCTTTTGAAAACTTATTTTGAGTTATTTACTATAAATTGTATGCTAGTGAACACGGTGCCCGGTGAGAACTGAATCCACGACCTCTTGATATCAAGCCAAGGGCTCTTCCAACTGAGCTACAGACGATCTATCATCCTCCCTCCCATTTAAAAAACTATTTTATAGTGAAGCTTTATATGAGCTCGCAGAGAGTAATAATGACAGGTCAGCGTATCTCAGTTGGAAGAGCCCTTGGTCGGATGCCAAGAGGTCGTGGGTTCGGTTCATACTGGGCTCCGTGAAATCATTTTTTTTTCCTCGCGACCAATTTATCATCTAATATTACCACATCATCATGATGAGAAAAATTTATCGTACTTTAATTATGAAACTATTTAACATCTCATGCAAAAATGCTGGATTTAGGTGTATAATACAGTGTATAACAACCTTAATACTTAGAATTAATAAATTTGACACCAACATTTTTTAACTCGTATAAAAGCTTTTTTGGTATAGGAAAAAAAAAGAGACATCTTCCCCGTTCTTGAGTCGAACCAGGGTCCCTCCGTTGAGCCCGGAGTGCCTTGACCAGTAGAAGAAGGAGGATAGGAACAACGCTCTCTTTCTCCGTATATAAGGATGTAAGATATTATTACCCTTCTCAGGGATAACACAATTGCCAAATAATGGTCAACACACAAAGCCATCGAGGCGAGTTTTTTGTGAGTTTATAAAAACGAAAAAAAAACTCATAAAAAACTCGTTCCGGTGGTTTCGTGCGTTGACCATGAGAGACCCTGGAACGATGTCTCTTTTTTATCTATACCAAAAACTCTAGTATGAGCTTAGCAGGGCCGCCGAGAGCGGGCCCGGGCCCAGAGACAAAAATAATTCCGGGTCCCATGAAAAAACAAACAAACACGTACGTATCGATGGAAATAGTTTTTCACTTTTCCTGCAATATAATGAGAAAATTGAATTAGAACGATGCACTATTTGGTAAATAGAAAATAAGAGTTGTTTAACAAGAAAGGACGACAGCAGAATTTAAAGAGTCTCGGATTTAAGTTAATTCACAAAGGCGCTTTGCGAACCTTGCGACTTGCAAATGTATCTATTATTTGGAAAAAATCACAATGATCAGCCTCAGTTGATAAGAAGCCTAAAGACGAAATTCGGCTTTGACCCATAGTTGGCCGTAACATACTTTCTATGCTAGATAGGGAAGTAAAAGATCATTCTGCTTAAGCCACAGTCGCGGGAATTGTACAAAACTACTTCAAAGCAATAACTATGTTAGGAAATAGTGGTTTAAGATTCAGATGGTTTATTTTGTTGAGCAACCGTATAGGTAAAAGATTTTTTTTCCTGTATGTTTGCATCATATATCGATTTCAGATATATTAATTCCCCAGAAAGCTGCTCGCTGACATCATCTTTATATTTGTTTTGTAGTTTTTTGCATTTTCCCGAATGTGTACTTCATTTAAGTCGTGAAATAACCACAGCACATTGAATAAAGTATTTTTTTTTCGCTGCATCAAGTCGAGTTGTAATGCCACCAATAACACTGTCTAAAAGAACATTAAACACATCGAACTTGAATACTTCGGTTGGTGTCATTGTCGATCCTTCAGCATTTCTTTCCCTCTTTCTTTTTCTCGATCTGAAAATCCAGCTTGCATATTGAAATTTACAGATACAAGCTTATATTCATTTAGGATTGCCTCCCAACTACTTCTAATCTTTTTCAAATCTATAAAGAGACTAGCAAGATTTGTTACTTCATTATCGATGATGGAATTTCGAGCTTGTAAAACTGTGCTTCGGTAGTTTATGGATGGCAAAACTTCGAATCAAACTGTTGTCATCACGAGATATTCAAATGACTCCATATATGTCTTTATACCATTTAAATCTGTTTGAGTATCTGCAGTTGGATTAAATTCTAGCACCATGTCGATTGACTCCTTTATTGAAGGAAGCTTTTGTGCAAATGATTTCACACTTTCAGTTCGAGCACACCAACGTGAGTTGGACATGGAATAAAGCGAGTAGTTCGTGTTTTTTTTGCAAAATTTGCCATTTCCAAGGACTGCTACTAAATCTTTCTGTACAACACCAAAAACTGTTGTTACTTTGATGCAACATTCTGCTGCATGAACACCACATAGATTCAGAGAATGACAATCACAAGGAGATAAAAATGGCCAAGGGGTTCATTTCGAAAATTCGAGCTTGAACGCCTTTATATGTAACACTTACGTTGGAGCCATTGTCGTATCCTTGTGCACGGCACTCAGTTATTGGGATATTGCATATTTTAAGTGTTTGAAGAATCAAACTTGGAAAAACATCTCCTGTTTTCTTATTGCAATCTACAGATTCTATGAATCTTTCAAATATTTCATAGTCATTCGTTTCTCTGTTTGTAAGAACGTAACGCAAAAGGAATGTCGTTTGCTCCATATGGGCGAAATCTGGCGTTGCGTCTACAGTTATAGAGAAGTATTTTGCAACTTGTTTTTCCTTTAAAATACAGTTAAGGACTTTTTCAGTACAGCATGAAATAAATTCATTTTGAATTTCGGTTGACAACTAATGAACTTGCATTCTTTTGCCTTGAATTTGTGATTCTTTTACTTTTTTTCAAGTGCTAGTCAAGGAGAGGATCATAATGCCTTATAATACCCAGCATCACTATGAAATTTCCATTTCTTCGATCATCAATAAAGTTGTTGCTCCCCATGAAAGCTAATCCACTTTCAGAAAGAACAGAATTACGTCCAGAAATCGACGTAGTAAGTCTTTCCATACTTGCATTTCACTTTTTAATTTGTGCAATAACAAGCAATTCACTGTCTCGTTTTTGTTTAAATTGCTCTGTAAATTTCACCATTGTACCTAACACGCTTTGTGATTGTTGCTGCTTTCATGCTCAGGTGTTCTGTCATACAGATTTCTATAGCTTTTGGAAGGTCCCCAGCCAATTTCTGCAGCAAAAATAGATCGCTGCAGTTCAGATAGTATGTAAAATAGACGACATGGAAAGCAAAATAAAGCTTGTTTGGTTTCACTCCAAACTAACCAGTCCCGAGGAACTACTTCGTCGTTCGTTAAACGACAATTCAGCACATAAACGGGAAATTTCATTCCGTCATGGTCAGGAGGAAAAATAGCTGGGTATGGTTCCAGCTTTTGTCGAAAAACGTCTTCTATTTCGTCAGTAGTGAAGTATGACTTTAGAAGACTAATATAAAAATTTAATTTCTCATTATTTTGTTCCTTTTCGGACGTTGACGATGTTATTCCCGTTAAGCAAGAAGCAGAACACAGTTCAGTTGCATCATATTTACTTCCTCTTGCAGTTGCAGATGAGCTTCGTTTTGATGATTTGGATTCAGCAGAGTGTTCAATTCCATAGTCAAATGTGCTTGATACACAAGAGCCACTTTCATTATTATTGCTGTCTTCTTCAATCGAGATATTTCCAGTTTTATTTTCAGGTAAATGAGGAAAGATGGTGACCTCTAAGCTTTGAAGAGTTATTCAACCTTTAACAAATTCTTTCTCTTTTGCATCTCGTTCTCTTCTTTTTTGTGCGCTGGATTTATGATGGTAATTCATAATGAACAAGAATAAACACAACCTAAGGTTTAAAAAATATTGTTTCAGTAATAGTTATAATATCGTATATTTAAAAGCTTATTTTTGAGAAAAATACGAAAATCAGATAGAAAGATTGAGGCCCCCATGCCATGCGGGGCTCTCAAAATGCGTCATGTTATGCCAAATGCAGGGAAGGGATTCTCCTCCCTCTCGCATCTTCCCTCAGGGGAAGACATTTTACAATTTTGAACCTTTCTTTCATGCAAAAAAAAAAAAAAGTTGGGGAACCCCTTACTAGTAAGTGGGGCCCCAAAACTTTGTTTGCGTCTCAGGCCCCTAATTCATAATCAGCCACTGATAACAGCTAAAATTTATAAACAAAGTGTACCGTCAAATCGGGTAAATTAAAATTATGAATTATTTTGGTTGTTGGTTAATGAAAATAGCATGAAAGGCTCCTACCTTTTCCTTGTACCTGAAAAAGGTGGCTATACATGAATTTAAGAAGAAACGATAATCGTGCTTTAATTTTCTCAACTGACTTCAGTACAAAGACTACAGGAAAATAAAACATTTCAAATACACATTACAGCAATAATTCCTTCCTGGTGTAGTCATCTATGTGGTGGAACGTAAATTAAAGTTAAATGTTTTTTTAATATCCGGTTGAAGGCCCCGGGCCTAAAAATAATTTTCTTTCCAGTATTGCTATTACTGACAAAAAGACAAAAAGAAAGTTATGCGACAAAATCAAAAATAATAAAATTGGATAATGATTTAAAAAAAAAAAAATTCCAGGCCTGCCCGGGCCCCGGGAATTTGCCCCGGCTCCCCCTCCTCTCGTCGGCTCTTGAGCTGAGTATGTGGGTGTCAAATTTATTAATTGCAATAAAACTCCCCCAGTGGCTTTGTGTGTTGACCATTATTTGGCAATTGTGTTATCCCTGAGAAGGGTAATAATATCTTACAACCCTAATATTTTGTAACGAACTTCGATGATATCCTGGGTTAATTGTGGCACAGATTTTACTAATGGAAAGCAATAATCACTATAAATAGTAAAATTGGTCACTGGGCCAACTTCTCAGAAAAAGATCCTGCAACGTTTCGACAACTACTATTTCCGAAAAATACTTCACTTGATGAAGGGAACAGTAGTTCTCGAAACGTTGTGGAATCTTTTCCTATACGTTAGACCAGTCGCAAGTTTTACTAGGTAAGGTAATCCCTAGTTAGTCGTTGCATTCCCTTGCTAATAATCGCAATATCAAATTCTCTCCATGTCTCTCCAAAATTCTTGAATAGTAATCATCAAATCAGACTTGCAGCATGGAGTTTTCGCCTGCATTATTTTCTGCAGTTTCGGCCACATATTCTAAATGGAACTTAGAATCCGAATGTTTTCTGGCTGTGTGATTATTGTTATGTATCGTTCTTGAAGAAACTTCTGCGAATGTTCGATTCTGTGACACAAGGCATTGTCTTTCTGGAATATGATCTCACATCATCGCCAAAGTACTTTCAATTGATGGAATCAAACAATTATCTAAAATATCAATACATAACTGTTCAGTTGCTGTATTTGTGATTGATTGCTATGCTATCTGGTCCTGTACCCGACATGTATCTATATATAACTATATCGTTAGTGACAGAGAAACATCTTAACATTTTCCTTGAGGCAGTTATTCTTATATGTTTCATTAGTATGCGTCGCCAGACCAATGTTCCAGCAGCATCTCTATGACCAATGTAAATCCGTGATTTATCATTGAATATCGCTTTCATTCAATTATCTATATGCCATGATTTCTTTCCTTTGACCCATCGCAAACGTCTTTCTTTTTAGATAGTTATTGGCTCTGCTATGATTGTTTTTGTTTTGTCTTCCAGTGTGGTAGTCCCATTTCTACTAGACGATTTTATACAGATCTGTCACAAACGTGAATATCTGCTTCCGCTCGCTTCATCTTCATTTTTTTCGTTGTATAGTTACTGTCTCGGAGTCATGTTTTGTTTATTTTTCTATTCTCGTTCTTTGAAATTTTCCGTGGGAGACCAGTAGTCTGATTTTATATAATCGTCCTGTTTTCTTTCATACTTACACTAAATCTTCAAGAGCACTTACTGCAAACAACTAACCAACCGTACCTCTGTCCTATATCTCTTCTTTTACACGGTTAAGAATTTTCTTCAAGGTGTCGTAATCTTACTATGGAAACAGCGTAACATTTCTAATACATAGCTCTGACTAGCCCGCTTTTATCGCCAAACTTATTTGCATATCCAGGAAGTATTACTGTCGGGCCCGAGTCCGACTCCCAATGGTGCAAAGAATGCTTACTCAGAGATCTCATAAAGATCGCACTGCACACTTTGGTCCGGGGTTTGGTTCCCTAGGCCTTAAGAGGTTCAGATTCCTCGGAAAACTGTAGGTCCAAGAAGTTCGGATTCCTCGGAAAATTGTAGGTCCAAGCGGTTTGGATTCCTCGGCAAAATGTAGGTCCACAAGGTTCGGATTCCTTGGAAAATTTTAGGTCCAGAGGTTTGGATACCTCGGGAAAATGTAGGTCCACAAGGTTCGGATTCCTTGGAAAATTTTAGGTCCAGAGGTTCGGATTCCTCGGATGGGTCCCTGCGTAGCATGACCACTCTAGTCCTTGAGCCGTAAAACCACAAGCAAGCAAATAATTATTCTCGGGTTCTGTTCGCAAGCTTTACGTTAAATCTATAACTTTTTCCTGAAATGTAGGTCGTTCCATAATTATTTTCTGCGCATGCATAGCTTTACGTTAAATCTATAACGCTGCAAATGTAGTTGATTACATAATTATTTTCTACGCATGTGCAAGCACGTTAAATCTATAACTTTTTCCTGAAATGTAGGTGATTCCATGAGTATTTTCTACGCATGCGCAAGCTTTACGTTAAATCTATAACTTTTTCCTGAAATGTAGGTCGTTCCATAATTATTTTCTGCGCATGTTCTCATAATTTCTTATAAACCTGAGTCAGATATTATACGTTTGTGTATATAAGCCCTTCTGCCTATAGCTCAATCTATTCTGCAGTTTTCATGAAACTACAGGTACATTTCGTATAATTAATTTCTGTCTGTTCCATACACTCCCAATTATGCGCTTCCATGTTAACGTGGCGATGATTCCATAATATTTGCAAGCGTCTCCATAACGAATTCCGTGAGTGCACACAATTTTCATATATTACAATATACGCATATATGCAATGTACGAGAAATTTGTACATTTCATAAATAGGGAATAAGTTTCTTAGTTTAAAATCATACCAGATTTTCGAAATCATCATTTCTTAAATGTTAAATATATTCAATAAGCGTATGCAGATATAATATGATTCATTAAGAGCGTGTAGACTCCAATAAACGTTAAATTATTGTTTAATATTTCAACGTACATTACCTACTGATTAACGTAAGTACTTAACTATACCCATTAATTTTATTTATTTATTTTTATTTATATAATTTATTACACAGAACAAGGTAACAATGGCTACAATAGATAGATGATCATGTAGAAAAATAACATAACAATAGTCTTGCATAAATAACCAATTGCCCTGACCTAAAGGATATCCGAAAAATAGAAGAAAAATTAAAATATTTGGGCTTGACCAATTCAAATCACACCAAATGGTCAACGATACAGTACATGGATATTAGATAACAGAAAACACATTTATAGATATATAATAATTAGGTATTATATGTATAATACATATATAATAATTAGGTATTATATGTGTATAATACATATATAATAATTAAGTATTCAGTAAAAAGATATATTTCTGTCTAGATTATATTAATGAAATTAAATAGGATCAAAAGGGTATCAAGTATTTGCATATCGAATCCTTTTACCTATAGGACATTTAATTCATTTACGTCTATGTTCAAAATATTTTTGTATGAAATCGAAAAATTCAATATACTCAACTTAAAAATTGTTTATAATACGTCACCATGCAGCACACCATGGGCTGAATAAACTATTACTCTTTTGAGGACATCACCACAATAGAAACCCATAAAATCTAAGCACCCACTAAAAATGCACATTATAGTCTGATTTCTTTCGAAGTTGAGGAAATGCCCCTCAGGGAGTCTCCTTATAATATCAGCCAACAAACAACAAACACCTTTTCAGTATGCTATAGCTTTATGTTTATTATTTGAAAATAAAGGAATGTGCTACATAAATCAGAAAATCGACATTTTTTTAAATAAATATGGCACCTTATAAAATTTATATTCGTCAGATGTAATATCTCGCCCATTTTTGCGAAAATTTTATCCCGTTATTACTAATAAACTGAAAAACAATCTTTATTGTGAATTATTTATTCCGTTCGCTTCAGCCTTGACTTGAAAATTAAATATTTACATCAATGTAATCTATTAATTCTGTCATCAATTTTATCCCACCAATCTGCACACAGACGTATTTTAAAGTGCATTTATCATTATGAATATACCATCTTGTTAAATGTGGACTTTAGTCTTCGAAAATTCAAGTTGATAGTTGATATTTCAGCACTTTTAAATGCACTTAGTTGAGCCAGATTTGATATAATGATACATTGTATCAAATCTAGTATTTTTCTGCGATCCATAAGCCAATTCTTTGCGTTGTGAAACGAAAATGACACACCCACAATATAATTTTATCCAATTGCATATGATCTATTTCGAGGAATTGACAATGTTTAAACTTGCCATTACGATCTTGGCACATGCACGAGGGAATCTGAATACCCTCGGTAGCTTACACTTCTGATCTTTTCTCTTACGCTTGCGTGTCATTTTCGAGGTGGCTGCATTTTTATTGGCTTGCAGAGCGATGCGCCTTAACCTGTTAATCTTCTAACAGAATTTATTTACGAAAGTTGTGAATAGATTAACTAGTCAGTTTCGCCTGTCTGTCTAGTACGAGTTCATTCATAAATAACGATAAGATAGTAGTTCATTTACACATTTCCAATACAACTTCTAATCGAAACTATTCTCATACTTAATGTCCAATTCATCAAATTATAACGCACATCGATTTCATTTCCTTTGATTAAAGTGTTAGTTAAACGCTTTTTATTAAATATATACATTAAATACACATGTAAAATTGAAAACAATAATATATGTAATGCACATATATAATTATTAATTTATTTATTATTATATTAATATAATTATGCACATTTTATTTGTTTAAAAATTTGCGATACATTTCAGTAGCACATTTTACATACTATGAAACGTATTCAGCGTTCAAAATTGGCAAAATTTAGGTAAATAAAGAAAAAACGCAATGTTATATCGTCTGGCACAACGATCCTGACGAGGGCGGCCGAAGTACGTCCGAAACGTGTTGAAATTTCTCTAACAAAATTTCAACTACGCTTAAAAACTTCGTTTTTTCTATTTGTTATTTATTTTGCGTAGTGCTACGTCATCAGATTAATTTAATTTAAATTTTGTGTACTCACCCCATGCACAATGAAATGCACATTGTGTATATTTAACCTATTTTTTTGTAACATAATACACTAAGATCACATCCCAGTAGCCATGATCAGTGTGTCTGAACCTGGTTCGATTCTTAGCAAACTTCGCTGTACGTAAAGGTGTCACAGTTCAGACGTCACTAAAAGTCATTGATTTCGTCCGAGATGTCCAGTGCGGGAAATCTTATGAAGTAAGAATACAAATACACAAACAATATTAAACGAAGATCGCACACACATATAAATAAAATGGATTAAGTTGTAGTTGTAAGGTTAGTACCGACAGTTCTCCTTCCTTCATCAGCTTGCCAGACAAAAGTACTGAAAAAATATTTATGTCAAAACAAAATATTCAGCTAATTAACAAACATAGAGTGAACTTGAGGAGCGTAAAAGAACGTATACATACTTATATAGATAGCTATACGTGTACATCTGCATATAACATTTACCTTTATACATGTACGTCTGTATATGACATCTATCTGTATACATATATATTTGTTTACTTGTACATTTGTACATGAATATCTGTATATGTGTACATCTGTATATAGCATCCATCTGTATATGTGTACATTTGTATATGATATTTATCGGTATACGTGTACATCTGTGTGTGTGTGTATATCTGTTTACTTGTACATCTGTACGTGTATATATGTATACTTGTACATCTATACATGTGTGTATACGTGTACATCTATACATGTGTGTATACGTGTACATCTATACATGTGTATACATGTACATCTGTACGTGTATATCTGTTTACTTGTACATCTGTATGTGCATATATGTATATTTGTATACCTATAGATGTGTATTTGTATACATGTATCTGTATACGTATCTATATGTTTATATGTATATCTGTATGCGTATATGTATCTATATGCGTATGCGTGTATCTGCATACGTACCCATATGCGTATGCGTGTATCTGTATACGTATTTATATGCGTATACGTGCATCTGTATACGTATCTATATACGTATATCTGTATATAACGCTAAATATGTGAAAGCAAGTAAGAATCAAAATGTTGGTTTTCTTTCTTATATGCGAAAACGCTCAGAAGAAGAAACACATCTATCTAAAGAAACCAGGTGTACTAAGATTTGACAGAAAATAATTCCAAAGTGTTCGAAAATAAACCTTAATTCACATGGTTTGTCCAATTGGATATGTTTTTTCTGCATATTTGTATACATAAGAGAGCAAAATATCTTTTCGACTTACGGCAATTTACATTTCCTATGACGATGGATATGCCTATATATGAAAGAGAGAGTGAGTGTGAGAGAAGATATTTGTTATGAGCATTTGGTCTTCCTTCCACCTTACTGCTTTGTTTCTTCTGTTCTCTTTGCCCAAGGATGTTTCTTCAGTTCTTGATGGTGTTCAAGATATCAATAAAAAATTTTTCGTTTCTTATTGCCTAGTTCTTTTACAATGCATTCTGCTTTTCCCCATCTGAGGCTTTTCATTTCAACGAAGAGTGAATTTTTATCTTTTACCTGCTTACAACGTATACTATTATTATTATTACCGTTGTTCCTACACATGTATTTTTAATAAAGCGACTATATAAATGACTATTTGAATTTAAACATGTACCCGACTTTGATAATCTTCTGTTCCAAAAGCTTATTCGTAAAATATATTTACATAGATTTACTTTCAAAATCATCAGTGAGAGCAACAATTTTATTTCTGTAGCTTTGAATAATAAATTGCCAGTTTCCAAATAACTTGTAATATATTTCCTCTGTTCATTACAATGTAAAATAAATGGTTTTTTTTCAGTTACAGTCATATTTTGCTTTTCCCACATTATTTTTCTTTCAGAGCGCATAATCAGATATATTTCCATATTGAGCTATGGCATTGCATCCTGTAACAGCAAAAATTGCGAGGATTGATGGAAAATGGCGTGATAGCATTCCACGAATTTATACAAAATCTATCCTTGAAATTTATCGTTAAAGAAGCTTATCGTCAATGTGAAAATATGAATGAAGTCTTATTTCCGCAGAAAGCGCCCAATTGCCATAACCTATTTAAAACTGGGAAAAAATTGCTGATTTTATATACTTGGTGGAAAATGATCTGTCTTATGCGAATTCTTGTATCGATTAGCCCACACTTTCTTTCCCAAACCCACTAGAAGGAAAAGTCTCTCTTTTTGCGCGAGAAAGTAGCGATTGCAATTTCCGTGTCTCTTTCAAGTCTGAACCATCGAGTAATAAAATGTTTGTTGCCAGTTTTGGTGCCAAAATTTTATTTTCGGAATAATTTTTTCTGTAGCAGGCACAAAACTTGAAATCAGCGGTCGATTGAGCAAGAAAGAAAAGTCGTATAGCTTATGCTTTGGGCAGCTAGAGGGTGTTTTAATGCAGTAGCAATAAAATTTTCTTTATAAAGTACAAAAAACAAATTCAAAAACAGGCAAGCAAGACTATAAATTTCTTACAAAATACAAAGAATTGGCGCCAAACCTCTAAACTTTATGAAAAGAGCATATATATGTGCTAATGTAAGAAATAAGGGTTTTTGATGCTATGCCATATTTTTCCTTAACTCCAGATGGGTGTAAATCTATAGCAAATAAGCGTAGACCCACTATCGTAAAAATACTTATTATCATAAAAATAATATTATCTCATGGGGAAAGGTGGTCAAAATCAATATTTCGATTATTTTTAAGTTTTTATTCTCATTTCGATAAAATAAAATTACTTTTAGTAAAGGTTTGAACTCTCAATTTACTCACTATAATCTTCCTATGGCCTCATAGCTTATATAGTTTGTAGCAGGGGTCTTCAACCTGAGGCCCGCCGATTCATGAAAAATACAATTTGTTTAACACAAAAATACTGCCCTTTGCTTCATCATTGTCTTAAATCTATGGATTTAATTAAATCCACATTTCGTAATAAACAACTTAAAACGCTAGAGAATTAAAGTAAGGCGTGGTTTTCCACTCAATCATGCTTTAGTTCTCTAGCGTGTATTGACATTAGGTGTAATTATGTTTATTTGCAGTGTCACAGTGATTTTAAAAAAAATTCAACTTAGGACTCATTGAATTCTATTCTAAATATGTCGATAAGAACATCTTCCCAACCATCTGACTGCATGCTCTGAAAATAATGTCGCTATTTGGAAGCACTTATATTTACGCATAGGCGTATGCAGAAAATTTGTAAGGGGTTACAGGCTTACAATGGGGTATAGAGCTGCAACTCCATATATTTATATGTGTGTGTGTGTGGTTGTTATATATATATATAAGTTCAACGCAATAGGGGGTTACAACCCTATCAATCCTGCCCCCCATTTGCGCACGCCAGTGCGTTTGTGAACAGCTAATTTCTTCAAGAATGAAGTTAGTCAACTCAAAAGTTGAGACCAGAATAACTGACGTCCCATTGTGCGCTAGGAAGCCAATTTAGCGCGATACAATGAAGAAAATCAACTTTCTTGATTGCCTTAATTTTCTTGAATTTCCAGGCAAACATTAACCAAATACCTATTAATGAAACCCTGAATGTCAGTTACCTTCAATTATAACCACAGAACAGTGGTTCCCAACTGGTGGTCCGCGAGACGGGTCATTATTTAAAAAGAAATAATAATTAAAAAATACTTATAAAAATTGTTATTATTAAATATTAAAATTAAATATAAAAATGAAATTGATGGTATATTTGTAGTATTTTACAATCTGACGGAACTTCAGAAAACGGTTCGTATTAAAAGTAATTCGTCTTAAGCGTGTTCATCTTAACGAGGTTTGACTGCATTATCATTAGATTTTTTTCTGTTTATTGTTTCTGTTTTTTTTCTCTTCCAAATAACGATTTTATTAACGTATCCCCCCCCCCAAAAAAAAAAGACCCGGTTCCCTTTTTAATTAAGGTCTTGCAATCAACTCATGAGAATTTTTCAAAGTGGTCCGCGGGTACAATTGAAGTGGAAAAGTGGTCCGCGGCTTAAATTGAGTTGGGAACCACTGCCATAGAATCAGTTTTAATGGCTAAAAGTTGATTGAATAAATAAATTTTCACGAATTTATTACTTATAGGTGATCCTGTTCATTTGTGAAATAAGCAAGGACTATATTTTGTTTAACGTTTAACGTTTTATATTCATCATAGATGACTCTAAACAAGGTAAGAGTACTATTTTTTCCTATGTTTAATTATCCATAATTAGATAAATAATCTAGTGATAAATCCACTCCTTCACTTAAAAATTTTTTGCTATTCAGAGCTCGAAAAATTTTTTGCAGGTATTTACAGGTTTTAAATTTTTTTGATATATAGCTTAAGACATACATTTTCATATAAAAGTGTAGAAAACTGCGTTTGGCTGCTATTTTAAATAATATTATTTTTTACAGGTCGCACCGACTGCTTTACGAGAAAGGACCCTTTCAACGAGTGGCTGAAATTTAAAAGTCAGACAAGGTCTGAATGTTGTGATGAATTAAAAGAAATTTCATAATAAAAAAAAGCAAATTTCGATCAACCAAAATTGGACAAAGAAATAGTTAATTTCATCAAAAACGTCGAATTACACAGAAAATCTTGCTATAGAAATAAGGACAGCTTTAAATCCAAGAACATGCAATAATTGCAGTCTACAATTATTACTTACATTAGTATCCTAACAGATACAATATCAACTCATCGTTGTAACATATATGGAGCTGAACCTAATGAGATGAGCAAGTTAGACAATTTAGAAAAAAAATTCCCCAATAATACTCTAAACTTCAATTTTGGATTATCAACTTCACGTGCATGGATCAGGTTCTTCAAATGTTGTCTTCATATTGTATGTAGACTGGAAAACGAGAAGAGAAAATAAGACCAAAATATGAAAGCTAGGAAGAATAGAATCATCGATGACCTAAAGAAAGAACTCCACATATTGGTGGGTCAACCAAAGCCTAGTCATGGATCCACTAACACAGACAACACAGCCAGATCTTTTAGAAATGCGAAGAAATCGGCAGAGATCAGAAAAGTTGAAGAAGAAATTATTACCAGATTTCATGTGATATTACAAACAATTTCTTGTGGCTATGAGGTAGACACCGAGAAATTTAGGGATTATACATTTGACACAACGAAAAGTTTTATTGAAAAATACTCATGGTTTCATATGCCTACGTATGTTCACAAGGTCTTGGTTCGTGAATCTGAAATCATAAAAAATGCAATTTTGCCAATAGGACAACGTGGCGAGGAAGCGCAAGAAGCAAAAAATAAGGACTTCAAGTTTATTAGAGAATAAAGGACAAGAAAAGACGCAGAGCAATACGCCATTGAAGATCTGTTTAACTACTTCATGCTCTCTTTAGATCCATGTATATCGTCATTGTCTTTAAGAGATAGGTATCACGAACATAAGTTCAAACTCTCATCAGAAGTTGTAAATACGTTAATGAATCCTGAAGTATTTGTACATATTGAATCCGATGACAAATAAATGACGTCACTTCATGCATTTCGCTTTCCTTGCAAAAATTTAAAAAACTCATATGTTACGTCAGCAACACGTAATGACAATTAATTTGTCGTAAAATCATTTTAAGCTACATGCTACTTCCCCTGCGTACAGCTATACATAAAGGAAAAGTAGTCTGTGGGTGGTTGTAAGCATAAATAATTACTAAACACCGGATTCTTTTACTTTAAACGATACTACTTCTATATACACAGCCGTACCAAGGGAAGTCACACGTAGGGGCTATACAAAATGACCGTCTTCAAGATGTCGCAACAACTGTGTCTTACAAATTATATGTAGTACATTGAAAAATTTGTGTTTTAATGTTATACTTCTTAAGTTTGAAAATAATTCATAGTCAAAAACTCAATATTTAGGGAATAATTAATTTTGTCGCGCTAAATTGGCCACCTAGCCCACAGTGCGTCCGCTTGAAAACACTGTTAGGGTTGCATCAAAAATAAGACCTGATATTGACAGGATTGTTAAAAATAAGCAGTGCCAAAAATCTCACTAAAAGGTTTGATTTCGCTTTATATGCTAATAACAAAAAATAATATAAATGTTTTTAGTTCCATACATCTTTTACATTGTCGTATATATATTCAGTCCCAGAGGAGGATCCAGAAAATATTTTCGGGTGGGCACGCAAAACTAATGTAGAAACCGTATAGAAAAAATGGCAAAAAAGGCCTATCTAGGGAGGCAGGGGCGCGCCCCTGGATCCGCCTTTGTTTAGTCTTAATATTGCTGATACAATTGTGCCGCCCGCTGTACAACAAGAATAAGTAAAATTGGCCCTTAGACTAAAAAAGGTTTAATACCCTTAGGTTAGTCTATAATCTTATAGTAGTCTATAACCTTATAGTTAGTCTATAGTCTTAGTTTTGTAGCCCTATTACCACTACTTAGAGGGCGCTGTTTAAGCCTATTCGTAATTCTTACTGACGTCTACCCGTCTCGGGTTAGGAAATAAAAAACAATCTTTTTCATAAACCGCTGAAAACGTTTTTATATTAAAAATGATTCTACTGAAGATTAATGAAAAAATACAGTCACAACAAAGGTACGCCAGCACGAAAAACTGAAAATCCCAGTAACTATGAATTTGTTTTTTCCTGTGCTTAACACTTGACGTCCGGGTCACGTAAATTTACGTTTTTCCAGTCTGACTTCCTAGGACGGGCTACGTAGAATTACGTTTTTGCTTGAATTTTTATTACGATGCGTTAGTTTTTCATTTTTATGCGTATTGGGTTTATTTCTTGTTACTATTAGTTGTAAACTGTTGGTTGAACCTACTACACAGTTTTGTATCGCAATGCTTTAAAACAATACATGTATGTTTATTTAATTCTCTTCAAACATGCCCGGAAACCGAGAAAGGCAGAGAAAAACAAACCGTCTGTTAAGTGTTAAAAAACAAACAAACAACGTAAGTCCCCGTTACGTTGTCCCCAAACAACGTAAGTCTCGCGTTATTTGGAAGTGAACGCACACACGAAAGCGGATGCGTGATATATTTATCATTAATGCAGATTTCCCTCAACAATATCTAATGCGTTGTCGAAAAAATAGGCGAATGTTAATTGCAGGCGGAATTAAGAGGTAAGAAATAGCAACTGCTTAGTTGACACGGGAATTGTAATTTAGTTCTGAATTTGCTTCCAATTACTATTCAGTTGGAGAGAGCGTTATATCTAAGTAATTTATGGATAATTATAATTTACACTCGGTGTCACATCCTCATTTATTCCAGAATAAACTGTTATTGTATATAATTTTCTGAAGGCGATTTCCGTATCAACAGCTTATTACTAATAAGTTTTTAATTTCATTTGCTCGTTATGGACCTTTATGAAGTTTGACGATTGTTGAAAGCGTAAGTTGGATTATTCAGCGCGAATTTAATTATAGTAATTTGTTATTACACCAAACGAATTCATTTAATTTTAAATTCCTTAGAACCGTTCCTATTTAACCTCATGCAAATGGGCAGTGCTGCTGGGAATAAGATATCAATTGTTTAAAGCATTATCTTCTAACCATCGATCTGGAGTTTTCAAAATTTCGAGGTGGGGACAATAGATTAGAATAAATACAATAGAATATAATAGAATATAATACAATAGAATATAATTGAATATAATACAATACAATACAATATAATTGAATATAATAGAATACAATAGAATATAATACAATACAATATAATACAATACAATATAATACAATACAATATAATACAATAGAATATAATACAATAGAATATAATACAATACAATACCATACAATACAATATAATACAATAGAATATAATACAATACAATATAATACAACTTCAATATAATACAATACAATACAATATAATACAATATAATACAATACAATAGAATATAATATAATACAATAGAATGCAATAGAATAGAATACAATAGAATATAATAGAGTACAATAGAATAGAATAGAATACGATAGAATAGAATACAATAGAATAGAATAAAATACAGTAGAATAGAAATAATTTTATTCAACTGATATACAATGGTTGTTGATACATCTGTTACGATATCATTTTGTAGATACAATTGAAATTTACCTAAATTTGGAGAATATTGACAATAATATGTTAGAAATAGAGGAGAACAGAAAGCAAAAACTTATTGCAAGGCTCTCCACAAATTAGATAATGTATTTCGTAAATCATATTTTTACCAATTTAATGTTCCTTAATGTGCATTAATTGTATACAGTCAATGTGTAGTACAATAATTTTTAGTGTGTACATTTATCTGAATTCATTATAAAACAAAGCTTTATTTTATGTAGCCTCATTTGAGAAACTGCGATATAGAGCAGGATGAAGCGTTGAGTTGACACAAGCGTCTTATTTAGATAGAGGTGTCCGTTAGAGTTTGAGTACTAGAAAAATTTTAAATTTATTTTAGAAAAATAATTTTACGTGCATTTCATTACGTTAGTACTTTTCAAATTCAGACTATGACGTAAATTCAATGTTGGGGAATCCGATAAAATCGAATTCATCCGAATTTCCGCTATTAAAGGAATCACATATAAGACTATTTTGCTCAGAAAAATGTCACGTGGTCTATGAAACCACTGCGAATCGATTTTTCTCGGATAAATAGTAGGAGAGACATAAACACATTCATCATCATCATCATTGTGGCACTGTAGGTCAGTGGTCCTACGTTTTTCCGAAGATTCCAAAACGTTTAAGGCCGAGGGAACCAATCGACGAACTACAGTGGTTAGTTAGTTGGTAAGAGGTTATTTTTTTTTTGTTAGACAACTAAGAACATGAGAAAATTTTAAAACTTCATTTTTAAATTATTTATATATAACTTTACAAGCATTGGTTTACTGCTGCTTCTCACATTTATGGATAATAAATATATGCCAAAAAAATATTTGTGATATTTCATTTTTGCAGTCTATTTGTGTATATGCACAAATCAATTTCATTTGTTGGAGTCGCTTTCATGATCAGTTTGTAATCAAATTTGTGAATAGTTAAAAATATTTTTAATTAAGCAACTAATATGAATTAGATATAGTTCATTAGATAACCAGTAGTCCATGAGAGAATTTTGGTGGTCCGCAGAAAAAGCTGGACATTATTTGCATTTTTAATGTTTGATTAATAATAAAACAAAAATAATATTCTAAGAAATTCTCATATTCTGAATGCAATTTCCACCTTTATATTGCACTAAATTCACGGAATGTGGTCTGCGGGATTTAAAATTATGAATTTAGTGGTCCGTGAGGTCTGAAAGGTTGGCGACCGCTGCATTAGACGATTGTTTGTTTGGATTTTTATGGTGCAAGAGCATCTGGGCTATACTGCGCCACTAGACGATTGAATAGCATGCTCTGTTTTAAGTGTCTATTAAATTAAGCATTCTTATAGTTATATATAATATGCATGAACAAATTTAAAACATAAACGTGATTTAAAAATAATGTAATTTCAAAAATAACGGAATTTAAAGAAAAAACGTCGCTAGTAGGTATTTCGATAGCATGTGGTTATCATTCTCAAAGCATGATCGCTTCTCCTTACAACCATAATGTTGATCGGAATTGCCAAGTTCAGCTTGTTAAGCTTCACAGGAGTCAGGAGTATTGGTGGTGTCATGTCCAGCAGCTATCAGCCATTAGCAACTACTATTTTTTAAATTAGCGTTTCGACATTAATTAGCTGCACTAATTAATTTAGTGGGAACATACCTTCGACTGTATTGTGCTGCATATCTGCTTTATATTTATTCCAATAATTTTTCATGTTGGAACGAATATGTTTGCACATTATATGTCACTGAATGCGCTGTGTATCATCTAGAACAGGATCGACGACATAACATGACCTATGAACTGTGAAATATTTCAAACAACCAGGCTTGATGGGACTCGAACATAAGGCCACCAGGCTTAAAGGCAGTTGTCCACTGGATTGTCGGAGCCCGAAACTAGTGCTTATTTAATCGTTAAGTGTGTACATGCTGCTAAAATATACGTCAGCTGCTATAATGTTGTTGCTTGTGTTTTAGAATTATGCTTTAGTACATTTCCATAAATGTTTCTTAAAATTTGTCTTCTGATCATCGTCAATTTTGAGATCAATTTTGTTCTCGAACTAGAATTTAATCAATGCTCTGAGAATATTTTAAATTAGACTGGACTTTTATTACTTTTGCTTACATTCATTGAAATGTAGAAATCACGCCTAATCGAGCCTGCTTTAATTTAGGTTTTCCGAAAGTGAAGTTTGATATTAAAAAACGCATTTCTCCGTCAATTTCGTCCATGCGAAAAATAACTAATCGATTTTGCTTCACTTCTGTACAATAACATAAATGACTCGGAAATGCTGAATTTCCTTTCAAATATTATTTGCATTCTCCTTGGAACGTACTTTAATTGCATTCCTATGAGAAAATGAAAGTTTATTTCGTTTTGTTGCTTTCATTTGAATATGATTTTATCAACTATTTCCATGTCTTTACGTAACAGCTGTAATTAATTACGTTTCCAGTCTACAATTTTTACATTTCCTCGTCAGAAACTGAGCGTTCAAATTTTGTGGTTAAATCAAAGAAGCGTATTTTTTGATGATGATGCTATATACATTTTTTTAGGGGGAAGGGGGGAACAAAACTGGGATTCCTGGACAATGGCGGACGTAGACTTCCATTTTGTGGAGGTGGGGGGTGTCACGGACAGAATTTGCCATGGTCTTGGAATAACACCCTTCATTTATCATGAAAGTTGGAATTTTTTACAGTGAAAAAATATATTTTGGGGGTCATGACCCCTGTGACCTTCCCCCGTGTCCGCCCTTGTTCCTGGAGCCCGATAAGTATCACGTGAATCCGAACATGGCTACATGTATTCTGGGAACTTCGATCAAAAGAGGACCAACTGGTTTTTTATCCTTCATTTTTTACAGCAATAATAATTTATTAATCTAGGATATATTCTGCTGGCGCAGTATAGCCCAGATGCTCTTGCGCCATAAAAAAGCCAAACAAACAAACGATACATTCTTCATGGACACGTATTGCGAATAGTTGATGAATTATCTACATTGCATTGATATAATCAGGGCTCAAATTGGGCGGGAGCCTATTCATAACAATATGCCGGAGCCCCTAAACAGACACTGTCATAGTAAAGTAATGAATTTGTGATTAAGGTCAAGCATTTTGTTGTCCATAAAAATGGACATAAACAATTGATATGATTTATCGATTCTTTTGCAGCCATTCGATTTTTTAATCGATTTTTCATAATATTAGGGCTCCTGCACTTTTTTTTGTTATTAATTGAGCCCTGGATATAATAGTTTTCCTCTTTTATGAAATAAGCGTAAAATGGAAAAGACTTGAATGCATAGCTTTTTACGAGATTCTCTTCCAGAAGTAAGCACATCAAATTTAGGAAGCGAAGTCGTTTTATTATGAAAACAAGTTCCATTTATGGCAGTTACGTTTTTCCCAGTTTTTATTTATAGTAATATTTTCTTAAATTCAATTAGTATATTTTCTTCTAAAATAATTGTAATTATCTAGAATGCTAATCATTTAAAGACCTCGTTTGAGAAAAGTCTCGCATCCCGCGGGACGATGTAAATCTTCTTTTAATGTCTGAAAATGCCCAAGTCGACAGAGTCTAATCTGATTATCTAAAAGTTGACTTGGAATTTAAATTGCTAACTGTATTGACTAGTCTTGCGTAATAATGAGACATTTTCCAAACTCTTCTAAATTCTATGTCCGGCGGATACTAAGCGTTCCTGAAGCTTCTGAAGTAATACCCGTTATGCAGCGAGGGCGTCCACAGATCAATTTCTAAGAATTTCTCGGATCAATTTCAAGAACCAGATCAATGATAAACGTTTTCCTGATGTCACATTTTAAACGTGATATAATAAACTTTCGTTCACATTTTTTCAATAGTGTGGGAGAAATTGATTTTCTACTCGTCTTCTCAATTGCTAATGATTTAAATTGGCAGCTGTTCAAAGCTGAAAGAGTTCGAGAAATGGATTTTGTTGTTTGAATGGTTTTCCTTTTTTGCTTTCCGTTCTTGAAAGAATTGTGGAGGTATCAGGTTTGAATTATATTTTAAGTGATGTCTAAGCTCCTGGTCCATTAATTAATTATAAATCGAAATTAAGCAGGGTAAAACCACATTGAAGAGATTTCTCCAGGCTCATTGAAAAAGTGGTCTCTCTGTGAAGTGGTCACTTAAAGAGACTTAGGTGTTTCAAAACATGAAAAGCAATCAATATCCACAACTTTCTAAAATAAAAATTGTGAATTAAATATCAAAGACACCGACTTCGTTTTCAACGTGAAGGTAATAAATATATTAATGTTTAAGTCTGTATTAAAAACAAAAACAAAAATCTCTTGTTCGTTTTTTAAGTAAACAATTTTATACACATTTTTTACTTTATACGAGAACATACATGTCCCTTGCGTGCATGATATTATGGTTACTTTTGATTGTAACATAATAATATTGGTAAAATTCTACAGAGAAGGACTTGTACTTTAATATGAACCTCAAACAAGTATGTCGTAAAGTAAAATATTTTTTCATTAATTATTTTAAAACCAACGAATGAAAAAAAAAAAGAAATAGACGATAGATATAGACAAAACTAATTAAATTTTCATTTAATTAACACAATTCTACTTCATTTTATGCTAAGTAGTAGTTCGAATGCTCCTACCAAATTTTATCAGATGGTTCTCTTTCTAGATGTTTCATATTTAGATGGTTCCAAAATGACCATGCGCGAAACATTGAAATTTCAAGTTTTGAGAAAAAAACGCTTTCGGAACAAAACATTTAGAGAAATACTCATATTTCATACACATACTTTTCCCTACCATTAGAATTTTTGGAATGTCTAGCGTTCCATTTCACGGAAACTCATAATTTTGGTATCAAAATATTCACGAAGAATTGGGTTTTCCCATAAAATAATAAAAAAATCAATTTTTGGAAAATTCTAAACCTCTAAATTCTCTCAATCTAGGTCTGTAATGAGAGGAGGGGGTAAATGTGAAATTTAATAGAAGATAATTGAAATTTTCTGCATAAATAGGAAAATTTTTACCACCAAATAGATTTCCAAAATACACGTAAATTTGCAATTAATGTCTATCTATATAAATTTGTAGAATCCATAGTCGCTACTGAGGCCGCGGATTCTACACATACAATTCCGGTGAATTTAACTGATTTTAACAAGTCGCCAGAGAGAGCCCGACGTCTGTTGACATTAAATAATTTTAAAAATCTTTGAAATGGCGCATTGTAGCCATTTGTGGAAACCTTAAATGGGGTGGATGCAAACACTAAATTCACTGTAGTGCCCGAACGGCTAATTTTTGGAAAAAAATTCACTGAACAAAAAATGTTTATTTTGATGTTCTTCACCTGTTGCACATACTTGGCAGTTCCCAACTCTTTTCTAGTGTGTTAAAAAGTGCAGTTTTAGGCTCATCAAATAAATAGGCTTAATCAAAGTTATGCGCCCTTTGAGAGGACACAGTTCGCCCCTGTATAAATGTACAGTAAAAACACCTTATTAACAGACACTTACAGGATGAAAAACATGTCCGTAAAAGAGGAGTAACCTTAGAAGGGAGGTATTATTTCGAAGGAAGTTCTTGCCGCAGAATTTCTATCTAACCCTAAAACTGAGGCGACCATATCTTAGGGGTACCCGATAAGAAGGATTTTACTATACCTATTTATAAATTTATATTCCTGTATAACCTTCTTTCTTAAAAATTTTCTGCATATGTTTGTGGCTTTAGGGTAGCTTTTAAGTAAATGCGTCCTTGTCATTATCTTTTAATTGCAAAGTATTATTGAACGCATATACAATATATATGCCCAAGAGAATAGCTCATTCAAGGCAGCAAATGCTTCCTTTATACCACCCGCATGTTTGTCGGAAAAGTTCCTGATTTCTCTATCTGAGAAGTTCCTGATTTCCCTGAGAAATTCTTGACTTCTCCATCTGAAAAGTTCTTGATTTCTCTGTCTGAGAAGATCTTTATTTCTTTATCTAAAAAATTCTTGATCAGCTCGAATCAATAAATTTATAAATGATCGTTGAAGAGAAAATACAGGAGTCATAAAATTAATATGCATATTTTAAAAATGGCATCTCCGAATATACGTAGAATACACATACAACATATAATACGTAGAATATACATATAACACATAATACGTAGATTATACATATAATATATATTATGTAGAATATACATGTAACAGGTGTAGAAATACTATCATATTTGCCAGATAGGTGCCAGATATCTGTATCAACCAGTGGTTCCCAACCTGGGGGTCGTGAACAGGTTTCTGGAGAATGGCCGAAACTATTTTTTGTTGCAATTATTTTTATAAGGAATTTCATACCAAATGTTTCCAACGCTTTTATATTTCAACATGGCTACACATATTGCAATATGCTACTAATGGTTATTAACTTTATATCTATAATATATATAATTAATGTAATATATATAATTAATATAATATATATAATTAATGTAATATATATAATTAATATAATATATATAATTAATATAATATATATAATTAATATAATATACATAATTAATATTTTGTATTTAATGTGTTTTCTTTACTCTGTTAAAAATGCTTTTAGCCTGCAAATTTGGCGGCGGCAGAGAGAAGGGGGTCGCGGATTACTTGCCTACTGTAAAAGTAGGCCGTGGCTTGAAAACGGTTGGAAACCACTGGTATAAACGATATACAACTTTGTTATTTTTGGTTTCTGTAGTATACTATATGTCATTTTTCATATATGCAGAACTTTCTCTAATAAATGCCCGAGGAAACTGCCGTCCATCATGTCGTCTTTATCGATCTTTCAACGCGGAACTGGGCACTAACTTTCGGGCTTCACTAATGTGGGCAGTGCAATGGATAACGTTGTGAGGAGACTTCGCTACATCGCTGTTGGCGGAATCGCAAGGAGTAGCCGATGGACTAGGGACAATTGACAAGTTGTCTTTGTCGCGCCATCCTTCACGCTGCAGCGAAGGTAATACTGATATATGGCCGACAGATAATGCTCTTAGGCTCACTTGCATTTCTTTTTTCCTCCCTTCCTTTTGCTTTCTTATTTTTTCTACTTACCATGACAATTGCTGCAGGAAAGTTGGCGACCAAGAATATCTTGGCTCGGTTGCAGTTAAATATAGTTTTTTTCGTTGTTACGATCAGTAGCGACTCGTGACTTCAAGAACGGGTGAAGCGGCAAGCCCCTCCCGCACTCACCAAAGAAACCGGAAAAGTGGCAAAATAAATTTCAGTTTTCCAACAAAATAATTGTATTTATTATGATATATACATATAATTTAAAAATATAGATTTATTTAAATAATTCAATTATTTACACATAATAGACCTTTCAATACAAAAACTGCGCATACATTGATAATTGTATGGAACTTAAATATTATCATTATGTACGGAATTTAAATATTAAATAATAAAATGAATAATATAAAATTATTCACTATGCACATAAAATCGTTAAAATACGTCAACAATAAAAACGTTTTAATTTAAAATTTCAATAATCTGTCATGCATAATATTCCAAATATTCACAATATGTATATACCGGACCTGATATGGTACTACATGGTGTACAAACAGATAATATGTGGAGACAACAAGCAAAATAAAAATTGCAATATATGCTTACCCAGTCTTTATTTTTTGAATATAAGTTCGATTCTTTTAGACTTGCAAACTTGTCGATGATGTGAAAAAATGGTTGAGTTTCTATTAACTCTTTTAGTAGTTACTTTTCAATTGAAATTTTTAACAAGTTTCTATGTCTGTCTTCAAACATCGTATTACGTAGACTGATTTTGATTCTGTTTAAGCAAGAAAAACTCCGTTCTACGGAAACACTAGTGGACGGAATAGTCACTATTAAGCAAAAAAGTTTATAAGCTTCTTTAAAAATGTATCTGTTTTCTGTTAAAATTTCCATGAATGTTTGTAATTTCATATCTCTATACTGCTTATCCAGATATATGTGTTTTAATTCATTTTTCAATCTTTGGAAGTCAGTAAATATACTGGGGTAGTACACATTTAAATTATTTATTGTTTTTGTAGGAAATTTATTGGAATACTCTATAAATTTTGAAGTATCCATTAATGTAATAAAATGAAGCTTTTCCATATCTTGAAAACGTGTAGTAATTTGTAAAGAAATAGTATCTAATATTTCATAAAATATGAATTTTATATTTTGCAAGAACTTTATTTTGTGTGAGCGTCACTTTTTTTTTGTCCCTCACGGTGTTCAGTTGGAACTGTTGTTTTCGAAATCACTAATTCGAAAATTTCCACGAACGTATCCTCCTTTCGTTTGCTGTTTAAAAGAATCTGCGTATTTTTAATTTGTGAGATGCAAAAATTAATGTCAAATGACTTATTTTGTAGTACATTGAAGAGAACATCCGTAAGTCCAAAAATATGGTTAAAAACAACAACCAAAAGTGAAAATTCAAAGTCGTTAAATATATTTAAATAGCCGACACTCTGCCTAAGCGAAGTTTGATCGGAGGTTGGATCGTTCATAATCTCAGTAAATACTTCTTTTAAAGAATCCCATTCTTTATTTATAACACTCAACATTTTAGAGTTTGATGTCCATCGCGTAATAACAGAAGTAGGAATTCGTCTTCCGACGACTGTATCGACCACGTGAGTTCGTTTGGCAGAATGATGAAAAAATGCAGGTATGCCGCTTACAGTTGCAAAAAATATGCGACACTGTGAAATGCTGTTGCAGCTTTGTTGTAGCACTAAATTCAGACGATGTGATAAACAATTAATAAAAACTGTATGTGGCGTCACTTTTTTAATTTTGGACTGAAGACAATTTAAGTGCCCTGACATTGCGCTTGCCCCATCAAAACATTCTCCTATAAGTTTTGATTTATAGTTAAATTTTTCGAGGCATCTTGATACAAGGTTAAACAATGCTTCGGCAGTCCGATTGGAACTGACGTCATAAAATCCCAAAAATCTTTTCACTGACTTTCCACCAGCAATAACATACCTAATTATGATACTACATTGAGATTTTTGGACAATATCTGTGGAATCGTCTACTTGTATAGAAAAAAATGCAATCCTTTATTTCTTTTTCGATATGTTCATTGATATATTGCCAAATGCAGTCAATTATTTCATTCTGAATAGTCTTAGAATTGCCGGCAAACATGGGTGTGATTTTTCAAAAGTGCTCATGAATGTCCACAGGGCTTATCGAAATAAAGGTTTCTAACAATTCTTTAAAATTACCATGATTAGTGGAGGTTACATCTTTGTGATGACCACGAAATGCTAATTCTTGCTTCCCCAAGTAAAGAACAGCACGAATGGGCGGGCAATTGAATGAAACGTCTATTAAGCTGCATATTTTCGTTGAAGCGTTTAATATATATTGCCTAAAGTATTCTTTTAAAGCATCCTCAATACCACTTAAATTTTTTTTTAAGTTTGAAAAACATAATGTACAATCCACATGGTAAAAAAACCTTCATGTTTGTGAAGAGCACGGGTAACGTTACCAAAATCATTGAAACCACTCTTATTCCACACATTTGATTTAACACCAATGATTAAACATGGCATACAAAAAAGTTTATTTAAATAATAACTCCCACACAGCCATTCAAACTCCGAATATCACGAAATCTTAAAATGCCGATTATATACTTTGTCCTTTTTTTTTTTTTTGCAACTTTACTTACGTTTAACACAGGCATGGGCTTTTCCTTACTTAAAAATTCTTTTTTATCATCGTTATTCCGCTTGGAAAATGGGGTTTCTAATAAAATACATACCTGGTCATTTAAGGGAAACGTCATATTGTAAAGGAACCTCTTAAGTTTAACCTAACGAATCAAGTAACGGAAATGGCGTTTTCTAGGCGGTTTGAGAACTTGTAGCATAGTGCGCATATCTGAACTTTGGACCATATAAAAGATGGACACAGCAGTGTCCCCAATTTAACGACTGCTCTTCGAGCGGCTCCACAT
>QLNU02003225.1:57870323-57885905 GCA_006491805.2 Dysdera silvatica | reverse complement strand
CAGATATAACACTAAACTGTTTATAGTTTGAATCAAAGTTTTATTCAATTCTTTGATTTAATTTTTTTTCTTTGACCAGTAACACCCCCACAGAAAATTTTTTACCTCTAGAAACCTCTGTGGTAATCAAAAATCTCAATTTTTATTTCTGATCAAGCCATACCTCTGTTTTGGTAATTTTTACCTTTTTCCCCATGCAAAACCTCTAGATTCAGAGGTAAAACCTCTGATCTGGCAATACTAGCTGACATGATGATGCGATAAAAATTTCTCTTCTCTGACAGTACTTGCTTTCGCCGTAAATATTCCATCGCCATGGTAACCATGTTCGCAAAGCATTTCCGTTTTGAAGCGAAGCTCTAAATTTCTATCGTCGCTTCATTCGGCCCTTTTTCTCGGCGGGCAATATTTCGTTGGTGCGTTTAACGCGTTTAAAGCGCTGACTTAAAAACGTAGCCTTCTGTTCCTGAATGTAATTCCAATTATATTAAAGGAATTAAATTCAAAAAAAAATAGTGGGCTCAAAATAAAATTTTGAATTTTATTTTTCTAATCAAATTTTAAATTTGATAAAAAATAAAAAGGATTTGGAATTTAAATTTAAAAAAAAATGTTCAAGCGCCCATTTTTTTTTAGGTGAAGTGCCGCTTCACTCGCGTCACCCGACAAGCCGCCACTGGTTACAATCCACTTCATTATAAATGTTGACAATGTAAAATATTTTTTGGCTTTAATTCTTGTGTTTGATGCGCAACGTGGCTTTTAACGTTCTTATGCCGTGAAATTTAATAAGTAATAACAATAATAAATAAAATAATAGTAACAATACTAATAAATTATATTCTGCGTTAACTGTACAGACTAATATGGCTCTTGGAACTCGTTAATAGGTCATAGGACTCCCAATTTCTGTAAATAACATTTTACCTTTAAAAAACATTTAAACTAATAGAAGCATTTTAAAATAAACTGGCAACAAATCTTTCCATTATTAGACTCACTGTGATGTAAAAACAATACTACATTTCATTAAATTTTAAGTGTTCATAAAACTTTAAAATGGATTTTCTCAGAACTTAATTTTTTAGCGCTCATTTTTAATTTTTTTGCGCTCATAATAACTTGCCAACTGGTTATTATAATTGAATAAAATTTTCCAGAAAACTTTATTATATGGCACTTTACGGTCTGTATCTGCTTTTTGCCATTTTTATTTATAAGTTATTAATTATGGACAAAATAGGGTCTTAATATGCGCAAAACGCTATATTTAGGGAAAAAATAATATTTATAATTAATTTTCATGATTATTTTTTTTATTTTAAGCAAGGTATGAATACATACTATCTGTGAACAATTTGAACCCATGAGCGACATTCTAGCAGGAAAATTTAAATTGCAATTTTCAATAAATTGCAATATTCAATTTGTAAATCATATTTAATATTTTGTAAAATTAAGAAAAATATTTGTCATTTAAAATTATATTTGGTCGTATTATATGTACAGAATAGATGGTTTGTTATTGTTGATCAGAATTTTTTTTTAATTAGATTTATATTTACTGAGAAAACTAAAGTTAAAAAAAACATTATGAATTTGTCTGTGTTAGAAAGCTTTAAGGTTTTATGACCCCTGAAGTGTAACTTTATGTAAAAACCTGTTTAATTCTTCGTCGGACGCATTAAAAAACTAGCTTTAATAATTAATTTTCTTCTATCAATAAAGTTTCATCTTTTACTCAGCTCTTTACTGCATATTATTTATATTTTATATTTACTATTCATACTTTTCATTTTTTTATTTATATTTATTAGCTTCGAAGTAATTTTCAGAAATCATATACAAATCAATGAAAAATTTATTTTGTTTATTTATTTATTTAACTAACTAATAATTTGCAGGGCAAAACCCTGGTGGAAGTCAGGGAAAAAAGCAGATAATATCTGCTTGACAAGCCCCCAACTTCCCAATGTATATATATATATATATTTATGTTAATCATGTTTAAGAACATTACTTTAAAACATCCTAAAATTTTGCAAACATATATCGATATATAACGATTGTCCTAAAAGTTTAGTAAGTAAATTATTTAGCATTTAAAGTGGAAATTATTATGTAAAAACAATTGACTGAATAAATTTAATTTTGTAATATAGTGATTCTCAACGTAGCTCTCGCGACCCTAAAGGGGATTGGTTTCTGGGGCGTCTTAATTCTATTTTCAGCTGCAATTGTTTTTATAAGTAATTTCGTACAAAATGCCTCCAACGATTTTATATTTCAACATAGCTACTACGATTGTTTACTAATGGTTATTGACTTTATATCTGTAATATTCATTAATATAATATGTAGGCCTATGTAATATTATGTATAATTAATATATTTTTGTATTTATGTTCTCTTTTCTCTGTTACAAATACTTTTATTTTGCAAATGTGGCGGCCACCGATATAGAGAAGTCGCAGATTTTTTGGTTACTATAAAAGGGGGTCGCGGATTACTTGGTTACTATAAAAATGGGTCGCGGCTTGAAAAAGGTTGGGAATCATTGAAATAATACATGCTGCTTGCATATATAAATTCAAAGCTTCTGATATTTATTTACTGTATGATTTAAGACTCAAATTGTACAAATAATCGTTCATATGTTTAGCCACAATTTAATTATTAACTTTTTGAAAATCAAAATGATACCATTTTCTCAGCAACATCGTAGTCTTTATCTGCTATAGAAGAAAATAGATTTTTTAAAATTGCTGGATCATATGATTGTATACCAGGCTTCTTTCATTATGGATAATTCTAGCTCTCCTATTGAAAAACGCTACTTACCATCGGAAAATATTCTACAGCTCAAGACCCTTACGAGTAGTCAATAGGATTGGGTCGCGACTATATGCTTATTAGCCTTCTAGATTGACAAGCATGCAATATGATTATTATGGAACTACATTTTTCTTGAATTCTTTGTATGGATGGGTGCAATACTTTTTTCTGGGAAACCTCATTTTGAGCCTCCAAAAATTCTTTAAAGGAAATTAAATTGATTTTAAGAGTCTCTTGGTAGTCGCTGGAGTGGCATTTTCCATTTATAAATGCAAGCGATGTTTTTCTATTAAATTCAAATATTTAGTTCCCGGGTCACCGTAGGTTCATATTCTTCCTACCAACTGCAAGAAATTGCAGGCTTTTATTCCAAATTATACCAATATGATGCCAAACCATTGAAACTTCATGATCTTTCGTCATTTAATATAACTGATAGTCGTTATTTTCACCAAATGACGTATGTTTTCCCATTGTATTCTATTCATCTTGTGTCATGGTTTCAAAGGTGGTTTTCTAGCCATTTTTTGGTAGAATATTGTCAATATTCCTTACTCGTTTGGAGAAACCTATCCTTTGGAATTTGAAGTTCGATTTCACTTTTTATTTGTGTTAAGACCGTTTTCTCAGAAAACGCCATTCTCACAATTGGCGTGTAGTGGTCGAACGTTATCTTACACAGAGAAGTTTCGTATCCCATTATTGCAGCTTATAGTACTCTAAAAATACTAAAATTATATATTTAATTGCGCCGTAATATCTGATATTTCATAGTAGATGCTTATGACGTCAGTTCCTTCATTCAAGCCCGAATTTAATAAAATTTGTACATTATTTAATCTTCAATAAACTTTTGGGCTACACCTTACATATAAGCTATGAGTAAATAAGCTATTACAAATAAGCTATGAGTTTTCCCTTTTATGTAATCTTAATTAGATGACACATCTTTAATGCGTTTTCCGATTCTTGCAAATGTTAGGCTGCTGTCTATCCTTTCTTTCCAAATAAACGAACTTATTTAAAAGACATAATTCTTTAATGAAGCCTTGAACAAACAGCGGAAGTAGATTTCTACCGTTTGCTTGTGTCTTTTTAAGAAAGAGACTGATATTCTTGCAATGCACGCTCATAAATATAATACCTTCTCGTCAATAGCTGAAATCCCCGAGCGAGAGGCTAAAGTGAAAATCTGTTGAAAATGTAATGTGAAAGATGGATTTCTCCGAGCGCCACCGAAAATAAAGACCATTTCTCAGATGAAAGTATATGTATCTTCGGTAAATATTGCTTCAACACCTAGTCCCGCTAGGGAAGATGCAGAAATAGACAGGGGAAAAGAACATGTATGCCATTCTTACTGCAAAGAAGCGAACAAATCAATGCACAAACACACTAACCATGCATACACGGAATGATGTCGGTTTCAAACCTTTCCATAAATTACAAAGAAAGTCAGAGACGATGGCATAGAGATGAAAATATAACACTTTTGAGAAAGTGACAGATATGTTTCGGTTTAGAAATGCGTGTTATTTAAAAATTAAAAAATCACCACTTCGCTTGTTGCCATCGTCATACATTGAAGAGAAACATTAAAGAGAAAACTGAATTTTCTAGTGGAAATCTCCGGAGAATTGTAGACTTAACTTTGTATTACATACTGCACTTAGTAATATATTTATATCAGAAAGGCCTCAGGTGAATAAAATTTTCAATGAAGAACTAAGAAAAATATTTAGACGTTAAAAAAATTGCCTCTAAAAAATCCGCTTCGAATCAGGTGACGCTTATTCAGTGATTGTTCAGTCCACGTAACTTCTAAATAAAAGCTGTCTTTTCCGCTCGAAACTCCTCGAATTTTATTTAGTGCTTCAAATTAAACTCATCAGGTCGCTTTGATCTTTTAAACTATTTTATGATTTGTTTACTTGATTTTGAGCGACATTCGACATTTATCATGCATGATTCTATTTGTTACTCAGAATTGTTTTTGCGATAATTTGGCTATTCAGATGTCTTAAGTATTTAAATAATTACATATCCAGATACCTGGACTATTTAAGTGATTACTTATTTAGATATCTTGGCTATACAGGTGATTACCTATTGAGATAATTATCTTGTATTTGAAAATTTAAATAATGTAAATTGTAGTCCATGCTGAAATTAAATAGCAATGCTTTAATGAATTACATTTATTAGAACATAAACAGTTGTTTTATTTCTTCCCTATTATTTGTGATAAACATGATATATTTATTATGAATTTTTAAACTCCATGTCTATTATGAGCGTAGATGGACAATACCATAATTTCTAGGAGTGACTTTTAGGGGTGAGTGTGGGTAGATATGCATTACCTTTCCCTCCTTTAAAGAAAGTGAACTATTTGGATTCATTTTCACACTTTAAAAGTAATTCTACTTTTGGGACTCATTCATTTTAGAGGACGGTTATTTTAATTCCTTCCTTCCTTCATTCATTCATTCGCTGAATGAGAGGAGAAATGAGTATTTTTAAATGAGTCATCGTTACCATTCACCCCATTTTCCATTCATTCATTTTGGGAATGCTTTCTTTTGAGTTATTCCTCCTTATCTTACGTGCTGCGCACCTCTAAAATTTTGTTTTTGAAGACGACTAAAGCCTTAAGATTAATCAATGATGGGTAGATATTATAATCAGCCTTTTCATAAAATTTTGATCTGTGAGTTCCATCTTCGTTCGCTAATCTTTTTCACATTCGATGCATTAGCTCTTTGCAGTAAAACTCCTCGTCATTCACTGGACAGAAAATTTTCTCCGTAAGGGGGTAACCGATAAAGAGGAAATAATGGGAAGTGTTGTCAGGTGCAGAATTTTTGTCTGACAGTCAAATTAGAATAATTTTATATATATATATAAGCTCCACCATTAACAGAGGCTCTACACTGTATAAATATTAAAACTAAATTGTTTTAGCATTAACTAACATTTTTTAGTTAGAATTATCAAGAAAAGAAGGTCTGAAGCAATCCAGTACGAAGACGCAAACCGCTCTCCAATCCTCAAATAACGGATACTGGTTTTATTTTCAAAATTCAAACTATTTTAAGTTACGCTTAGCATACTTTAAATTATTTATTTTAAAATATTTTCTTCATTGTCAGAGTTTCCATAACATTGTACTGAACTTAACCTCCCCCTGTCCATTCATTTCTGAAGTTTTCCGAACGACAATTAACATATACTGTTTGTTCACGAATGAAGTCTGATGGGACAGTTAGAAATACGGAAGGTAACGTCACAAACGGGTTAGTTCATTACAGTAAAGCAGGACTCCAATTTCAGAACTTGATTTTGGCGCCGACAAACATTCACCAAAAGCCAGTTCTGAAATTGTAGTCCTCCTTTGCTGTAATGACCTAACACGTTTGTGACGTCACCTCCCGTTATTTCTAACTGTTCAATCGGACTTCTTTTCGTGAACGAACAGTAACCTCAATAGCTACTTACAGGACGTCCGCATAATAAGTGGAAATTCCGCAATGGCCCAGCTATTAAGTTTAGAGGCGCTATTTTTTTTCCAGTGGGAGCTAAAGCTCTCACCTCAATGCTATTTAATTCAATTGGAAAATTTTTAGAGGTAACGAATCCTCTTAGACTTCCCTAGTTACGCCAATGTTTGTCCATATGGCGCATAAGATAATTCCATTTTCATATCTTTTCGCTCCCTAACCAAAAAAAATATCCGAAGTATCCCGTGATGGAAACTAACTGAGAACCACTGCAGAAGGGTCTCGTTAATCCGAACCACAACCTCGCTAATCCGAACTTTTTTCAGTTCGCTGGATTTTTTTTTTCCAACGGCAGCCGTCAAGCTGCAAGCAAACAGCGTAGTTTGTATGTAGCCAACTAATTGAAATTTCACATAAAGTAAGTTGAAATTTCCCGTCGTCTGTTATGCATTTACATCAAAACATACACATACATACACGCACGCACGCGCACATACACATCAACCAACTATTACTCACAGTAAATTCTATAGCAAAGATTTCGATTAATCCCGAAATTCGTTAATCCGAACAAGTCCGGGTCCTAATTATTTCAGATTAATAAAACTCTTCTGTACTATAAATTAAAATTTCTGTTTTTAGAAAGCAAGACAACTGATATTTCTTTACGGTTTTTTTTTTCTGCAGTGGCATAGTGGTACCGCTTTAATCTAGCCCCCCCTTAAATCCGGGTTCGATTCCCTGCGATGAAAGAGAACACGGTTACCGACTAACTTTGCTTACACTGCAGTCCGGTTGTTGGTTCCCTGGGTCTTAAGGTGACGTACGGATTCATTCTAGTAAGTGTAAGCCCACTGTCTTCTGGTGCTCTAATGTTGACACAATCGCCTATCTTGGCATTCATTCTGGTTCCGTACCGTATTTACGTATATAAGCTAAACAGGCCCCGGCGTAGGGCCTCAAGGCTTTGGGGACGCGCAGGGGATTTAAAGGGTGCTTTGTGTTGTTTAAGTTTAAGCTTCATCTTAATCTTGGTTATTTTCAAGAGTTAACGACACTTTCATTATTGATACACCTGGATTTTAAAGATAATAAACTTCAAATAAAACGTACGATTTATTGAGTAAATATTGTAAATATCGCGAGAACCACATTTTTTAGGGCCCCGTTATATCCTTTTAGTTTTTTAGCCTAGGGAACACAAAACCTCAATACGGTACTGCTCTGATTCGACACTCTAGATATCTGTGCAGTAAAACCTTTGCTGTTCTTGCGCCAGAAAAACACACCCTTTCTATTATTTCGTATTGTGTTGCGATTGAAATGAAAAAAAAAAATCACTTTGTCCGCACCCCAACGGGGACTACAGTGTTGCCAAAATTCTGAGGAACTTCCGAAAAAATTCCGCATAATGCAACGCAAATATGATGTAAATAAATTTTCGATTTTGATTGACTGCTAATTAATTAGCATCATTAGTATTTGCATGAGAGGTATAAATTCCACACATTTTCAAAAAATTGGATGTGCTTCTAAACATCGCTATAATAAATTTTCTATTGCCATTAGGATGAAATCATTATTATTAAAATACAATTGTTTTTGTTCCAGAATATATTTTTTGTAGCAATTTATTCTTTCCAATCGCAATTTCTTTAAACATTATTGAAAATCTTACTAAAATTAATTTGAAAAAAGCGATAGATTGACAAATGATTTCTAAAATTAGCAAAATGCTTCTGCTTGTCGTGATGGAAAAAATTAAAATTAAAAAAATAAGAAAGAAAATAGTAAAAGAAAAGATTAAAAAATTATAAATAATAAAAAGAAGGGAACGATATTTCCATTTCAAGTGTTATTTGTTTTATCAATACTACATTTCTAGAAATTTATTTTACCTTTCTACTTTTTTTTAGATTTGTCCTAATTATTTTCATCTCTCGTTATCTTTTACTATCTTTCTCATTCTTTACCTTGTCATTGCACTTTATTTTTCTTTCTTCATCCTGTTTCTTACTTTTTCTCCTCATCTTTCGTATCTTGACCGATAATGGGTTTTACTATTTAAAATTATTTTTGTTGCGTCTAAGTCTTGTATAATTCAGTGTATAACATATAAATGGTAATTTTACCAATAACGTTAAGCTAGTGTTGACTCCAGAAATAATCAATGACCAATAATGTTAAGCAAATGCTAAGCTAGTGCAAGCTCATTGGAGGGGGCTTGCAGTAATATGGCGTTCGATTAACTCCCCTTTACCTCGGGTTTGGCTACAAACTCTGCCAAAACGAGAAAGCTTACCGACATGGGCGCCCATATGGAAGGGCAGGGGGGCTTGAAACCTCCCCCACCCCCCGGCATTGTTTAAAAATTGGACTTGCCCGATTCTGCTATGCATTTACTTTCAAAAGTTTTACAGTCACATTTTAAAATAAGGTACTTTTTTAGCTTATAGCTAATTGTCAAACACTATCAATTATTTATCTAGTATTTTAGTATATTATACATTTACTAACCTGTTGAACAGTCTTGAAAGATGTAATGGCTTTTCTCAAACCCTCCCCTAGAAATACTCATATGGGCATCACTGCTTGCCGACAAACTGTCCATTGCAGTCGGAGATGAGTTTCCTTGGTTACAAGAGGTTGGAATTCTTCAAGAAACTGTAGGTCTCGTCGCAACATGTCCTTTGTTGACCTTCCGTTGCGAAACTCACAATCAATCAATCATTAATTCTATACTTCGTCAATATCCATCCTGATAGTCACAGCTGAATTCTTGTAAGCTAAAAAACAAAATTGGTTCCAACTTGTCATTAAAAGTAATGGTACATAATATGCGCATTATACGTGCCTGTTCATTAATTGCATGTCATTAATTTCTGGTTACGTTGTGGAACTTGCGTTATTTCAAATTTAAATTCTTGTTTTCATTGTGGTTAATTTGAATCGATTCATTTTTGCAAATCCTAAACTCTGGGGAAATCTCTCTTAAAATGAAGAAAAACCAGGACCTTGTATATGACATATTTATATATCATTTGCTTGCTAAGAAGTAAGTCTAGTAGTAGATAAAACACAATACTGTAGCAGTTAAAATTAAATAATTTAGTGTCATGACAGCTGTTTCACTAGCCTCGTCCTACTTTTTTCAAAAGAAGTATATTTATGAACCAAACAAACTATTGATTAGTAATACCGGTCACGGTTGCCGCTATGCGAGCTACAAACAATGCTTCCGAGTAAGTAGCTCGTATAGCGGCAACCGGTAGTAGCTCGTATAGCGGCAACCGTGACCGGCATTACCAATCAACAATTTGTTTGATTCATAAGTGCATTTCGTTTAAAGAAACTAGCACAAGGCTACAGAAACAGCGACCTTACAGTCACGACCTTTAATTATTTAATTTTAACTTCGAAAGAATTGTGTTCTATTTATCTACTATTTTTGCGAAGTGTATCACGTCAATCGCAAAGTAAGTTTAGGTTATTATCGTCAAAGAATTGGATAATTTCCAAAATGCTTTTTTTCACATTTAACATAATTTTTTTAAGCTTCCTTCTGTGGTATTTTTACGTATCACTAATAAATTGCTACTAATATCACTAATAAACTATTACTAATATCGCTAATAAACTACTACTAATATCACATGAAGCTACTGCTAATATCACTAATAAACTACTACTAATATCACCAATAAACTACTGTTAATATCGCAATAAACTACTACTAATATCACCAACAAACTACTACTAATATCACTAATGAACTACTACTAATATCACGAATAAACTACTACTAATATCACTAATAAACTACTACTTATATCACTAATAAACTACTACTTATATCACTAATAAACTACTGCTAATACCACTACTAAACTACTACTAATATCACTAATAAACTACTATTAATATCACTAATAAGGTGGATATATCACAATATACTATGAATAATCAGGAAAATGTATGATTTTATGATTAATTATCAACTGATTGGTGAAATCAGTTAATAATTAATCAAAATAATTCACCAAAATAATTCAGTGGTTCGTATCTAAATGAAACTTTAAAGTAACATTATAACAAGAATATCAGCAAGTGAACAATTCGAATATATTGTAACTTGTAGCAGAACGTTAAATGTATTCTATTCTGTTATTAAGCTATAATAGATTCAAACTGTACCACGAATTAATTAATAAACTGACCTTAATTAACCTTCAATTGATTATATGACATCATTATGGAATAAATACACGAGATGATGCTCAATTAAGGTACCAGGCAATATATCACGAAATATGATTTAGTTAATAATAATTTAATTATGTTAAAGCAGCCACACATATATACATAGGATAATTTGTAGGTAAAATACTTCACTTGTCTATTTCTATGCGTTTATATTTTATTCTGTTAGTTTTTAAAATTCATACATATATGTTGTGGGCTCCCACAGCAGGACAGGCTTTCTTAACTGTTGCTACTTAGAAACGAAAGAAAAAACAAACTAAAAAGGTTCAATTTCTAAAATTGTCACCATGCCAAATCGTGTGCTTTTATTTCATATTTTTCAGATATTGTATAATTATAGTTTTACTTCTTATATTTGGCAACAGTGTGTGTAATTGTCATCCGAATTCTAAAACCAAATCAGACGTCTGTTTACCATTAAAGTGTGCACACGTCATTCTCGGAGGCTCCGCCAAAACGGCGTACTAAATTTCGTTAACGATGTGTTCGAATTAATTTATTTATTGGCGTCTATTATTGAATTAACCTAAATATTTAAAATATTAATAAAGGATTATTTCAACTAGATGAATCACTGCATTACTTCAATACCTATTTCTGAAATGTAATAAAAATCATATGAAAAGTAAATAAAAGCAGTAGATTGTTAATCATATAGGTTTGATCATAATTTTTGCTCATAAAATATCTCTGTTATTGTTGCCGTCGATTTTGGAAAATTAAGAAATCTTTTTCCATGTCCTGCCATGTTTTCTGCCATTCTATGCCATCAATGACGGATTATGATGATAATCTGGAAATCATCCAATCACGGGGTAACCAGGGAAATAGTACTACAAATACGTCTCATATTTTTTACTCACTCATTTTCTGCCGAGCAACCAAGCGAAAGTCTTGCATTTTTACAGAGGGAAACTTGGTCGGCAATTACTTCTGAGGATGCCCCGCATAGCACGGAGTGAAACGTTAAGTGTTTTTAATAAACAGACGCGGCGGAATATCCCGCAAAGCTCTATAATGTATATTAATAGACGCCGTGAAAGTCTTCGTGAATGAAGTGATTGTTCTTTATTTGCAAACTAACAGCAATTCCAGAAAATAAAAATGGCGGCAAAACGACATCGCCACTGCTATATGACAGTAGCGCTCTCGACAATGACAACAAAACTCAACCCCTGGCCAAAAATTTTGTCGCCAAAGACCACAACGGACGCCAATTATGCCATTTTTCCAACATGCTTTCACCCAACGAAACCTCTACGTAGCAAATATTTTCGAACTGAAAGTATCTTACGAATGGAATTATATTAATACAAAGTAAAATATTTAATTTTCAGTTTGTCTTTGAATCATTAATGATCAAGATTTTAGCATGCGCAAAGTTCACACCAACTGAGCGATATTCTAAACGACTCTATATTGTAAATGCTTTTTTTCAGTTCTGAACTCTGAGTGTTCTTTCAAAATAACTCATTTTCAGAATGATCAGCTTTTGACAAGTGAATATGGCTACTAAGTTATCTCTCATTTCGTGTAGGCAAATGCTAAAAAGCAAATGCAAAAAACACAAAATGGAACATTAAGAGAAAAAATCAAAATACAAGCAAAGCTACGCAATCAAAGCAAATGCTCAAATAATGAGAGTTTAGATTAGAAAAGACGTTCTATTAATCTAACTTATTCATATATTGTATAATTTTTTGTATATTTACCATTTAAAATTCTCTGAAAGGTGAGTATATTGCGGGCTTCCATGACAGGAACACTGTATGTTCACTTTGCAAGCTTCCTTGACTGTTGCCACTTAGAATAACAAGAAACGAAAATTTAATGAGTAAAATTAAAATTGGCAGCATGTCAGATTATTTCCTTTTATGTGATGTCTTATAAATGTGCATAATTTCATTTTCCATATTTGGAAACCTATATAGTGTGTAATTATAATTTCACTTTTCATATTTGGCAACAACAACCGTAAGTGTTTTCCGATTTCTAAAATCAAATCAGTCCGTAATATCCATTCACAATCTAAGTGTGCACGCGTAATTACTGAAGGCTCCGCCAAAAAGTAATACTAAATTTCTTTAACTATGTATTCGAATGAATGAATTTATTTATTGGCATGTACTATTAATTAACCCAAACATTTAAAGTATTAATAAAAACGTTTCAACTGGATGAATTACCGCATTTCTTCAATACTTATAATTCCATATCTACTTCTTAAAATTAGCGAAAAATGGCATCTAACTTAGAGAAAACGTCTAATTAAACATAAAGGTGAATTACGACTAAGGAAAAACTGACATATCGAATGCACTGGAATCAAGACCGTAGCCAGAAATTAATCTCTTGGGGGGGGGATTAAAAAACTTTTTACAGCATATATTGATACGGTGCAATCACAGCATGCAAAGCAGTACGTATAAATAAGAATAAATATGTGTTGCGTTGTTGTATGAAAGCAAATAAAACATTATTATTATTATTATTTTGAAATTAATAAAGCTAATTGCATGAAGCAATATATATATATATATATATATATATATATATATATACATGGTGTTATCTATAATTTTCACAGTCAATTACCCTTGTACTTCTGACAAAATAGGGCATGGAAAAAAATACCAATACTTCATTTCATTTCAATTTCCCAACAATTATAATAGAGTAAATCTCTTCTTGTTTTTTATAGATATTCCCATACCCTCGCATATATATGTATTTTGTATGTATTTAATTTTTTGTATCTATTTACTGCATGTATTGAACTTTTTGCATCTACTTACTATATGTATTTACATTTGCGGAAAACGGGTCATGAGTAAATATTTCAGTATACATATATCGTATGTGTATACTGAATAAATATTTCAGTATACACGTACGAAATATGAATATAAATACAATTATAAAAACTAAATCAAAATAGATGGAAAGCGGTCAAAGTAAGTTAATGTACAAGGGTGATAGATAAGGAAAAACGATCGAGACTAAAGATTGAAACGTGTAAATGAAAGCAAGAAAAACATAAAACAATCTTGTTATTTACAATTTCCAGAGTAAACACATACATAATGTATATGGGCTTTTAATTATTAATTGGTCCCCCTTTTATGGAAATGAAAGGCCACGTCCTTCAAGCTCTAGCAAATGACTAAAAGATAGCGGCCGGCATCATCAACTACTTGCGCCTTTAATCTTAGCAAATGCACTGCACTTATAACGCGGAAATCGAAAATCAATGTTTACTTTGCCTATGTTTCTCCATTTATTTTACATTAATCGCGACTTTGAAGTAACGCAAATACCATTTGCATATTTTATAGTTAATGTACAACTTAAGCATCAAATTTCTCCGGTTAATTACTTATCGAAAACAAGCTTACCTCAGTTGAAGTACTGGAAATTATTGAAGTTTGATTTTGGTTAGTAAAGATGGTTTAACAGCACTCGAACGACGTAATTTACGGATGCGAAAACGAGAGTACGGCTGCTGGTTTAGTCAAGGATTTGGCAACTTTATTATTGTATTCTGCCATACGTCTTACACATAGTAAACGATAAGGCAAACTCTATGGAAATTTTCAGGCCAGAAAAATGGAATTTAATCTTTGTGAGATAATCTTTATGCCATTAATTAAAATTTCCACCTGAACTGCTCTCCGTTAGTTCCCATAATTAGTCAATTTCGAACCCGCTATTCTCAGAAACATTGAATAAATAAAAAACGTGTGTGACTTTAAAACTATAATTAATACTTTTTGATACATTTAGGGAAGATATGTGAGTAAAAGTGCCACGTTCCAATATTGAAGTCAAGTAATGATATTTTGGATAATGAAAAAGATACTCTTCGAAGTTGGATGCTCACTTAAATGAATACTTTTTCTTCAATTAATTGTTATTCAAATGAAACTAACTTTATCAGCTGTAGAATATCAAAGAAAGGGTCTTACCTCGTGTATAAGCTAGATTAAAAACAAAAGGTTATCACAAGTTCGTATATAATGTACAAGAGTTCGTATACAATGTAAACGAGAGATAGTTCTTTTTTTAAGATACAGTGTACCAGGGGAGAAATTTACATGCAAAGGATTAAATACTAATGAAATAGCAGATGAAAAAGATCAGTGACGTTTTCGGACGCGTCAGTAGCAGTACTTCGGAAGCAGTAAAACTGTTACTCCTGATGAAAGCTTGCTGCTGGCGCATCCAAAAGAATGCGTGCATATTTCATACCCCTTTACCATCTGGGACTTAAACCTTCGCCCCCCCCCCAAAAAAAAATGCCGTTGCCCAGTGAAGAGTTTGGCGGTGGTCCATCGAAGCTACCAGGAGCCCGCGTTAGCCCCGGATGCCCCTGGACTGCAAGTGTATATAACTATGGGGCGCTTTCCAAGGTCGGAGTGCCAGAGGGTGCACTTGCACCTTGGCCTGGGCGAAAAGGGGAAGGACTGAACCAAAAACTACAGTCCAACAACATTATTCAATTGGAATTTTTCCGATGCATCCCCTGCATATACTCCTGGGGTCCATGGATATAACAAAACTATAAGTTTAGCTATAACTAAACTCTAAGTGTAGATATAACTAAACTATAAGTTTAGCTGTAACTAAACTGTAAGTGCGAATATAACTAAACTGTAAGTGTGAATATAACTGTAAGTGTAGCTATAACTAAAGTATAAGTGTAACTGTGCAACTAAACTTTTAGTGTGATATAAACATATATGGAGCTATATATTTCTCCCGGAATAATTTCCGACTTTATATATCTGGAATATTTCACTAAAAGGTAGCCGCGTAGTATGTGCACAATTTATGGAGAACAAATCGTCCACCAAAAACCAGCTCGTACATTAAATATTATCAACAACATTGCATAAGGCTTTGTTTTTGAGGTTGGATAATAAAACTACTTTTTACGATGCTGATACTAATACTCGATGTATTTCCTATAGTATAATACCAATTT
>QLNU02003225.1:57824504-57861496 GCA_006491805.2 Dysdera silvatica | reverse complement strand
TTTTTTCCAGTCGGCTGCAAAAGACGCGGACTAACAAGACGTAAACAAACAATGCAGCGGGTGTTGCCACCTAAATTTCTCCATAAAAGAAGGGGAAATTTTTCATCGCCTGCCCATCGTCTCTTTGTAGGCATACAAAAACAAGCACACATCAAACAATTATAACTTAGAAAATCTGTATTAAAGGTTTTGTTTAATTCGAAAATCTGTTAATAGAACAAGTATCGGTCCCAATTAGCTCGGATGAACGAAGCTATTATACTATGTTTCTAATGCTTCGTAACTGAATTAAAATTCGGCATTTAGCGCATGGTGTAATTGCTAGTTATGCCAACGTTTGCTAATTATCGTTAAGTATACTAATTGGCGCAGTACAGAAAAAATAAATAATAATAGAAGGTCTATGACTTTATAATATCTAGATTCCTAAAATTGAACTTTACGGACTTGATTTCTTATGCACATAAAATGCAAACTTTCAGAAACCGACGCCATACATCAAAAACCAATCCTTTTCTTGCTGACTTGACAGGAGTGTTGCAACTCGAAGCCCATAAATAATCCAAGGCTACAGATAAAATAATAAATACAAAAATCGACTTTAAAAGTTTAAGGGTTGAAAAACACCAAAGCATATTATGCGGCGAAATTCACGCCCTTTAAAGCTCCTAATTTAACACAAGACTGGCAAGTGTCAAAATATAAAATGACGAATTAAAAAACACCATACTTTCCTCAGAAACGAAGAAGGAAATGGACAGAAGCGTAGACTTTGCACTTTATAACAGACAAGAACGTGATAAAATGCGGTGAAAGTCACCTTATGGAATGTGCACGGTCTTTGAAATGGTGCATCTAGAATTTAGTTCCTCCTATAGTTCCGTTTTGGTGCAATAAAATATCCCACAAAAGCCTCATTCATTAGATTTACGTTCAAAAATAAATCACAAAGAGCTGGATTTCAATTGGAAGATCAGGAGCAGGAAGTCATGTCGGCCACAAATCACTGTGGCGGGATACCAGATTGTATCAGCAGTGAAACGTATTCAGATCTGGGAAGATAGATGGCGTGCAAAAAAATGAAACTGAGTTCTGAAATATAGTTGGAAATTAATTTAAACCGCGATCTATCATTTAATTAATTCCTTTGTCTGCCGAAATGAACCTAGAGGTTTTATTATATTTCGGAATTAAAACTATTTCTTACTCTATTACTATTGTCGTATATGCAATCACATTGGAATTGGTTCAATTTTATCTTTTGCATTTCAATTGTAAATATTGTTGGAATGATTATCTCACACGAAACCATGGAAGAAAAATTCAATGAGAAATGTGGCAACACCTCTTAAAATGACTACCTCCATTAACGACCACTTTTTCTTGAATTTGATTTTTTTCGTATAGGCTTAATGCTAAATTTGCTTCTATTGAAAAGCCATCAGAAACCATTATCCTTCTAATAGTGAACACGTTTTGGGAATTGTCAAGGGAAGGAATTTCACTTCCGTTGTTCATATTCTGACCTTTAAACAAGTTAGCGGTGACCTAACTTCCCCTCCTTTCAAATTTTTATCATTAAAAAAATGCAGTTGAATTTAAAATCGGATTTCAGTTTCGGTACTCTTAGTTTTTTAACATTTCAAGCTCTTAGTCCGATTCTGGTAAAAATTAATCTTCGAAGCTCTTACAGATGAAAACGCGTAGCCTTCATTCAGATCGTAGGAGACATTTGTGAGAAGAAGCAGATTAGTGATAACTGAAGTATGTATTAAAAACGATAAAGTTTGCTTCATTTTCCGAACTTAAAAATTATTTAAAAAAGTAAACGTAACAGAAAGTATTGGAACATCAAAATAAACTACTATTCATCTCCTTTTTACAACACAGTAAATTTCATAACTTGCTATTAAAATTTCAAGTTGTTAAATCCTACATTTTAATTTTATATTCTATGTGCTGAAATGACACAGCTGTTTGAATTTATGTATATAATTTAATTTTTTCTGTTTAATTTCATATTTATTTCCCTGCCCAAAGATCTCCGTTAAGAAACCACCTCTCTGGTACTCACTTTTTCCCGGAACGTGAGGTGGTTGCCTTTGGGGTATTCTAAACTCGGGAGTTAGTCGTCAAAATGAGTCCTTTCTGTGTTACAATTAATCTCCTAAAAATCCTGAAGACCGTTGCCATCCAGTTTCTTCTAAAAAAATCTAAAGACCGTTAGAACTGTCCTGGGACGTAAAATTGGAATAACGGACTGATAATTCCAATTCTTGAAGACGACTGACTCAGAAAGTGTCCAGAAAAAAATGTAGTTTGGTAAACACTTAGATACTGCGTCTGACTGGAGCACCCAAAATTGTTTTATAAGCTACTAAAAATAAAGGTAGAAAAACTGTTTAAGTCGAGAGAAGTTTGTTGAGAAATTCATTATGGAAATTAATTTCTCACATTTCACCTACATGAAACAAGCTGGAACCTCTTTTTGATTCATACAACTCTAAAGAGAAAAGAATGATCTGAAAAAGAATACCAACTATCTCATTATTTTATTGAAACCAGTGCTTGTTGAATTTATGTATCAATGCCCTGACCTCTAGAATGATGCGTACAGTATGGGCGAACTCTTAAGCCAATGGCGTGCGAAAGTGGGCACTTACAGGCTGAAGCCCCAATTGGATATCGAAACGCATTGTTTTTTCCAAATCCCCATCAGATCTTTAACCACTTAAACCACTTAAGCTCCCCAATAACCACTCTAGTCTCCCCCTCATGAGTTTAGAATTGGTACACTACTGTGCTGTGTACGAGTGCAATTTTTTTTATGGACTATTATGAATAAAAAGAATTAAAACTCCCTCTTGAATAATAAAAGTACAGTGTCAGAAATTAAATTCTGCAAATCTTCTTGACTATAAACTTCTTGACTATAAACTTTGACAATAAACTTCCGTTAATGGAGAGCTTTCCCTTTGACAAATACAACTACCAGAAAAACTTCGCATATCGCGGTATTTAGCATCTTAGAGGTCAAATCTTTTAGGCGTAAACTCGAGGACCCTGGTTTGAATCCTGTCTGAGTAAGTGAATTCTTTTTTTCCCTTTAGACTCTTATGAAAAAAATGTAGATAATATATATATAATTTATTTAAATAAATCGAACACATATACACTAAACATATGCTGCAACGTGCATTTCGATCAATTTAATACCAGTCTCTTTGCAATTTGGTTTAAATAGTAGTCCATGTACTACACCATTCTGCGAAATAACTGGCAACAGTATTATATACGTTCGTAAAGAGATTATATATTGTCCTTCGTAGCTCAGTGGGTAGAGCCTCCGCCCGGCAAGTGGAAGGTCGTGGGTTCAGGTCCCACCGAAGGCAGAAATATTTATTTTCTTTCGAACGTTTCACCATCTAATCACGCCATACCATCGGCGTTGGTATCACTACGCCAATAAACGTTGATTGATATTGTTGTTTAATTTAGTTTAATATATATAATGTTAGAAATTATAAATAACTTAAAACTAAACACAGATGTCTCTCATTAATTCGATGGATTTTTATGTGTTTTTGAAGAATTTTGTTATAATTTTCTTTGAAATTGCCTTTATCTCTGTTGGGGAAGAGGGTGTGATCTGATTTACACCACAATAATCTGTAGGTAAGTTACACTTACTAGTTATAAGAGTTGACCGAAATATTAGCACGTGTTGTCATGTATTCATCTAGGAAGGACGGGGGATAATTGTTCCATTATCCACAACTAAAATCTCCATTGGAAATTTGGGCAATAGTAATGCACGACCTGACTGCTCCAACTAAACTTTACTCCAAACGTCCATAGGACATACAATTGTAAAATGTGTAAAATGAATTATAATCGGAAATAAATGAATTTTAATTAATTTGAAATTATATTTCATCAACTATCTCTGCTACCCATCCTTTCCTGGGTACGCGAACGGACTGAGCACTTTAAAACTTTTCACATAAAGTTCAATATTTCCTAACAGATTCGCAATAAATGAAAATAGTTGTGACGTGTGCTATAACAGTATATTAATATGCTAAGTAAATAAAAACTAAATGTATTTCTTTACATTGTCTGTCTGATACGAGCAAAAAATAATTCAAACTTTAATGATTCGTCTTTCCCAAGGTTCCCCTAAAAATAAATTAATTTATAAATATATATAAAGGTATTACGAAAATATTAATAATAGATATTGTAACTAAAAATATTACAAAAATTTAGACCAACGCATATACCCATTGCAACGTAAAAAGCTCTTCTTTTCTCTCCCATATATATGTAATATTTAAAATTACATTGTATATAAATTTGCACTTTGAATTGCAGCAGACACTTGGCTCGTGTTCCATATTGCAATGGATATATAGGCATGTCTACATTTTCATGATATGCGATTAATTTTACAATATATATTTGCACTTGTGAATTGCAGCAAACTTTGGCACTCCTACAACGCTTAACTATCTATATGCATATACAGGGTGTTTAATAATGTTCATAACTAATGGCACAAACTGAAAGTGGTGGTAAAGAACATCAAATAAGCCATATTTGGAGAAATCCCAATGTCCGCAAAGGATCCGATCTGGATGTAGAGTGAAGTATTATTTATATTTACCCCGTTGCTACGTAGGCAATTACATGAACAAAAAAAATTTTGACACATAATTTAAGTGATTGACCTAATAATGCAGCAGAAACAAAAATCACAAATTCTCCCCTTTCCTGGTCCCGATTAGTGTTGCCATTTAGTCATCACAGGTATGGAAAACCATTGGTTTACCATACTGCAGGCAGTTGGGAATTGTCAAGCATGAGTAATAGGTGAAGGACATCAAAAGAAACAACTTTGGTCCAAAAAAAACACCCAACTTTGGTCCCCCGAAATCGAGCCTTTCTGGAACTACAGGGATGTTATTATTTGCATCCACATTAGTTAATGTAACAAAATTTGGAAAATTTGCCGTTCCAGCCTAGAATCATATTGGAAAAGATTACATTACTACTTACTATGATCTAAAACAATTTCCCCATGGCCAAATTCATGCAGTTCTGGAATTTATGGCTCAAACGTGAGCCTCACGTTTGCGCACTAGTCAGAGCGCCGCTTCGAAGCAGTCCCTGTAGCGGTCACTCCGTAAGAGGGTGACACAAAGAGTCCCGCCTTAGTGCAGGAATTTCGGATGTGGTGGCCGAAGTTCGGATTCTTCTTTAAACTGTAAGTCCAGCTTGACAAGCCCTCTGGCCAACTTGGTGGGCTTTAGGCCGCTTCCTCTGTATTTCTTTCACCGTACTACGTGTATGTGTGAAAACAGAGAGACCTCCATCCTGCTGTGGATTAAAAATGGTTGCTGCTGCTGCTGCTGATGATGACATGTATATGTGTGTGTATGTCCCATGGACGTACTCTCTCAAGAACACCGACTCTCAACAGAGCGCTGTTATATAGCAGCCTTAGTACCAGTTCCTCCGTTGGAGGTTGACATAACGAATCCTGCCCTATATATATAGAGCAGGACTTCGGTTCTGACGACCGGGGTTTGGAACGCTCATGAAACTGTAGGCCCAGCCTGTCAACATGGTGAGATTGTCCGGTTCCTATGTATTTCTTTTAACGTACTACGTGTATGTGTGATAACAGAGAGAGATACTCATCCTCTAGTGATTTAAAATGATTGACGATGATATATGTGTGCATGTGTATATGTGTGGGATGAAAGTACCCTCATTGGTAGCGCGTTCGCCTAACGTATCATTATCCCGGGTTTGGCTCCAAACGGTGGAAAAACAGCCTACCGGCTACAGCTTAATGCAATCGGAGGATTAGGTTTTTAGGCCATAAGAGATATGTATTCCTTGGCAAATTGTAGGTCCTCTCGCATCACGATCCTTGTCCTTGCTCCGTAAAACTTGCAAAAAAAACCGGTGCATGAACTTCAATTTCTATAAAATTCCTCAAATGGATATTTCTAACGAAGAGCATCTGTTAAAACGAGGAGGATTAATGCTTCAAATCAATTACATTAGTTTCTGGTCGTTTACATATTTTCTGTTGCAAACTATTCAACTGAAACAAACGCACATCTATTGATAATAATGCGAAAAAGCGCACTTGTACGTTAAAAGGCCCACGAAAGAAATATGCGACACATACAAAATAAAAATATGTATGTGCTGTCATTTATTTCTGCAATTTCATATTATTCCTTAAACTGGGTTTTTTAGAAATAAAAGTTGCAGAAATATGCATTATTCAACATATTCTTGCAGCCTTTTCGATAAACAAGGAGAAAGCGGGCCCTGGATAAGTACACAAGAAATCCGATGAAATATGGCAGTTTCAGAAGTCCAAGAGCATGCAGAATTATCTCGGGAAAGAAATTCAAGTATCCATGTCTGGAGAATATGAATAATGTTAATTTTATTTCATGAAGATTCAACGAATATAGTTCCATTGAATTGTGGCTGTTAATATAATTTTCAATGGCTCCTCGAAAAGATTTGTTATTCTCGCGACATGAACGCTGTTCAAATTATTTATTCAATCAGTTTCTGACTATAAAATACATTGCCTACGCAAAAATGAAATCGTTTCACCAATTCAAAACCTTCAAACCGGTTCATTATTTTGTAAAAGAGGGAGGATGCTTTACAGAGAAGGCATAAAAGATATGATGGGTATTAGTTTACTTTTCTCTGACTCTCTTTTTTTTTGTGGCTTGATGAGCCCCTCGTCGACATTAGACCCCAAATAAACCCAATCCCATAAGTCATTCAAAAATCTAGTCAAATTATTAAATCTCTCTCTCTCTCTCTCTCTCTCTCTGCAATATCTTATATTATCACTGGGGGCCCTGCGGTGGCGCAGTGTGGTAACGCGTTCTCCTATTGCGCGGCTAATCCGGGTTCGACTCCCCAGACGTTTTGTGGCGCAAGGACATTTTGTATCTTCCTACCCCAGGATCTACCATTTCCCGAGGTATTTGAACTTCGGATACTCAGGGAAACACTCCTTGGAGTACACATCGGTAGAAGAAAGGAAGGGCGATTGGTATTTCCGGAAGTCAAACCCTGATTTTTTGCAAGGTAGACTAATGCGTTACTTCTACTACTTATAGGCTTTACTTTATAAGCTGCCCTGCAGTGTGGTAACGCGTTCTCCTATTGCGCGGCTAATCCGGGTTCGACTCCCAGCAGTGCAAAAAGAACGCTTACTCAGAGATCTCATAAAAGATCGCACTGCTCACTGTAGTCCGGGGTTTGGTTCCCCAGGCCTTAAGAGGTTCGGATTCCTCGGAAAACAGTAGGTCCCGGCGCAGCATGACCACTGTAGTCTTTGAGCCGTAAAAACAAACAAACAATAACAATAACAATATTATCACTGGGGTAGAATTTCTGTAAGTCCATATATGACGAGGTATCACATAATGTAATCATTACATATGATCACATGTATATAATGATATAATTAATTATTTAAGAATTAATATGCTGATGGTATGACTATCATGGTTTCGGAAAGAATAGAAGAAGTATTAACCAGGTACAAATACATTGAAACTTTCGCTACAATTGTCTTTTTAGAAACTATAAAAAACTTTGAACTAGACTTACTGGAAACTTTTAAAAAGTCTGAAGAGAAAACTCGCGTTTAGTAAGTGAGTAAACCAGAGGTTTAAAACGACAAACGAAATGTTGAACTCGAGTAACAGCAAACGTTACAAGAGAGCAAAAAACTTAAACGGTAGGGATAAAAAAAAATCGTCTGGCATGTCTAAGTCGCAAAATGGCAAAGGGGCGCATAGTAGGGTCTAAAAAAAAGTATAGGGCTAAAATAGCACCGCAGGGGAAATCGAAGGTCGAAGGGATCCAAGCAGAACATAATGTGTCCGTGAACAAAATTCTGCTAAAAAAAAGAAACACGTTATTGTGTGTAACGGAATCGCGTATGTGAAATTGGCCAGGTGAACGCCAACACAAAAGGCGCAAAAGTTTCGCTTCTTTTTTTGCCGCCCTACGTCTTCCTATCTTTTGTTCGGTTTCCCACGTCAGCTTTTGTTATTTTCCTTGTTGTGGGTGGCAACGATTCGATATTGCCAGATCCCGATTGTTGTTCGAACTCGGTCGAAGAAGTGGTTAGAGGGAGTTTCGAACAGCGTTATCAGGCGAACGGGTTGCTCAAAAAAACTTTTTAAAAGCTTAGTAAGGAAACAATTAACGAAGGCGAAAATTCTGGGCGAAAGCGTAGATACGTACTTTAAACGAAGAAAAGAAATTGAAAAATAACACTAAATAAAACCCTCCCTAGAAGTTGTGCTTCACTAAATTTCTTCTTCATTTATGATGTAGTATGATAATGTCTAATTTAACACAGCCGAGACTTTACAAGTTCTGTTTAGAAAAAGAATACACTTTCTGGACAAAAATGTTCTGATACGTCGTTCGAACAGCAGTAGGGTTATTTATCAGCCGAAATCGACAGCTCCAGTTTATCATTGTCAACAAAGGTTTCAGCTATCCCTTTTCCTCATACCATATCATCAGGTCTGTACTGAAAAATACCTTCACTTCCCTTGCAAAATTTTTGCACAGGCGCACCATGGGTTTACCGGTCCAGTGCAGATGTAGCGTTTCCACTTGTCTCAAATTTTCTGTTGAAAAAAAATTTTTAATCATGTAATATTTAGTGTATTGAATAGCATATCATTAAGAAAATTTTACTCCTATGCCCATGTTTCCGGCTGCAACTAAGTCTGTTTGCCTTAAATATTATTGCCGATCTCAGAGTCAGCGCAATTGTCATTAGAATGGTCGTCAGTTGACCAAGAAAAGTACAGCACACGAATTCTCAAGAAACAGCACGGGTCAAAAAGAAAAAAGATGAACTTCGGGCTGACTTCGGTCCAGTGACCTCTTTATTGCTACCCAAGCTTTCTACACTCTAACTTGTAAGTCGAAACAGCGATGGCCTTTAAACTTTGTTTTTATGTTTGTCAATTTCGAAATTGACGCCTATTAAAGAAGATATTTTCAGAGACAGCAAGTGTACAGCTTAAATAAAGCCTTTCTTCGCAATTTTTTTATAATTATACACCAGGATACTTATGTAGTAATAATCAAATTTGGTTATAGATGCAATAAATACAGGGTGATTAAAAAAAGATGGGGAAAAACTTTAACAGGTGATAGTATACACCAATACAAACAATTTTCATCAAAGGATGCATGGTCTAAAATGAAACGCCAAAGTGCTACAGGGTGCAACATAGTAAAGCCGAGGATACGAAAAAGAAACATAAGAATAATATACGGTTAAAAAAACAATTTTAATAAATATTTACAATAATTGCTCAAAAGAACGACCGCCAATGGCGATGCAAGAAATAGGGCGGCGGAGGGATTGGAGAACGCTCTGGAATATTCCAGGCATATCGCGAACCTCCCCAGCAGCAGCCGAAAATCTTGCGATTAAGTCCTCTTCAGCTGTCCCCACAAAAAGAAATAAAGGCACGACAAATCGGGTGATCGTAGTGGCCAAGGTACAGGACCACCTCGCCCAATCCATCGGTTTGGAAAAGTGACGTCCAGATAGTGCCGTACTTTGCACCCAAAATGGGATCGAGCTTCATTGTGCTGGAACCACATACGCCTCCGGAGGTCAGTTGGAACATCCTCCAGCAAGTCTGGCAGCACCTCTTGCAGAAGCATCAGGTATTTGCTCACGTCAAAGCGTTGCGACAGAAGCTACAGTCCTATTAGCCTTTTATTCACTGTGACGCCGATTTGCTTACGGTTTCTTCTTCTATCGTAAGTTATATGTGTGCATGCGTGGTGTTCTTTTTCTGCCGATAAATCACAACAGGAATGCCGTTTTAAAGTTTGCGGAGCGGCCATTTTGAAACGAGCTAACGCGTTTGCATTTAATTTTAGACCATTCATTTTTTGATAAAAATTGTTTGCATTGGTGTGTATAATCACCTGTTAAAGTTTTTGCCATGTTTTCTGAATCACTCTGTATATTTTTTGTAATATACAATCTTGGGTTTGCTTTGCCTAAGCATTAGAGGGTGAAGAGTTATGTCTAACCCCATCACGCTTTATCAGTCATTACTATTTTGTTATTAATAATTTATCAATATTTATTTGTTTTTCTTATTTTGTTGTGCTTAATGATGATAATGTAGATTTTGAAATAATTAGCAATATTCATCATTCCAATAATTTTTATCATAGCCGATGATGCGATAATATTAGATGATAAGTTACTCGCAAAGAAAACGAAGGTTTCTCGACCCTTGATAGAGACGGAACACACAACCTCTTGAAACCAAGTCAAGTGCTCGTTCCCACTGAGCTACGGGCGTCGATTACATTCACTCGCAGAGAGGGGTTTGATGGACGAGTTCCCATAAGATCCCAAGAAATCATTCTTTTTTTTACGAGTAATTTATTATCTAATTAACAAAACCTTGATTAAACGACCACTATTTGACCTACACAATAAGTTTTTCGTGCTGAGTGGTGTGTGCATATATAGTAGAATCTGTCTAAAGTGACCACCTTTAGAAATTGACGGCAGTGGTCACCTTGGACAGGTGGCCATTATACACTACAGACTTTGGTGTAGGCACGGCTAAGACTCTACTAGTTTTCTCTTATAAAATGTGGTCACTTTATTCAGGTAGTCACTTTACCAGGTGCCACTGTATACATAATTATCAGATGCTCGCTTGATAAACAAATCTGTTGTTTGCTCGTCTTTAAAGCGCATGGATAACTAAGGTGAGAATGCTGCGCGATTTATAGTTTTTTTGGAGAATTTAAACCTTTGTTACTTAGGCTGCTAAGCGTCAGACAACGGTGAGTAGAAGATACGATACGTCCTATCATAGCTTTGAAATTGAATCTGTGTTAGCATTATGATAGAATAGTATGTCACCGACACGTCTTCTTAAGGCTAAGGAATCTACCCACTAACATGGAAATTGACAGAATCCTTCCGAGGCGTAGTCAAGGGGCGGTTTTGGGGGTTATAACGCCCCCATTGCAATGAAATTTTGTATATTTAACATAGGAATATGTGAGTTGTAGCTCTGTAATCCCTCCCATTGAGCCTATAACCCCCTTATGAACTTTCTGCCTATGCCACTGGACTCCTTCCTTATCTAGTAGCGTTTCTCAACCGCGGGGCCGCGGTCCAGTTACGGGCCCTGACATCAATTATTCCGGGCAGCGAGAGAGTCTCCTGAAATTTGTCATCTTAGTTTATGAGAATTTTTTATGAATAAATATATGCTATCGTGGAAATGTTCTCAGGAAAATAATGTAATCGCGAATGCATCGGAAAGTTCAGGTCCAGAAATTCTAAATGACGTATGTGCAGAAATTGTGAATAACCAAGCCGTGCACTTTTAAATATGTGTGTATTCATAAATGATCGAGAATTTTTGGACATGGAAGTCCTTAGCATCCAAGATAAGATATATCGCTCATTATGACCCATCGTAAAATGTGTCTTCAAGCCGATTACAATAATGTGCGGTGCATCCTCTATTCTTAAAACTAAACAAAGTAATACCTATGTTGCAAATGAAATTGACCAGTCAGCAAGGGAGTGTTCCAGACACTGCACTGACATTTCTTATGATTATGCTACAATTAATTATTTGTACTCATAATAGTTTAATGTATGAACTTTGAAAAATAGAAGGTATTTCCAAGTAAATTTGTCGAGACCTGGCCTCCATCTTATAAAAAATGAATTTACCGGACGGCGGCCTCATAAAAATTAAGAAGCGCTAATTTAGTGGCAACACCCACGACTTTTACGTTAAGGGATTTGGCTAGATTACCACTAATGTTTGTTGTATGTAAATGTATTATAGTTTGGAGGCTAAGGTGCCTATTTAACCTCAGGTAACCATGGGCAGATTTAGCATTTTGCAGACACTATGCTACTTTTTTTGCCGTCCATTCCTACCAGTTTGCTCACCCCCCAATCGGTGGTAGGAACAAAAAATTGCAACACTCAACCTATGTCAAAAACTTTCGTATTTACAGTAAATATGTTGAAAAACAAACTCATAAATTGAAACATAAACACTAAACAATATTAACTTATATTGAAGTATTATTTTTTTAGCATATAATTAATTCAATTTTATTAAAATAAAGTTTAGCAAAAAAAAAGAAAAATAAATAAATAAAAGCCTATCGAACACTGGTATTTAAATGGAAAGCATGACGTCTAGCTTTTTTCTCGGCAAAACATCTGATTATATCATATGATGCTGATTTTGTTATATCAAACTTAATACACAAAATTTTGCCGCCCTAGTCTATAGCCTAGTATAACCTATTGGAAAATACGACACTGTAAGTAACCCATCGTGGACTCTTCGTGTGTAAAAATGAAAATAAACAGTAAGAGAGCGAAAGAAAGAGAAATTGGGAGTTGAAACTTATTACATTAAATTTCATTTCTTTTTTCAGAAGTTATCAAAAGTCACAACGAGCCTAAATTAAGCTCACAGAGCTACTGAACCAAGATTTATAAATCACTTCCTTCCGATTAATTAATGAAATAATAATTAATTATCCAGCATCAAATGCCACTTTCCAGCGTTACACGAAATTAATCTTCATTTACATTTTTTCGCATTGCATTATTAATCACAATAATAATAATAATTGTTTAATAAAAAACATTGTTTCCAAATAATAATTATTCATAAATAAAAGAGGTCGTTTAAACGGATAATATTTTTGATATAGTTCCCAGTTGAAAAGAGAAAAATGCATTTACAGTATGATAAAAATAAATTATAAATAAAGATTAACATTTTATGGAGATGGTCAATATTTTAATGAAAACTGTTTGAACAGTTTCATTTAAAGCTCGGTACAAATAAATTAACACTTACGTCATCGTGATTGTCCATTTCATGTGAGGATCTGCTCCGATTCGTATAAATTTCCCATGTTATGACACGGCGGCACGAAAAATAATATGCTCTTCGTAATATTTTCCTGAGAACAGAAGAATAAAAAGGTCGTTAAAATTTGTAAAAATTCTCAATAAATATTAAGATTTCATCGCGTTACGAAACTTTACGAGCAAAGTATAGCTCGGATGAGTGTTCATTAGCATATTAGTGTTCAGAACGAAGAAAAAAATTTAACATCGTGGCAATTTGCTCTTCCATGACGATGCTTGGGACAATATTTTAAAGTTTCATTATGTTTTCGAAATTTTTTTTATCTTTTTTGTCTATTTATTTGGTTGGTTTTCCTTCCACCCCTGAATCCGTAATTAGGGTCTGTGACAAAACTGACAGATTTCTGTTTTTGCCACTCTCGCGGACTTGCGAAGTGAATTTTGTTGTAGAATAATTTATTATTAATCGTTAATAAGTCTTAGTTAATGTTCATCGACATTTTGTGGTTACTTCACAAAAAATTATTTGCCGCCTTTTTTAATATTTGTTTCCGATTATGTTGGACGTAAAAACTATCAGTAATTAATTTATTATGAAGACATCTATAAAATATATATTACATTTAAATTTTAATTTTACATATATATATACTTAAGTGAGTGAGAAAGATAAAATTCTCAGAATAGATTTTATCTATGGAACGTAATTTATAATTATAGTATATTATTATATTAAATTCTATTGTAATATAATAAAATTCAAATTTTTTCTATGTAATAGTAAATTTCTTGCATTTATAATGGATGAAGGATATAATGTTTACAATAAAATGTCCGATATAAAAATATTGTGCAAAAGATCTTTATTTTAGAACTTTTATATATTTAGACAAATGTAAGTTGGATGTAAATATAACAATATAAATACATCAATAAAGACGTAGGCATTTTATAAAACTTTTCGATGCTAAATAATAAAATGGATAAAATTAGGCGTTTCCGTGTGCTAGTTGAAAACAAAGGCTCGAGATTCATAATTTGAATTAATATCCATTTTCATATCTGAACTCCTAATCAATCTTGATATCTGAACTCATAATCCATTTTGATATCTGAACTCGTAATCTATTTTGATATCTGAACTCATAATCCATCTTGATATCGTAACAATACGGTAGTGACTCAATAACATGGTTTTAGATATACAAATTGATGGACATGATGACAATTAATTATGAAAACTACGGATGACTATCTCAAGTACGCTAATAGAATGCAATAATGAAAGATCAGTTATGATAGTTGATTGACTGATGATGAATATCATAAATATATAAATAGAATGAAGTGATGAATGATTAATTATGGTAGTTGATTTGCTGATGATGAATATCAAAAGTACCTAGAGAGAATGCATTAATGGATGATTAATTATGAAATTTTATTGAGTGAAAGGTATCATAAATACGTAAGTGTGATGCAATAATCAAATGTATTTTACTACAGTTTTTCCTCCAAAAAGAAGAAAATAAAATACCTGCGGCAGTGCAACGGTAAAGCCTGATATGCAGTAATTCAAGGTTCGACTTCCCAATAAGAAAAAAGGAACCCTTACCCATAACTGCTCACCGTACTCTGAGGATTGATTTTCTAGCTCTTAAGTAGTTCGATTCCTGAAGAAATTGCAGGTCCTGGGGCCGTGAAACTGAAATAAACAAAACTTGGATTATGAAATAAAGAAAGAATAATTAATTGTTTTTGACCAAGAACTCTAAACAGCTTTGCTAATGTAATTAAATGCAGTCGCCAATGCTTTCTCAATTTTCTCGTAATTTAAAATGATACCTCTACAAATGTAAGTGAATAGTATAATATATAGAAATTTTTTGTTTATATGACCTCTAATATTGAAGTTTTATATAAAACAGTATAATGTTTAGGTATGCAAGAGCAAGACCGTTAAAGCTTAAAACTATAGCTGCTTCTACTCTCAATATAGCATATAATGCACATTCGTATATATTATTATCAGTATATGGTATTATTTGACTAGGTGTTACTTGGTACGTATTGTGGTATTACTTGATATTATACACTGGATGTAGTGTAATATGGTATATATTATGGTATTTATAAATATAGGGTGATATATTAGAAAAAAGAAACGATGAGAATTTTAAGTAAATGAAGTATTAGGATTTTGTATGTATTCTTGTTGTTGGCGGTACGAAGTTAAAGCGAGTAGTGGCAAGTATTTTAGACTTCCTTTTGTAAGTTATCGGGTGTTGCGTCCAGGAACTTCCTGGCTGTTCGGCATGTGTTCAAAATTATGTTCCTTTATAGCTTAATGTCAGTGTTGGGATCAATTTCAAGTGTTTTTAGGCTTCTGTGCAATGTGGTTGTTATTAGATCTGACAAAATGACAGGTACGGTGTCAACTCTTGCCATATGCCATGTGCCTTTAACTTCATATTTGAAGTCTGATGAATGTGGTTTTTATGTTGTTTGCGTTTAGGATATCTATAATACTTGGGGTTTTGTTAATTTTATTATTTGGGGTTATATCTGGTTAATTGTGTTGTCTTGTCAGTTATTATTGCTCTATACCGGTACAGATTATGTGTTCCATCTTTTAAAATACTTTCTGGCGTATACTTGTAGTAGGGCAATTTAGTTTTTATTAGACCAGTTCTGATGACTAATTTTTGGTGAATTATTTTTTCCACCTGGACATGTCTCTACTTGTAATCCGTTTATGTTAATGTTTTACAATTTACTCATTTAATGTATTGAATTGTTTCTCTGCTTACGTGGCACTGGCAGCATCTATCGTTGTCCAAGTTTGCCTTAAGAATGTATTTTATGAATTTTTTTGTCTGGAAAACTTAGTCCCGTATGGCAATCATGACACTTTCATTTTCGGGCTGAAAATTTATATATATACCAGCCACATATTCGTAGCTTTCTTATCGATATAGATTTTTTGCAGATAGTTGTAATTCCTCCCCCATGCAGTGCTTCACCTGCCCATGTATTCAACTTATTATTGCTGTGCTGGACAGGTATTATAATTTATATATATATATATATGTTTCGGCACCTGGAAGTATTGACTTGAGACAGATATTGTCAAGTATTCAGAATTTCTTTCTGTAAGTCATTCGGATGCTGTGTTCAGGAATTTCCTGATTTTTCGACAGGTGTTTAAAATTGTGCCTTTTTTTAACTCAAAGTTCATGCTGCGGTCGATTTCAAGTATTTCTAAGCTTCTATGCATTGTGGTTAGTATTAGGCATGTGACTTATTATTATTAAAACATTGTTAGCTATCTGAATTCCGTACAATAAAATATCGAATGATAAAATATTTTTTCCGACTTGGTTGTATATTTTCTATGTAAAACTTTGTTCTATAGTTTTCTCAAATTCTTTTAAAAAGCTTCTGAATTTACTGTGGAACTGAACAAAATATCTTATTAAAATCTACAAAGAGCTGGAGATTACATTAATCGCATTTGATGACTGCATTTTGAAAATTACTCTTTTGTGGAAGCAAAATAAATTAGTTTGGAACGGCATTCACTTTTAAATCCATGCTTCTGGTTTGAAAGATTCCCCTTTCCCAAGAACAGCCTTTAAACCATCCTTTTCCAAAAGTCCCTAAATCCTTCCAGCGACAACAAAACCTTCATTCACTGCTTCATGATTCTCTAACGTCTCCCAGTTTTGATCTTTTCACTTTCAAAAATTGAAATGTTTTTTAATACTCGTATTGTGCATTTGGCTATTTTATAATCATGCGGATACAATTCTTGGTTTCGAAGTATTCCATCAATTTTTAAACAATAAACGATCACAAAAACTTCTTTTATTGAGCTTGTATCCATAAAACTCGTCATGAAAATTTTTAATATTCTAATTTATGAGATTATCGTCTTGTCTTTAGATGTTGACTCTACATTGACGACATTATCAGCTCCGCCGAAGCTGATAAATTTCAGTGATTTGGCGATTAAAAACCGTTTGGTGTCAGTTTGGCGAGATTAGTAAGATAACACGTCCAATCTCTTGAAAATTTTAATGGAGCCTCACAAGGATCCATACTTTGTCCTTCATTATTATTAATATACATATTAATGTTATAAAATAATTAATAATAATTAAATATATCGGAAAAATGTAAATATATCGGAAAAAGTGTAAATATATCGGAAATAGGAAAATTCACACTGTATGGGGATGATACAAGTGTATTTATACAATGAAGCGCATAGTGGAATTAGTAAAAATGGAACAAATAATAATTGGAAAATATGAAATTTGGTTTAACACACACAGTAATTTTATTAAAGTAAGTGAACCTAAATGAAAAATTATGGTTTTTATTACAAAATAAAAAAAATTAAATTAAAAGCGACATAAAATTCTTATAAATGAACAAGAAATTGAATTTGTAAATCATATTAAATTCCTCGGAGGTAGCGTTAACAAAAGATTTAAAATGGAGCTTGCAAGCAGAAAAAATAAAACAACACAAATTCAGGAAAGGAAGGAATAAAAAAATTGTCTGGCATTGTTCCAAAGGATTGTTCAAGAGCTTATATTACCCTTTCACATGAGATCTAAGATATTTCTTCTATATTTTCTCACTTATTTATGAAATGTACTTCACGAAAATATATAAAAATTTAGGTTGAATGAACAAAAATTAAATTTATTATTTCGTATACGTACCCACTTAAATTTCTGCAATTGTATTTAGGGAAATTTTATTAGGAATAAATTGAAGACAATGGAATTGCTTCAGTTCAGATTTTTAAAACTGATAGAACGAAATAATTCTTTACAGTTAATTGATAAGGGATAAGCAATATAAATTACCTAAGACTAAGAAAAGTTAAATTAAAAAAAAATTAAGAAGAGTATTAAAAAGATAAAAAACACACTGAATACAAGACATTTCTCAGTTTTACAACACAGTGGTTGACTAGTTACTAAACAAGATCTAAACTCATTTGTTGGACATGTTTGTTATTTTCTAAACAGAATAGCGCTTGCTCAAATCTCAATTATTCTCAGATCTTAATCATTTCACATTTTAGCAACAAAAGTACGAAAGATCTCAATCACATATAAATTCTTTTTTTAAATCTTTGAATATCCGGTAAACAGATAATTGACACACTAATAGACAAATAACGACAGATTGAGATAAAGCAGCATGACGAGGAAGTAAAAAATAATAGAATTTTTTTTAAAACCATATATTGACACAATATGTTATCTAAGAAAACAAGAGCTAATTTTACGTGGTCATTACAAGTCAAAACATCCGTCGAATAAAGGAAATTATATTGAATTTTTACATTTCATTCGAGAATATGACCCTCGACTAGAGAGAGATAATTATTTAAATGTATTGAGATGTTTCAATGAACATACCACAAGACTACAAAAAAGGATTTCTCCAGAGGTGGATTAGTAAAATTCCAAAATTTTTGCGTAAAAGTATTCAAGTATATTCGACTACAAAATGAATTAAAAATGCTCTATTTATCCCCCGAAATCTCAGACATGCAAGTGCATGAATTATTGTCTTTTATGAATGAAAATTGTCTAAAAAGCGTATTTAAAGGTGTATACAGGCTAGCTGAACTTACCTGAACTATAACCAAATGCCTGCCTAGTACTACCGCAGTAGAAAGTTCGTCTTTTGTAATCAAAAGATCAAGGACGTTGCCCAGATACGCAAACTCAAGGAAGATTGTGTTGCCTTAGTTTACTTGTGATAGAAAGAGGTTTATTGATGGATTTGAAGAAATACAATTCGTTCTAGACAGATGTGTTAAAGCAGTTTTTGTCACGGATAAGAAGAATTGAACTGATTGATAAATAATGTAAATTTATTATGCTTATTTACAATGATCGTGTTTGATGAATTTGTATGTCCATTTCTTAAAAGTTAAAAAATTTTGATTCATATTTTTGTTATGCCGGTATATTTAATGAAGTAAAATTAAAAACAAATTAATGATTATCACTATTTTATTGAATTTATGCATATACTCTTTTTTATTCTGTTCAACACACCTATACCCAAAGTCTATCTTACGACATGGGTGATGTCATAATTACCACGATCATAATGCTGAAATTACCCTTTCAATATTGTGAACTTCTTCATGAATTAACTAACACTTCAAAACTAACATGTAATATTTAGACGTAATGTTATAGATTTGATTGTTCTTAAAATTTTAACATTTTTAACAACGCTAGGTTCCCCTAGTTCCCAACTGTCGTGGAAATGTTCTAACATTTTTTATCTTTTAGTAAAAAAGGGAAAGGAGTACATATTTTTAAAAATTATTTTCTTCTCCCAGAAGATAGCACTTTCTTTATATATCGATATTCTATCGATCTATTATTTAACTTACGTTCCTCTATCTGTAATCGAAGTTCACGATAATGGCCTACTTACCTTTTGCTAATACATATTCATTAGAGATGACGTTGTTACAACGTGCTTCATGATGGTACAATGAAGATATCTTTCGCGATGATGCAATTGCGATGTAATCCACGATAATGCGATTTTTATATAATTTAAGGTGGTACAATTACTATGGAGTTCATAATGTGTTTTAAAATTATGCAATTACCATATAAGTCCTGATGCAAATATTATATTATTTACGATGTGTTCCAAATTATTGTTATGTGTAATTGACTGCATATTTCAAAATTGAATGAATTTGTCACATAAACATTAAGAATATTTTAAAATGCAAGTATCAGTAAAAGTAGTCAATAAAGTAACGATATTTCTGCATTTATTTTTATAATTATCAAAGTTATTTATCTTAGGTTTTCTGCAATTTTCATTTATAGTTCGAGGCCATTTAATCACGTCTAAATATTAACAAATGACTAAAAAACTGACGACAATATAGCCGGTCCTAACCTTTGTCTTTGGCTTGTAAATATCATTTTAAAAAAAAATATCTCAAGCTACGTTCCTGTAATTAATGTCGGCATTACCTATCGTAATTATCGTATGCTAATGGCAGACCACGTTCGCATTCTGCAACTTATCGCATCACTTGACTGGAAAGACGTTAAGAAAAGGGCGCAGATATGTAAATATAAAAAGTGTGTTGCATTAATAAATATGATAATTTACGCGATTTTTACTTAGTGGTTGTCCAAATAAAAGAACTGGAAGTGCCTGAAGCGCTTTGCCTAACTTTCATAATCTTATTCGACCCCAAAATGATGCAAGTGAAAGCTATGGAATTGAATAATTAGTCCTGCTCAGAGCAAAGGTAGTTTCTTTGACTAAAAATTAAATTTTGATTACGTATTTCATTTTGAACTTGAGGAAAATGGTAGAACAGTTTTAATATTAATAAGCTTGTTCATTGATTAGGCATGTTTATTTTAAGATTTTAAGGATATAAGATTCTCACTTCTTAAGCTACTTATTGCGTAAAATAGAGATATAGAAGACATATAATAATTTGTTTTTTTATATCTATACACATTATGGTTCATGGGATGGAATCGATGTACTTCTAAGAAGTTTATAAGAAAAGGACCAATTTTTCAAACTTTAACTATATGATTTGGACTCAGCATGTACTTATATATATTAATATATTATATTCTTATTTTTAGAATTCGTACGGAGCCCAAAAAAATTAAAAAAAAAAAAATAACTTCAGTTCTCAGGGATACATTTCGGGACCTGCACAAGAGTTCGTAAATTAGACGTTCACGGAAATACGAGTTTACTGTACTTTTAATATATTTTTGATTTCAGAAACAAATCAACCATTAGATATTATATTCAATCTACTTTTATTATTGTGAATATAGATATTATATATTGAATATAGATATTATATATTGAATATAGATATTATATATTGAATATAGATATTATATATTGAATATAGATATTATATATATAGATATTATATATTGAATAGATATTATATATTGAATATAGATATTATATATTGATATAGATATATATATTGAATATAGATATTATATATTGAATATAGATATTATATTGAATATAGATATTATATGTGAATATAGATATTATATATTGAATAGATGTACTTCAATCAAGTTCCTTTAAATCAGCAATTCGCGATACTGCTCCCCCAACCAAGAAAGCTGATGAGCTAACCCAGATGGAAGATTCAACGGCAAAGTTAAGGTTATTGAAGCTGCTGTTATATTGTTAATTAAATAAAAACTATTGTCAAAATTTTGGATTTGATTTGAGTGATAACCTAACTAGGCACTTTTATATATTTATGGCACAAAGTGACACTTGGTCTAAAAATTTCGGGGTCATTTGTTTAAACAGAATTTAGGAAAATAAGGAAGAGTCAATTACAGTATAGATTTTGAAAATTTCAAATTTATGAAATATTGTGTTTAACCGATAAAATGCAGTCTAAGTGTTTTCAATGCTGAATTTTGAAACGTTATCATTCGGATATTTTATATGTAAAGGAGATTATTATTATTTTTTTCAAATAGTCAATATCTGTATCTCATCACGCATCCCAAGTGAGTTCCCATTTAGTAAATAGAGTATCATCAATGAATAATAGAGCTATAATGACATGCAGCTTACTATATTTCCTTCTTAAAACATGAAGTTAAAGTAATTTGTTTGAAAAGATAAACACACTATTAACCTTTATTTTAAACTTCACATGAAGGATAAAATAAAATATACGCCAGTGTTTTCGAAGTATCTACGTACACTGTCTTTAAAATGAATTTCATGGGTGTATTTCCTCATTATAATTTTATAATATATTTATATATTATATATATATATTAATATATAATTTTAATAACGAGAAGATAAAACACTTATAATGGGATGGGTGCTTACTATTAATGCAAAATAATACTCCAAATCTCACTTATCTAATCTAGATAGATTGCTGCGAATAAAAGTGCCACAAGTTTAACAGAAGGAAGATCGCCATTCCATAAAACACCATATATTTGATATAAAACTTTTAAAAAAATGGACATTTAAATTTAATTTTATTCTGCATTATAGTTATCTAGGATCAATATCGAAGCTTAAATTTGAAAGATGTAAATGAAAAAATCGTGGATCAAAAACTGCCACTAAATTTAATCTAGCAATGTTTAATTGCATCCAGATATATAGCCAAAACTAATATCACCTATAAATATTATAAAATATGCGAGTTCAGAATCTATTTTTCTTTGGACCTTTTACAATAAATCACAATATGTCTTTTTCCCTTTCTAGGCTTGCAACATCAGCATTGCCATAGTTTGAATCTATCAATTTGTATCGCATAATTTCCCCTCTTAACCCCCCGAAACTGTGAAATTTAACAATTTTCTCCAAGCCTTGCGATGGTGCAGTGTGTTAACGCGTAAGCTTAGTGCGCTGTTAATCCGGGTTTGACTCCCAACAGTGCAAAGAACGCTTAGTCAGAGATCTCATAAAGATTGCACTGCTCACTGTAAACCTGGGTTTGATTCCCATTCGGATTCCTGGGAAAAGAATAGGTCCCGGTTCAGCATAACTATTGTAGTCCTTGAGCCGTAAAACCACAAACAAGCAATTTTCTCCATGGTTGGTAAGCCCTGTTAAAGAGTTTAAGTACTGATAACAGGTCTAAATAAACGCTGACCTATAACCTTCACAGCTATAGGCCAGCGTTTATTTATTTTGACATTGAGGTCACTGGCTAGTTGAGGTCATTGAGATTGAGGTCATTGACATTGAGGTCATTGAGACTGAGGTCATTGACATTGAGGTCATTGAGACTGAGGTCATTAACATTGAGGTTACTGACATTGAGGTCATTGATATTGAGGTCATTGATATTGAGGTCATTGGCATTATCGCCAATGTCTACACTTACCCCGTAGTAGCACTGAACATACTTTATCGAATCACTGTGTGTTATTTCAAACTCTAACATGAAATTCATTTTGAAAATACTGAAATATCAGTGATGAGAGAATATTAGCTAAAACTGTGTTCATATTTAAAATAGCAGACTTGACTTAAAAATCTAATAATATATGTCATAAAATTCACACTTGGAACATTCAAATTAATAATATAACTAGTAGCGTATATAATTTCAATCTGTACTAGATATTCAATAACTTCAGAATATGAGCTGTTATAAAGAAAATTTTATATAACTTATAGCCTATTTAAATTATAAAAAATTGGGGAAGGATGTTGGCTGGCCGTTATAGTAAATTTTATAGTTATTCTATCAAAGTATGTAGATATGAGTACTTTATATTCATCCTTCCACACAATACATATAATTATATGGTATACATAAAACAACAAACTTAAAATCTTGGTTTACATTACAATTCAAAAGTAATTGTGAACAAAATAATTATTTAAGGATGTTAACCAGCACATCAACTATAATTTTAATATTAACCATGAGGTGCATCCCAAAAATACTTTTACAAATTACTACATTATTTTATCCGTAAGCAAGGTAAAAATTTAGACTTCATACTTGTCCAGTATTGTTTAATTCGAATTTTTAAAATTATGAGTAAAAGTTTATAATTTATGCCACTATAGAGAATATTGCTCAGTAATCTATATATTTCTTTCATCTCAAGAATACATTACTGTGCCTGTTATTGAATCTATTACAAGAGGAAATAAAGCCAACATATCCATTTCAGCAATGTTTTTGGCTATGGCTGTCACTTTGCGGCCCAGAAATGGGCGAACTTTTGACATGAATGGCCTGCGATGAAGAATGACCGGAATTTGACGCATTTTTGGGGCGGAAACTAACACCGGGGACATTTCGTATGACCTTTATATTGAGAAACCTTAAAACTCGTTTAAAACACATGCAACCATCGTTAGTCCAATAATTTCGTTTGTTGTGCTCATACCTGAATGCCTAGGGTGCCTGAATGGTGATATCCTAAAATGTCAGCGAAACGCTTTCACGACATTTTCAATGAAACGCCTTCACGGTATTTTCAATGATACGCTTTCACGACATTTTCAATGAAACGCCTTCACAGCATTTTCAATGAAATTCAGAAAGCAGAGAATTAAAGAAAGGTACACATCCGTTGTTAGTATTGACCAAATTCATTTCCAAAGAGAAATGCAAAGCGAAAATATGGAATTCACATGTCTACAATGCCGAATTTTTAAAGTTGCCGAAAAATTTATTTTTACATATTCTGTAAAATATATGTGCGAATTTAACTTCATATCTGTGGTGGATGAGGGTACGTTAATATCCCTTTCTTTTGCACTGGCGTCGTAGTAAGATTACGCTGCCATCATGTGCCTATCTTGATTGTCGTTGCTTGTCATGAGGCGTTTCGCAGGGTTTCGTCCCTGGTGTTCAAACAAATGAGACATTTGCGAATTTTACGGAAACACAGACGCGGACACAACCGTGACTGAGAAACTACTTTATTCACACTGGAATTTAGGTGACGACGAAAACAGTACAATAACGTTCTTATCGCCGAATCGGGAATAAAATCAGACAAAATTGTGGTCGGAAAATTTACACTTCAAGATCAAATGGCCAGGGTCTGACACTGGAGCTAGAGCAACGGGTGTGTCCTCACAACCTGCTCTCCTATGTCTCTTTCAATCTCGCCAAAAATATCCCTGTACTAAGACACTCCTTCCTTCGGTAATTCCTAAAGGAATCTGTTTCGTATTATATTACAACGGGGTGTGCTGTCACGTCACAATATCTTATCTTCTAAACTAAATAAACCACTTAATTAAAATTAGAGCTTTGCTCTAGGTATCTGATCGTATTCATCCATTTCTGATCAATTAAACGATATTTGTCGTCCCGATGCTAAATAGTCAAAGCTTTGATTTTTGTGTGTGCTAACTAAACTAGTCGCGTTTGATAGGAGGCCTTAAGCTACTATCAAATTTTTAACTATCATATTTTCTAATCATAATTAATAATTAATAATTAACTATCATATTTTCAACTATCACATGTTTTTTATTCATTTAGGTACACCCCGTCTTTAATTATTATTTGTGCAGTGTTTTCTCTTTTTTATTTAAATTTGAATTTTCTTGCAGCATAACTGATAGGATTAATACTAAACGCTAACATTAATTTCCAGAATTTCTATCTACGTACTTTCTGTAAAATAGAACTTTTACAAAATTGGCAAAAGATATTGCTTCATGATGCTGTAATAACCTACGGAGAACATAAAACATTGTTAAACAACAATTTTTATCAATTTTTTGGCGGAGTGATACCAGCGTTATAAATACGTTCGTAGAGGATTAAATGTTGTCGTTTGTAACTCATTTGGTAGAGCCTCCGCCCGGCAAGTGGAAGGTCTTGGGTTCTGGTCCCACCGAACTCAAAAATATTTCTTTTCTTTCGAACGTTTCACCATCTAATCACGCCATGACATTGGTTCTAGTATCACTACGCCAATAAACGTTGATTAAAAATTGTTGTTTAATTTAATCTGCGTAGTGTTCGATTTATATAAATAAACAAAGAAAGAAAGAATTGTATATGACGCGTATATGACCCCGATTTATTTCAAGCAACTGTCATAAAGTATATATTTCAATGCTCAATACGAATAGACGATTCGTCATGATTATATTTTGTTGCTTTGCTTCGTTTTCTGGAATCTATGGCCCAAAATTCCATCCTGAGTTTTAGATGAAAACGGAATTCCAAGCATCAGCGAAAATAATATAGTATTTTGTAGTATATGAAAAACACGCTATCGAATAACAGTGTGCTGCAATGGCTATAATTCTACGATAAATAAATTATTCTTACTCGTAGATCACTGCATAGGGTTCGTAGATCGCTACATATGAGATGCAAATTATTAAATTGGGCAAGCAGCTTTGAACTGCGATTCTGAAACTTTTTATATTTAAAAAATAGTTCCTCTTCATAATCAATATGTAATATGAAAATTTAGAGATTTCATATCTTTTACTTCGATTGTGGTCTTGCCATATATGTTCATTAATTATATATGTTCAATTACATATGTTTATTAATTTGCATCGTTCGCTCTATTTAGCTATTGCGCACAGTAAGATTAAATAAAAGCAATGTAAACGATTTACAAACAGTTGCTTTGAACAACACTCTTCGAATCTTTAATTTGAATTTAGAAATTTTCTTAAAATCAAAATGAAAATCTGCAAATAGCAAGTAATTTGGATTTTCTTTCAAAAAAATTGTATTTTCTGCTACAATTAATTATTCTAGTACATCATTTATTCTTTATTATTTATAAGGCCTATCTAGCGGTTTTTTTTTTAATCTCTAAACATGTCAGATAAGATCTACGGGGGATATGCCGCTCAGTTCAGATATTACTTCTAAGTTTTTTGACATGAAATCCTTTCTGAATTCTCAAACCAAATATTAATTTAGTAATAGTTTTCAATATTAATACAATACTCTTAATATATTAATACAGATATATGATTGCGTTAATATTAGCATGGTAATTCTTTATGGCACATAAACTTTTATTTTCAGTATCAAAAAAAGAAATAATAATAATAAATGATAATAAAATATTGCTAGCAATTAAATAGTACCATTTTCATCATAAATGACCCTGCTCTCTAATTTTTTATGCTGTCGCTTCGAAAAGAAACAGCAACAATTTTATACCATATAGTGCGCTTACATGGACGAAAGCGTTATTAACAGCTGGTTTGACAACCTTTTACTGTTATCATCAAAACCTGACAATTCTGATGATGACGGCACTTGGCTATTGAAACAGCTGTTAGCAACGTTTTTATTATTGCAACCCACTGAGCTATATTACAACTGGAGTACAGACTGAACGTGCTGTTTCCGAAGGACCGAATCACTCCTTTATTTATACGCGGTAGGCAAACAACCAGCTTCAATGGGACTTGTGATGTTAACGGATACTTTTAAGGATAAAAAATAAAGGAACTATTTCATTTTAAGTTAATGTAAAGCAAAGAAATAACGCAGGACATTTAGTGAAAATGTCTTTTATTTTCAAATTGTGTTAAGAAGTAAGAATAATTTGGATTTTAGTTGAGAACTATATACTCAGTTAACAGACCGATATTCAACGCTTATTTTTGTGTTTTTCTACAAATTTATAAATTAATGATCATTAGTGTATGCTTTAGTTAATTAACCTTCAAAGATTAATTAATTTTGAAGATTATTAAAAATTTCTACGGCATACATATGGTATATGAAAGTCGTACTTATAATTTCCGAATTTAAAAAGCAAATATATATTACAGAGCATATAAAAAAGCTAATCTAAAACACACAGTCATAGGTGTAATATGGCGGGTTAAGGTGGGGGGGGGCACGTGCCCCTAGTTTTTTTTAGAAAGGAGGCAAAATCATACCTTTACAATTTTGGGTTTTTGTTCCTCCCCACCCCCAGTTTACGCTATATTTAACCCCTAAGTTACTTAGTTGTGAAATATTGTATCTTTAAATTAAATGTAAATTTTTAACATCCGGTAATATTGATGGAATTGGGTTTTAGTATCGTTCACGGATTGTTTGCCTAACTCTTTTACGAAATGTATCCTTTCGCAGCAAGAAGTCTGCTTCAGGTGCCGCTGGGCTGTTGAATATGGAGTCCGCACTCCAGTTGTAATTTAGCTCAGTGATGTAACCACACAAATAAATTTTGTGTACGGGCGACCGGGGCTGGTTGAAACACTTTTCAAATTTACATTTTTTCTCGTAAACAAATAGTACTAGAAACTTAGTTTTGGTAGTATTGGTAGGTTATACGTTTGGTCTATTACACTGAATTTTATAATCCGTTATTTAGAGCTATAAGGATGTAAGATATTATTACCCTTCACAGGGATAACACAATTGCCAAATAATGGTCAACACAGAAAAGCCTCCGGGGCGAGATTTTTGTGAGTTTTTCGTGGGGGAATTTATTATACAATAATTTTTGCCACCCACGTATACTACGTATAGATAACTAGCGGTCTCCTCATTCGTCTAGCGGTCCAAGACACTCCGGGCTAAACGGAGGGACCCTGGTTCGAATCCAGGATGGGGAAAGCGTCTCTTTTTCTCCAAAATTACATAAGCTCTAGTTTGAGCTGTAATTAATACGTGGGTGGCAGAAATTATTGTATAGAGCTGTATAGGTATTTTAAAAAATTCTAAGAACCTTGATGTATGTTTCAACCAGCCCTGAGTAAGGAGTTGGTTGAAACACGCTGGGGAAGGTTGAAACACACCTGGGACAGATTAAAACAAATTATTTGACTACGGCAAACATAATAATTTGACTACAGCAAACATAATTGTTGACTACTATAAATCTAATTATTTGATTACCATAAACATAATTATTCGACTATCGTAAACATAATTATTTCGGTATAATTAATGTGAACAAACCTCTGCACAGCTTTATTAGAAAAATTGGTATTTGTAGAGTTCCTAGAAATGGCTAGAATAGTCTAGTCATCTCTTTTACAATTTTTACAGATATAAAATAATCCACCCTTGGTGCAAGACTCATGAGTCCATCCTTTACATTCAGTGCATTGAATCCAATCTGATTTACTTTTACTGTATGGCTCACAACAAATGATACAAATCATTCATCTTCTGAATCTGAGGTATCGCTTATACGACGAACGACTTTTCCAAACCTGTATTTCTTTTTGCTGGACTTGCCTACCCTTGTTTCTGTAAGTTTGAAATCAGTAAATTTCAAAGTCTTTTTGCTTTTTTAGCTTTAGCTGCTGGTTGTTCCGCAGCAAGAGCATTGCGAATTGGCGTATCTGTCAAGACAGCCGTAGAACGGAGTTTTTTTCCTTGATGTGAAATTTTTCGTGGTCGTGCCTTGGGATAAGGTTGAATATCTTCAGTTGAAATAGCCATTGTTTGCGACTTCATCTGTAAACCACTGGGACCTAGTAAAACTTCACTTGTTCTTGAAGGGTCGTCAATATTTCCTTCCTCAACATCATTGCATGAATTTATAAATTCCGTATCTTCTTATGGTGTGGGAATAGTTGTTGCAAGGCTTTCTTCTGAACGGTCTGTGACAAACGAAGGTCTAAAATCAGCATCAGAAAATATGTTAGGATTGTGTGGCATGATGTCTGCAACTGTAAACCCAGACATTATATTAAGAGGGGTGTCTGCCTCAGGAAGTGATGAGGAAGGCTACCAAACTAGGAATATCATATATACTCATAGTCTTACTTGGATTGCTTTTCATCCAATTGTCACATGCGGTATTAATACACTTCTTTGGAGATCCAAAGACACCACGATCGAGGGGCTGAAGTTTGTGTGAGCAATGTGGTGGAAAACTTAAGAGAACAATACCGTTATCTCTACACAAATCTGTGATGTTGATGGAAAGGTGGAATTCATGATTATCGAGAATCACTAAAACAGGCTTCTCTGGTGTGCACTGCGTGAATGAAATGAAATGTTTCAAAAAGACGATAAAGTCGGTGTCCATCCAGCCTGAAGGATTGGCTGACTCTACACATCTTGGTGGTCCACTTGAAATAAAAGATCTCGGAACTTAACCTTAGGAAACACGAATATCGGTGATACTGTATATCCTGTCGCAGAAACAGCTATAGCGACGGTCACTAGAGTCTCACACTCGGCTGAGGTAAGATATCCCACTTGGTTGATACCTTTTTTAGCAACAATGCTGTCTGGGCGATGGACTGTAGTCATTCCTGTCTCGTCTATGTTGCATATGTCAGCAGCTTGAAAATTATGTTTTTCTAAGACGCGAGAATAATTTTCGAAAAACATTTTGACATTGTGCTGGTTAAAGCTGGTAGCTCGAGATAAACTAATTACTTGGGGAGTTCTTATGGACGAAGTTGTGTGTCTTTTTAGAAATCCGGTAAACCAGTCAACTCCAGCAGCTTCAGCAACGGTCCACGATGCAAGAATAGGTACATTGTTGCTGGTTGCATATTGGTATGACAGTTTTCTAACCTCACGTGGGCATAAGCCATAATAGAGGGCAGCTGGTTTGTCAAGTAGTTTGTTAACTCTTGCTTAGTTGTGTCATTTAGTGCTTGACGGTTCTTTCTGTATCCAACTTCTATAGCCTTGGTAAAAACTTCATTGGTTTCGTGTTTCTTCGTTAGTTTCTTCACGTATCTGGATAGTGTAATATGATTGATTCGAAGTCATTCCCAGCATTACGGTTGCTTCGCCTCTTTGTTGTAACAATATTAGCTGCTTCTAGTATGGCATTAAGGTTTCGGTTGCAGCGGGCAGTCTTTCGCTTGTAAGTCCTCATTCTGTAAATAGACATAAAGCATCCAATATTATCGAAATATACTAAATTTCAATTATAAATAATAAAAACAAGGGGATTGAGTTTTTAAGCTATGCTATGTTTATTAAAAGTAAGATGCATATTCTATGATTACAGCAAAATATAATACGCTTAGAATTTTTGTAGATAACGTTACAAACAATGACACTAGTTCCCTAATCTATACCACTGTGTGAAGTTCGAAGATATTAAAAAATGTATCCAGTAGCTAATAAACAGACTACTTTGGCAAAACATTTTTTGTGAGGTGCAACCAGGGGGTATAGTCTGACCTTGGAACTGTTCCAGTCCATGGTAACTGAGGTTACATAAATCAAGGACACCAATTTTTCTGCAAAACATATATATATACAGGAAATAGACATCAGGAATTGATTTATGTAATATTACGTTTATCATAGTATCTGCTATTGTAATAAAATGCTTAAAATAAGAGAAGAGTGTCATAGTACTGAATCAATAATATATTCACAAAGAAGCTCACCACGGACTTCCAGAATGAGAAGTGATGAGAAATATTTTTTTTTGCTCATATATTTTAAAGTTTTAGCAAATTTAATATTTATTTATGAGTAAATAAAGTATTTTCAAAAATGATAGAAACCTGCAGCAAAAGCAACTATAGTCTGACAAGAAAATAATACTCTATTTTCAGGACATGAAATCTACGAGTAAATTTAGAATGACACAAAGCTGTTGACAGAAACGGTCCTCTCGTGCATATAACGAAGGTTTAACGTTTCTGTGCTGCGCTCTATTAACGAAAAATTAAAACTTATTAAACCAGATTTTTAAATGCGGTTGTTTCAACCAGCTGCGGTCTCCCCTATCTATTTCTCCTATAGAGTTAGTGCAACATATCACCAATATAGCCATTATCAACCGTTATTTCTATATTAGTTTAAAATTTGAAAACACGGTCTTCGGGGAGACGACTGCTCCCTTCATCAAGGCAGAAGAATCTGATTTTACCTAATTAGAAGAGCAGTTGAATACCGAAACGTTGTGTTATTAAAGCATGAAGAAACTTTGAAATAACAGTTGTTGTTGAATACCCTGAATCGATTCCATATTGTCTTGGTTTTTAATAAGAAACGATCTTTCAAATAAAAAAGTTTCCCATTTGCTTTCCAACAATATTTCTGCATCAGGCAAAAGAATGGCTATCAACTTATTGACTAGTATAAAATTTTCAAATATTTAAAATTTCTAAAAAGCAAAAATATATATGTAGTATAACAGATGCAAATATGAAACAAAATGTTAAATATTTTTACTAAAATTATGAAGCTCTTAATGCAAACTGTTTGGAGAATTTTTATGTAACATCCCACATAAATAGATGCAGGCTTATGTCAACTTGATTGCCCATTTCATATGACTCTCTACTCCATTTCATGTAAATTTCCCGTGTTATGATATAGAGGTAGGAAAAATACGACGCTCTTCGTAATATTTACCAAGTAACAGAGGAAGAAAGTCGTTAAAATTTGTAAAAATCTTCAATAAATATTAAGATTTCATCTGGCTATAAAACTTTACGAGGGAAAGATGCCTCAAGTAAAAGCTCATTAGCATATAAGTGTACAGAGAGAGGGAGGAAAAAATTAGCATTTTCGCAATTTGCTCTTTCAAGATGATGCTTCGGAGATATTTTAAATTTTCAGTATGTCTTCGAGCAATTTTTGTCTATTTATTTATTCACATGTTTTTTGCCTCGAATATATAATTAGTGTCTGTGATAAAGCAGGCAATATTCTGGAGTTTTTTCAGCTCTCGCCAACATGTTAAACGGTTTTTGCTGTGTAACAATTCATTATTAATCATTAACCGCTCTTAATTAATATTCATCGATATTTTGTGGTTTTATTTGGTGGAAATGATTCCTTTAATTGTCACCCTTTTTCTTATTATTTAGCGAAATTTTATTTTCTATGTAAAATGATTATTTAAGTTTTTATAAAAGATTTAAATAGCAAGTTTTTATGAAAGGTTTGAACAAAAAGTTTATATTCGAACTGTAAATATCATAACTCATAGTTATAGACAAAGGAATGATCACCTGAAAACAAAATTCCCATCATAACAGTCTTATATCAGTTTGATAATAACAGTTGTCTTATATCAACTTGTTAATATCATTTGTCATATATCAGATCATTAATAATAGTTTGTCTTATATCAGATTGTTAATAACATTTGTCTTATATCAGATTGTTAATAACATTTGTCTTATATCAGATTGTTAATAACATTTGTCTTATATCAGATTGTTAATAACATTTGTCCAATATCAGATTTTTAATACATTTGTCTTATATCTTATATCAGTTTATTAATAACATTTGTCTTATATCAGATTGTTAATAACACTTGCCACATATCGGATTGTCAATAACATTTTTCGTATATCAGATCGTTAATAACAGTTGTCATATCAGCTTGCTAATAACAGTTGTCATATCAGCTTGCTAATAACATTCCTTTTATATCAGATTGCTAATAACATTCCTTTTATATCAGATTGCTAATAACATTCCTTTTATATCAGATTGATAATAATATTTGTCTTAGATTGATAACACCAGTTATCATATAACGTTCTTCTATCGCTGCTTGTCGCGACAATAATCATTATTGTGAGATCTTATTTTCAAAAATTGCAAGTCGAGAATTATTAATTATTATTATTATTATTATTATGCTTCAAGTTCTTTGTCCATTTTGGATGTTCTCTTGCACTTAATTATCAAGTCTCACTAAGAGCTTCAAATAATCAAGGGAACGTGCACATAATATGAATCGTTCACAAAAGTACAATTTTCAGGACTCTGTGGAAACGTCCATTATTTACTTTCAGTATGTTGAGGTCGTACCATAGGCGTACGAAGGGGAGTGTTGATTGGGTTATAACCCCCATTGCAATGAAATTTTATATATTTAACAAAGAAATCTGTGAATTGTATCCCTCTAACCCCTCCCCCTCTATGAAATTTCTGCGTACACCTATGGGTCGTACTCCAGTTTTTTGGAAACCACGCGGAATGGGCAATTATGACTAAGCCAACTAGTGTTCCTCCTCTATAGTCTTCTACCTTAGTTTTAAATAGTGGTGCTTTGTAATTTTTCAGTCTATTTCCATCTAATATTATTATTTCGCTTCACAAACGATGTGGTTGACGACATAATAATTTCAACGCTACATATTTATTATTTATGTGTGTACAATGAACAAGCATTTTGTAATTTTCTGCACTTTTTTATCTAGTTCCCCGAAGGAGCATGGATACAATGGTGATATTTCGATCAGTAAAGAATAAATAGCAAGATTTTACACAAAATTAAAATGTCCCCTGCGTTCTTTTATTTCTCATAATTTGGTTAAAATACTTTGAGAAAAAGAATTTTAACCGCTTAGTTATAAACTAGTCGAATGCGATTTTTAGAATTTAATAGAATTTCGGTATTCAAAGGAGGAAAGACAAGGACCTAAAGAAGATGTGGGGGGGATATGAGTTCGTGAATGGTCGTTATTGTTGTTACAGGGATTTAGATGCTTTTTCCGAAAAGTATGGGTTAAAGGATGCTCTTCAAAGACAGAAATATAGAGCGTGGATTTAAAAATTGAATGGAAGCATTTCTGGACTAATTTATTTTGCTTTTCTGAAATTGTAATGCTCAAAAGAGAATCATTTAATAAGATTGATGAAACCTTTTTCAGCTTTTCGAAGATATTAGGGAAAATATTGCCTTTCTGGCCCATAATACCTTCGGAAGACATTTCAAAATTGCAGAACCTAGTAAAAATTACAACCCTGAACACATAAAAAGTAAATAAATGCAAACACGAATGTTTCTCGAACCATAATAGTTTCCAAAAAAAGCCAGTACAACTCGCCGTCTTTTAGACTGTACTCCAGTTATACGCACTTAAGTGCTAAATTAATACATATTTATACATATAAATACGTAAATTTGTATATAATGCAAATATAATGACATTAAAGGCCATATTATTAACCAAATCCTTTAAATCTTACGAGAAAATTTACTAGATATATGAAAGCTAGACATTTTAGAAATTTTTTTTTTTCTCGCTGGCTCGTTAGAACAGCCAATTAGAAAACTTTTTTCTCAGATCCATGTAATACAATTGCTTTTCCACTTTGCTCGAAACAAGCTTTAGCTAAAACCATTATTTATTTCGTCTTCCTGGCGAATTTGACCTCATTGTTTTTATTTAGTCAAGCCATGCACAGAAATGCATATAATTAAGTAACCATATAATTAATAAATATTCTTACGTCGTCAGGAGGCCAGAATATAGCGGAATTCATATTAACTAAACGTTTGTTTTCCAGGCGCATACGAATATGTTCTGTTTGAAAATATTATCTGTTCTATATTTGGCATCTATGTTCTATAAAAGCTGTTACTCATCATTTACCGAACAATAATTTTTTTCTCCCAATATCACAGATCTTCAGCCTCTGATTAATTTAATTATCTAATTAATTTAATTAATTTAATTATCATTGTTTTGAAGTATGCTCTAAGTAAGTTATTCTGAGGTGCAAAATGCATTTAAAGAACCAATCATCCGATCATTATCCGTATAGCTGTATTCACGCGCTCAGTGAAGATTATTTTTGTTGCAATACGAAATGGACCATTACATTTTAGAAAACTTTATTTATTTACTATTTCTTTGAATATGCATAATTAAGATGAAAACTAAGAGAATAAAATTTTCAAAAAATGAATATAATATTAATACTGTTGTGAAGCATATATCTATCGTCACAAGGAATAAGTTGTTAAGCCGAAAAATGAAAGAGTGAGTTAAGTTCAACGCCAAGTTAAGTGCAACGCCAAGTTAAGTGCAACGCCAAGTTAAGTGCAACCCAAGCCTTCTGCTTTGATTTCTCAAAGCCTTCAACTTTCAAATCTTCTGCTTTGAGTCAATTTGATCTAACCAATTTTTGTTTTTAACCGTATATACAGGAAATGTTCAAAAATAAAAAAAAAGTGATGCCCTAAAAAATTGTGATTTTATACTTAGCAACTTATTCTTTGTGACCACAGATATATTCCATGCTAAATAAATTTTCCATCATAGAGACAAATGTAAAGCAGGTGAATATTTTTTTGCTGAGGGCGTGTAAGTGCATAAAAATGTTTATTAGGGGAAAATACTAATTAGTAATGAGAAATTTTGGATCACAAAATGCATTTATGATATTGGCAAGAATAATTTACAAAAAAAATGATTACAACAATTAATTAATCAATACTCTAGTGAAATATATATATTTAATTCTATATGAACATTCAATCATAGAGACAAATATAAAGCAGGTTAATAATTTCTTTTTGCTGAGGACGTATAAATGTAGAAACATTAGGGAAAATTAATAATTAGTAATCAGAAATTTCGCACCACAAAATTTATTTACGATATTGGCAAAGACTGAAAAATATTTAGAATATTTTAAATTTTGTCAGTACTTCTAATCATTAATCCAAGAAAGAAAAAAAAAACATGCCAATGAATGAATGGCTAAAAATTGCTGAAGTCCATACTAAACATTTAACTATCGCCTCGGGCATGAGTTTAAAAGAGCAGATTGCAACAATGCAGATTTTTCTCCGCTTCTCATGCGAGTATACTAATGAGCACCCACTTCAGGCGTAGTTGTCTCATAAAGTTTTATTGCACGGAAGAACTTAAAAATTTACTGAAAATTGTTGTAAATTTCAAAAGCTTTCTCATTCCGTTCTCTAGAAAATATATTAAGGTGAATACTTTTCTCAAGTTTATGACATGTGAAATGTATATGAATTGGAGTAGAACGTCAATCTAAATGAGAAATCATGCTGACGGAATCCTTGATTTATTTATCTTAAAATTTAAGTAAAATTTCGAAACAGACTGCATTGAAATCTTTACAATGTTCGCAAAATGATTTAATCTGTTACTTCGCTAATTCATGTTGTAAACATTTTTTTTTTATACTTTTAGTCACAAATTCTATAAAGAAAATATCTCGATTGATAATTTGGCACTGATTATATTGCGTTATAAATTTCGTTTAAAATCAGGTTTCTAAATAATTGTAACTATTATATTTAATATAATAGTTATGAATTATTCGAATTAATATAATTGGAAATATTTTGTTTCATGGTCTAGTGTTATTAACATCATTAACTGGCATATCTTTCATTATTTACTAGTGATTGTCTCTGGTTGTCTTTGATGTAAATGAGAAACTTTGCTCGAAATTTGAAAGATACAATAAACTACGGCATAGCGTTTAATCACTATCATAAACTTGAACGTGTCATTTCGTAAGGAAACTAACTAGCGTGAACTTCCATCTCGTATGTAATGTTGGCATTATCCGTTGTAACCATATATGCTAATGGAATAGTACCTGCACAGCCTCTGCAACTTACCACACTATTACAGTAGTGTGCTGAAATTAGGCCCAAGAAAAATGAGAAGAATTGTGAATGCGAAGAGCGTGCTGAATTAGTAAATAGGGTAACATGTGGAATTCTTTTTACTCAGATGATATAAAAATGAGGAT
>QLNU02003225.1:57804977-57824404 GCA_006491805.2 Dysdera silvatica | reverse complement strand
CGAGGCGCGAGGTTGTGCCTATAGGCACATGGTGGCAGCTTAATTCTACTCCAACGCCAGTGCAAGAGAAAGCTCATTAACATACCCTCTTCCACCACAATCTAGTCGCTACCAGAGGCGTAGCTAGAGGAGCTTTTGGGGGTTGTAACCCCCCATCGCAATGAAATTTTGTATATTTAACATAGGAATATATGAGTTGTAGCTCTGTAACCCCTCCCATTAAGCCTATAACCCTCCCCTTATGAACTTTCTGCCTACGCCACTGGTCGCTACCCAAATGTCAACGATAATATTCACCATTAAAAATACGTTAAATAAGAAAATAAAAATGAACGCATATATAATAAATTGAAATCTTGTAACATCATTCGATCTGCAAAAAAACAAATAATAAATAAAATAAATAAATAAATAAAAATTGTTGTGGTTGTAATATATTTTTCAATAATTTTATTATAACGATATGGTCATGCAAGTACATGTTTTTGTGTACTTAGAATGTTCATGTCATAAAACTGTTTTAGCCACCTGCGATTCGAGGTTTGGAATAGGAGTGACATCTGGAAGATGACAATTCTTTTTCCATTGAACAAAGCAATCCATAATTACGAGGAAGGAAGATACTCTCCGCACCTCACGCCACAATGACCTAAATAAGGATATGGTAACTTAACTAAGATGCACACATTATACACAGATCCTTCCAGTACTCTATTTCCAGTTTGGAAACCATAGTTAAATTTTAAATCAAAGCAAACAACTTGCTCTCTCTCCCTCTCGCGAAATCAACGTGCTAGAAATCGTCCTTGTTCTTTCACAATGAGTTCCATTACTGCTACGCTGCAGAGAATCTATTATAACTGGAAATGACGCCGGCAGATCCATTTCATCCAATGTTTTGAACCATAGCAGTCACTTTGCGGCCCAGAAATGGACGAACTTTTGACATGAATGGCTTGCGATGAAGAATGACCGGAACTTGACGCATTTCAGGGGCTGGAACTGACGCCAGCGACATTTCGGAGGGCTTCATATAAACATTAAGAAACATTTGCGCCCGCTTAGAACATTTGAAACCATCGTTAGAGTCATGGTTTCGCTAGTGGCTAACACATTTGCATATCTGGGGCGTCTAAACGGTGCTGTCCTAAAATTTTATTGATAAACCCTTCAAGACATTTTAAACCCTGAAAGCCGAGGATTGTAGAAAAATATGCGTACGTAGATATATTAAGATTTTATTTGCATATTTTATTCCCGAAATGAAATACAGGCAACATTTTTTGGTATGATTATTAATTTTTATCCACTCATTAATTATTAGAATAGAAAGCATCATTTTACACAAATTTCGTAGTTACACCATGGTTTTAATTTAACATGCAAAAAATCTCATATTTAGATTTTGCCACCAATTATAAATGGAGTGCTATTACTACATTAATATTCACTAATCGATAATAGTACATAAGGTATTATTACATTGTAAATAGCAAGCAATATAGTATTGTCCGTAAGCGTACTACCTTCTAACACATGTGACATTCTTTTATACTTCTAAAATTGATTTTTCAATGCAAACGTATAATTTCCTGCAAAATAATTCTTTCTACAAGAATGTGGGTCGCAATTTGAAGCGTGTTGGCTTGCTTCAGCAAAAGCTACAACAAGCAATTCCAGCGGTTCTCATCAGCGAAATTCTTTCCATTTCTGTCAACACATCAGCTTTCACTACGTATTATCTTTCAATAATTAGCGGACATTTCCGCTTATTGTCTAAGGAACTTAATGACCGAAAGACAAGTTTTAATTTACAAATGCAAAACTCAACATAAAGGACGCAACAATGTGTTCTATTGTGGTTACCCACGATAGAGAGGCTTTCTTAACTGTCGCCACTAAGAATAGAAAAAAAAAATCTTGAAAGTTCAATTTCTAAAATTGATAAAATGATAAATTGTTTCCTTTGTCTGATGTTTTTAAGGGTACATAATTTCACTTTCTCTATCTGGCAATATGGATTGTATAATTTCACTTTTTATATTTTGCAACCGTATTTGAATTTTTTCTTTCCTTTCGAAAATAATAATCAGTCTTCTATTTACAATCAACGTGTATACTCGTACTACAAAAGGCTCCACCCAAAAGGCTTATTAAATTTCTTTTAGCGTCGTATTTAATCATGTATATTTCTGGCATCTTAATAAACTATTCTAAACATTTAAAGTATAATATTAATAAAATATTATTTTAAATCGATCGAACTACTGCATTCTCTCAATACTTATTATATCTTCAATTAGTAACTATATTTCTTCAACTGATTACCAAACGTGATATATCAGCCACTAGTCAAGGTTTAATTAACTTAAAATATATCAATATAATATTTTAACCACCAGACTTATCACCAAAAGCCATACATAGTTTGAAATAATTTACTCTTACACTGTACTAAGTATTCTCAACCTGGAACACCCGTTTCTCCAAAGAATGGCTACTGTCTTCAGTTTCTAGTCACGAGCCATCTCTCAGCCCGCTTGAGAAGTGACAATAAAATGCTTTCAATTCCAGTAATTCGATGTCTATTTCCATTTTATGCACAAATCTAAAAGGATATTTTTGATTCTCTTACTTATGTTATTGTATGTGCTTCAAAAATTAAAAATTAGACCACAACTACGACTATAATATTACTTTTATAGGGGGAGCAAATAAATATCCAACATTTCTCTGGTGTGTTGGGTGTAGACAAATTTGAAATAGTTTGCTCTACACTTACGTTGGTTTAAATGTGCAAAATAGGCTTTTATTAGATTTTGTTTCAGAAGGAAGTTTAAATAATAAGTGGATTGTTTATTAAGCAATTTATTACTTAAACTTCCTTGATAAATTTATCTATGGACTTATTAAATTTATTAATAACTTTAAGTTAATAATAAATTTCAGAAGTCTTACAAATAATAAATTAGTTCCTTTAAAAATAAAGGTATTACATCATTTCGTGTCAGGAATCAATAAATTGCATCGGGTAAAATAAATGATTGACCCTGCTAACTTTCGGCGAAAGGTAATATATTTTCCCCAATTTCGATAACAAACTTTAAGAAATTGCATCCATGCATAATTAGAATAATCAGTTAATTAATGGAAATTTCCACAGGTGGTGCAGTACAATTTTTTATAATTAATATCGCAAAAATGAAATATGCATGATGTGACACATTTTTTGTCTATTTCCTCTCAAAGCAAGTTAGTTATGCACAGAGATATTCTAGACAAGTAAAATTCTGTATATAATCTCGTAATAAGTTTAATAAGTAAATTGTTAATTAAGAAATTGACAAGAAAAGTAAGAGTTTTCACTAGATAATAAATGTAGCTTTCAATATTAAGCTTGAATTAATAAATTAGCATTTTCTGTATGTCGATATAAGCTATTTGGAAATATTGCTAGATAAAATTTCTTTTCAATCCTAGCTGGTGATGACAAAATGAAAATGTTAGCCAAGCGGACTATTTAGAACGTTATTGCTTAGCTCAGATGGTACTTTTCCACGTCACCACAAACAAGAATTGTCAGTCATCGAACGACAATTATAAATCCTCAAACAATAATTATCACTGCAGAATGGAGGTCTTCCTATCATCACGTGTACACGTAGTGCGATCTAAAAGGAACACAGATGATTAGAACTTTAACCTCGTCATTCTGGCCAGATGCAGGCCAAGACGGGGCCAGAAGGCGCATGGCCCCAGTTGCCCTTCGAGTTATTTTTATAATATATAGAACGGCCCTGCGGTGGCGCAGTGTGGTAACGCGTTCTCCTAGTGCGCCGCTAATCCGGGTTCGACTCCCAGCAGTGCAAAGAACGCTTACTCAGAGATCTCATAAAGATCGCACTGCTCACTGTAGTCCGGGGTTTGGTTCCCTAGGCCTTAAGAGGTTCGGATTCCTCGGAAAACAGTAGGTCCCGGCGCAGCATGACCATTGTAGTCTTTGAGCCGTAAAACCAAAAAGCAAGCAGTAATATATAGAACAATCTTCGGGTGCCTTGTACCCCATATGCCCTTTGACTTGCCTCAGTTGCCCCTTCAGCCTAGCTACAGACCTGGCCAGACGTGTTGCCAAACCGGACTTGCAGTTTAATGAAGAATATGACCCTCAATATCACAGCCAACAAAATCCTACATCATCATGGAATTCGTCATGTCATCGTCTCAACGTGTGACATTTCTCCTGGCTGATGCTAATTTGGAGTCCAGACGGGAACTAGCATGCTCAGTAAAGGACAGCTGCGGGATGAGCAGACGTGGATTAAACCTATTGGGGGGCCCCTGGCCGTAAAAATTTCGAGGCTTTGAGACCCAAGCCCTAAAACAAAACAAAAAAAATTGTGTAAGGAACTGAGGATTTTTTTCGGAAATATTTCAGTATTAGATTTTTAGTGAGTTGCTTAAACTGACAATATGCAACTAATAAGAAATTTAACGTGTCAAGAAAAATCAGTTATTTATTCAAAAAAATTGAATAATAAGTTAACTGAATGCTTAAAAATGTTTCTATATGAATTTGTGTCTTGATTTATCTTTGGTTAATTCATCAATTATTTTTATTTCTTTTTTGCCTTTGAGCCGTTTGACATTGGTTTTTAGGGGTTTCGTCGAACGGTTTTTTGGCGTTTCAGAAACATTGTCTTGCAGATCTTATATATTGTGTCCGGCATGCGTGTATAACTGTTCCCTTGAAAAAGATTGTACATGCATGCATAGATGCAATATATTGTCATATAATTTCAATCTTCACTCTCGTCACTAGCCCGTTATTATTAATCGTAAAATTGTCTATTCATTTATACTTTCACTACACATGAATGTATATTTTGTAACTGTGGTATGATGTACATACATTTACACCTATATTGTATATACACATTTTAGTGCATAGGCCTTTATTATTTTATTTCATTTTATATAGTATGCAGATGTGGCTGTGTGAATATTGGTATTCCGCATATATTTGCACCTACTTATTAATAATTTTCATTTACTTGCTTGATTTTCGACATTTTGATTTATATTTATATTTACATTATCTACTATTTCCTATTTATATATTTTTATCATATTGATTGCTGCTGCTTCATGCGCGCTCTTCATTGATAAACTTGTTTGTATTTTTATTTTATTGTTTACTATTGTTTTTTATTTGCTTTTATTTCTCACCAATCTATTTGCTTGATTTTCTACATTTTCATTTATATTTACATTATCTACTATTTTCCCATTTATATATATATATATATATATATATATATATACATACATAGAGGATAAGTATTAAGGTGCGTGCCTAGAGGTGAAATCAAAGTCGTTCTTCTCCTCAGCTTTTTATAAGAAAAATGGCGTTATTGAGAACAGGGTTTCCGCCATTATAATTTAATTCTAATTTCGCTTATTTAATTATACATGGTATATTTAATATTTAATTTATATTATATTAATTATATTAATTGAGTTATATTAATTATTATATTAATTATTATATTAATTATTATATTAATTATTATATTAACTATTATATTAATTATTATATTAATTATTATATTAATTATTATATTAATTTAATTTACACTTATATTATATTTATATTAATTATACATTATTTAATTATACATGGTGAAACTACAGTTATGACTAGAGCCCGGATTATATTCACTAAGAAACCAGCAAAATATGCACTAAAAACCTCAAAATATGCACTAAAAACCAGCAAAATATGAACTAAAGAACCTCAAAATATCCACATATATGCATTTAAAATGAATAAATATGTACTTAATTTTTTTTTTTACGCTTGAAAATCTTATACCCCGTATTTTAAAATATATAGATTTATTATCAAACGTCGAATAGAAAAATTCGATATACATTAAATCATATGTTTTATACATCACAATGTGTCTCTCGTTGTTCTAAACAGTTACGCTTTATCTTCTATTGTATAATAGTATTTTTGTGACCAAAAGGGACTTTTCCAGAGTTACAAAAGATATTGAACAGCACATAAATTTTTACAGGTTGTCTATTACGAATAGTTTATCGATGATAGACCCATGTCTATCATCGATATTTTGACCCATCGATATCATCGATATATAGACCCATGTCTATCACTGATTGATAATGATGTGGAATTTTGGAGTAAGTGTTTGTTTTAATCTGACCTTCAATCAATTGTCAGCCAAGCGCAGTAAAACTTATTTTTATTTTCCAAACAAGGGTGGTGGCCATTAATTCAACTATGACAATATTTTGGAGCCCTAGGAAAGTGGTTAACAATCTTTTTCAAGCCGCGACCCCCCTTTTATAGTAATCAAAAGATCCGTGACCCCCTCTGTCTGCCACCGCAACATTTGCATAATAAAAGCATTTTTAACAGAGTAAAGAAAACACATTAAATATAAAATTATATTAATTAAATATATTATATATATTATAGATATAAAATTAACAACGATTAGTAGAATATTGCAATGTGTGTATCGTATATCTCATTTCACTATTTCACTGGTACCTGACACTTAAAGGAAAGCCTTATATTTTTTATTGTCAAATAAATTTCTTTAAATTTGGCGACCCACAAAAATTTTCTCTCGACCGCTTTTGGGGTCGCAACCCACAGTTTGCGCACCACTGCCCTAGAAATATGATTAAACGTGTACATTTACGAATTCCATTGCCTTTCCACTCAGATAAGAAGTAAGAAGAAAGTTCAACTTTAGTATTGTGGTGAAATTTTTCAGATGAGAGAATAATAAAATTCTTAAAATTACTAAAACCCTTAAAATATGCATTTATTCTGGAAATTCATGGTTTTTGTGCATTTATATTCAAAAACACTAAAAACAGCTAAAGTATACAATTGCATATGTACATATACAATTGCATATAATCCGAGCTCTAATCATGACAGTAACATTTTACCTTTCTGCACTTATCATTTGAACTAATATGATTTTTAATTAACTTTAATTTAATAAAAGAACGTTCTGTACTTATATACGTAAAATACGTGAATAATATTGAGTAGTGCATCTTTCGCTTTTTGTGTTGTGGTAGTTTTTAACTAGGAATCTCTCGCGCTCGGAGGCCCTTTAGAGATTGGGGGCCCCTGGCGGCCGCCAGGTCCGCCAGTCACTTAATACGTCACTGGAAATAAGTATTTTTAATAATGCTAAGTTGTTTTAGAAGAGGAAAAACAATAATTACGTCAGAAAAGATAATGTTAACTTCAAAGAAAGATGTTTTAGAACAGAATTTATATTCTTCGGTAAAAGCAAATGTTTGGACTGTTGATCGAACGCGATGTCAGACCATTTCTGGGAGGAAAGGAAGTTCCAAATCTCATAATGGTGACATCACTTGAAAGAAAAAAAAAACTTTCCATGTGTCATCATGTTAACATGATCTATTATCTCCCAATTCATGAAGGGTAGTAAAGTAATATGATCAAATATACAATTAATATGTGGATGTTTTCTAAGGACAATTATCCGACATCTGAAAATATTCTGAAATAGAAATTCCATTCCGTAAGTCGTGATCGATTTCTTTGTAGATTTCTCAAAAATAAAATTTGTTCCTTTGTATAAATTTGTTTGATTTCGATGTTTATACAACTCGATTTAAAAAAGTAGCGCAAAATGTTTATCAACACCAGAAAAGACGATGGAAAGGTGTATGTTTCAAATTGCTAAAAAAACCACTGAAAAGTAGCTATCTGGGTAGGAGAGGAAATATGTGTTAAAGCACTGTAAAAACATTCACGTAACAATAGCTGAAAACGTAATAATAATAGATAACAGTAAATATAAATTCTCGACGAAATCCAAAAGCTATCAGTGACTGAGGGAATATTCATAGACAAGTCGATATATGATGATACGAATCAAGTCAGAATAATATAATGACGAATTACGCAGCAAAAACGTATACAAGTGCCAGCTGGAGAACCCCACATTTAGCCGTAGAAATATAATGATGATTTGTTTGTTTGTTTAAATTTTTATGGCGCAAGAGCATCTGGGCTATACTTCGCCAAATATTGATGATTTTCATGACGGTATTAAAATTATAAACCAGTTCCCAAAATGCAACCCGTTTTGAACATTATACCTCTACAAAAATGCAGGCAACAGAAAACGTTCATACCAATGATATTAAACATTCTTAATTGTTGTACAGCCTACATGAAAAATTCGGATAGATGATGATGATTTATAATTTGTAAAACGGCTTGTTCATCTTTATTTATGTCGTCCCGCTAGCTAGGCCTTGTGGTAGCACAGTAGTAGTAACTGGTTCAACTAACGCTGATACTCGGGTTCGACTCCCAACGATAACAAAATTAGCTATAATCACTTCGGTTCGGAGATTGGTTCCCTGGGTTTTAAGGGGAGGGGGTCAAATTTCTCCGAAAAATGCGTCTACTATCCTACAGTAGCGTGCTGATAACACATTCGTCTAAAATGCCATAATCTTCGAGTTCGACTCCAAATGGAAGTGTAGAAGATGTACCGTTTTTCTATCTACTTTAGTCTGGGACTTCATTTCCTTGGTCAGTAGCGGATGCACGGGGGAGGGATGAGGTAAATTTCCCCCTCCCAAAGCCATAAAAATGAGATGGAAGTCGGTTATAGTGAGTGCCGATTATAACGACTAATCGAGCATAACGACGGAATTTTTACTAAAAATTTTTTTTTCCTATTTTTTAAATTGCTCGTTAAATCCGGGGTCCAAAAATCGTGTTCGCTATTATACCGTATTGATTATACCGTATATAATACAATACCGTTCGCGATTATACCGTATTGAGCTTAATCATTATACCAAGCAAAGTTCATATTTTTCTCGCTAAATGCGGGATCGTTAAAAGTGGGTCCTACTGCATTTGACGTCCCCCAAAAAATCCTCCTCTGGATCCGTCCCTGCTTTGGTAGCAAGTGTCCAGCTTCCTCAGGAGTGGTCCGTTGGATATAGTTACCGTCTTCGAACTTGCTGAGTTCAGGTTCGAATCCCAAGCAAGCTTAGTCGCATGTATACGTATCGCGGGGACTTCACCCCGAAGTCCGTCGCCTATATATTGCCCCCATGGAGAAACAACAGACAACATACGGCCTTTATCTGGAAGCAAATACGGCCAGACCAATAATATTATAAGGATAACTACAAATGGTGAACGTAAAAAAAACAATTCCCCTGGAAACACACTGTACATTCCTACATTGCAAGAATTTTGCTGTCCTTTCCCTGCAAAAATACAAACAAATAATATTTATGCAGCATAATTTTCTTAATAGGAAACTCGCGCATTTTTAAATAAGTTTCTTCGTCTTCACTGAAACGCTTCAAAATTCATAAAACAAATTCTATTTCATTATTCCTTGAAACGTTCGATTTGCTATGACTGATTCCAGCTTTCTGACCATGACTAATTACAACTTTCTGACTACGACTAATTCCACCTTGCTGACCATGATTAATACCAGTTTTCTGACTATGTCTAATTCCATCTTTCTGACTATGAGTAATTCCATCATTCTGACTGTGACTAATTCCATCTTTCTGACTATGACTAATTCCATCTTTCTGACTATGACTAATTCCATCTTTCTGACTATGACTAATTCCATCTTTCTGACTATGACTAATTCCAGCTTTTTAACTATGACTAATTCCAGTTTTCTGACTATCCCAGATATCGTTACCTAATTTTTCTATTCTAACCTCATCACTTTCTTATTTTCTGTACAGATTTTTATTACTTAATTTCATCACTCTCATTTCACCTAAAACTATGCTTTGAAGGAAATTTACGACTTAACCTTCACTTCAACCTAAAAGCAAACACAGAGGGGGTGTAGGGGGCGGGCCTTCTCTTTAAATAACAAATTTATCATTTCGTTTAGGTCTCTAAATCGTTCTTAAGCTTTGCGCCCCCCTCCCGGAAATATTTTCTGGATCCGCCCTTTCTTCCACCTCAGCTCGCATCTGTTTATTTTTCCCTGATCATTTGTTTTTGTTAGCTGCGCGAAAGCATGGGAAAGTTGTCCACTGAGCTACGGCCCTGTTTTCCCTAACTCTTCTCTTGCTGACTCTTTAAAAACTTTTATCTTTATATCACATCTCACTTATTTACAAGAAACTCGTGTTGCCATTTCTTACGTGAAAAATATCAATACAAATGATGTAAACGACGAAAATATATGAAAATTTATTAACATTTTATGGAATTTATTTCGAAGGAAAGCGAAAAATAACTGTGTGGCAACAACAAAAATTTTAATTAAAAATGAGAAAATGAAAGAAAAAATAAATTTTAATCCCTGAAGAATTACAATATTATAAAGGAGAATTCAAATTTGCAATTTTAAATAGAGCGAGATTCTCGAAAATTTTTAATGATAGGATAAATCAGATTGATTTTTTTATTAGGCACGGATACATTTTTTGTTTATATTTGTTTTTAATTTAATACTTTTTTTTAATTTAAATCCTGATAAACAATTTTTTAATAAGATTACTGAGAATTCTGATTTCAAAATCAAAATATCATTAAATTTTAAATGTAATTATAAATAGGAGTTTGAACTGGCAATTATACTAAGATTTTATGTTCATAAATATTAATAAATTCAATGATAAATTATATATAAAACTAAAATAAATTTTTGGATTATAATTTATTATATACTTGACGTCAAGCATGGCTTAATGTTTAGCCGTATACGTGATCTCTTTCGAAATACAATGCATTTTAAATTCTCCATATAATTAGGAAGTTTAGAAGACGTTTGATTTAGAGGGTATATTCTTTTAAACGTATTTTTATACGAAACTTTTTCACAAAATATTATTAAATTTTCTGAATCAAACAAAAGACTAAAAAAATGCAAGTGATCGGTAAAATTTCTGAAGCATGCCAGACGTATTTTCCGTCTTTTTCAAGTTTAAAAAAAATATTAAAGGGAAAACTACACATAAAAGTACAAAGTACTTTAAACAGTATTAAGAAAAAGTCAATTTAAGCTTTTAAATTGAAATGGGTTTATATAGAGGACTATATTCCGCAAAGTATAAGTCAAAATATCACTTTATGAATTAAAGAACTGCTAAATTCATAGAACTGTGCAATTTCTATAATTATAGTTTTCGTTCTTGTATTGCCCTTTCTAATGCTTTAATATTGTAAGTGGGAACGTAATTTATGTTTAGTTAAGATATAATAGTTTTATTTTAATTCCCTTACTTGGCGAGAGTAAAAATATATATTTTAAAACGTTTGTAACCGAGTGCTCAGAAAATAACTGTTTCCTGTATGACATGCATGATGCTGTGGCTATATATGCAAAAAAACAGGGAATTTTGAAAATGCGGGAATAAACTCGGGGAATTTCCGGAAATAAACCGGAAATTCTGGACACATTGGAAACTTTGATGAAACTGCCTTAAAAATATTTACGTTTATTTTCACACCAGTCCACAACCACTTAAAAAAAAGACACGAAATATTTCAATAAACTTCTCCTTCCTTAATTTTTTGCCCCTTTCCTTTTCTCGTGAAAGTTTACTAACTTTTAAATTTGACTAAAGGAATAAGTATAAAAATTAACTAATGTATATTTTTATCAGGAAGGTCATTCTAACTAGCAATGTACATTTTAATTAATAAACATTATTAGTTATTAAAAAGTTATCGATGTTCCTAATATTCCCCAACATATACTTTTACAGGACTTTAAATGCAGTTTGTTGAAAAGAAATTGTCATTAGGGGACGAAATTATATTCTACTAGAAGAATTCCTAAATTGAAATTAAATAATATTATCACTTGAAGGTATTGAATACAAAGAAAGTTTATTCATTAAATACAAAGGTTAGTTCCATATTTATTTCTTAAAATAAATAATAAGTAAAGCAAAAATCGTTTTACACAATTCAAACGACGATATTTTAAAATACCCATAATTTTTAAAAAACTTTCGTTTTGGGAATTTTAAAATTCTCTTCCGAAAAAGTCCATTTTTTCCCGGGTCTCAACCGGTTTTTTTCCAGCCTTTGCGTCTCTAACTATGGTAACCACTTACCATATGTTTCATGTTGGTTAAGTTCAATGTATGTTAAGCTTTTAAGAATTATCACTAATTTTGCTATGCACAAAAGTTTTGCCTAAATTTCCGCAAAAACACATATATACATACATAAACGGAAGGAGACCCACACGCAGAACGTATATGACGATGTGTAGGCCGATGTGTAAGGCCGGGACAATAACCAAGTGTTCGACCCCGTCTTCCAGTAGTTCGGGACGGACTTTTTATTTATGAAGCAAATTGATATTTGCTGTACGGATAGAAAGGCGGAAGGGGAGGTCTAATTCACCAACCCGTCTAGCCAGCGTGGTGAAATGATGGCTAATTCCTCCAATATGCTAATACACCAAAAAAACCATAGCTCCTAGATTCCAGGTACTGGAGTGCTCCTTATCAAGGCAGTGGTCAGCGTGGCAGGAAAACAGGGGGTGCTAAGAATCACTGGAATGGCCCAGGCTACCATTTGTTATTGACCTTGGCTACGTATAATGGACGATCCCTTGTTTCTGAAGTAAGACTTCAGGAATTGGAGGACGAATTTGAAAAGATCAAATGCGATATTACAGGACTCAGTGAAGTCATAAGAAAAGGTGAAGAGTTGGTGTGGAATTTAAAAGCGGACTTTGATTTTATTATGGAGGAACGGAAACTGAAAGAACAAGTGGTGTTGTCTTCTTAATAACAAAAGAATTAAAGACAACCTTCTTAACGTTGACAGCATGTCAGATCGAGCAGCGAGGCTCGTTGTTGAATTAACCCAGCGATACCAATTTCAAATAATACAGGTATATGTACCAACATCAAGCCCTACCGACGAAGAGGTTGAGGAATTCTATGAAGAAATCGAACAGTTACACCCTAAGGGGAAACAACACATCAGGCTCATAATGGGGGATTTTAATTTCAAGAATTAGACAACAGGAACATGGAGAGACATCGGTTAGTAAATACAGATTCGGGGAAAGGAATGAACGTGGCGATCAACTCGTAGAATTTGCCGAAGCTGAAAATCTTAGCATCATGAATTCATTTTTTAAGAAGAAACTACAAAGAAAATGGACATGGAAACACCCCAATGGAGAAACCAGCGAAATTGACTATATCTTTGCAAACAAGAAATCAATTATTGAAGATTGCGGCGTGCAGAACAGATTTATTATCGGAAGTAATCATCGAATGGTGAGATGTAAAGTACACTTAAATACTAAATTAGAAAGACAGAAGCTCATTAGAAACAAGTAAGTAAGAGGGTGGATCTAATGAAACTGAAAGCAAATACTGACGCATTCAAGTTGGAATTAAAAAATCGCTTTTCTGCACTGGAAAAACTTATTGAAGAAGTTTGCATCTCAGAAGCAAATAAAAACATTGTTAAGACAATAATCGAAACTGCTAAGGAAATTGGTGGTGTAACATGTAAAAAGCAGAACGGCAAATTATCTGAGAAGACGAAACAACTCATGAAAAGGCGAAGACTTATGAAGGTGGACAATCAAAATACCAGTCGCAAGATCGAGTATGTAGAACTTTGCAAAACTTTGCGCAAAAACATGAAAGAAGATATAAGAAAATTCAGTTGTGAGTTAGTAAGGAAGGCCATTGAAAGCAACAAGAGCCCTACGGTTGCTAGAGGAAGTTTATCTATTGGGAAGAAGGATATAATTGCATTAAAAGGAGAGGATGACACCGTAACAAGAAATAGGGAGGAAATACTTAGAACAGTTGAAGAATTCTACAGAAAAATATATGAAGGAAACAGTGCATTAAACGAAGACATTGAAATGGTCGAAGGAACAGCTGCTAAAATGTTAAAAGAGGAAGTAGCATTTTCAATCAAAAATGTGAAGAAAGGAAGAGCCTCTGGTGATGGTGGCATTATATTAAATATCCTAAAAGGAGCTGGAGAACATGTAGAAGAAATACTTGCAAAATTCTTTACAAAATGTCTTAACAGCGGTAACGTACCAAGCCAATGCGATTCTGCAACAGTTATTATTTCGTATAAAAAAGGGGTTAAACAAGATTTGAAAAATTACCGACCAATTAGCTTATTACCTATTATTTATAAAATCTTCACAAAAGTGCTAAAACATCGCTTAGAGAAAAAATTAGATGCAGCTCAACAAAGAAAACAAGCTGAATTTCGAAGTGGATTCAGTACAGTAGACAATATTCAAGTATAAAGGAAAATAATTGAAAGATCACATGTATATGAACTTCCATTTTGTGTGGCATTTATTGACTATAAGAAGGCCTTTGACTCTATTAAAATGTTAGCAATTATCGACTCTTTAAAATCAATAGATGTCAAGGATCTCTACATTGACACGGTGAAACGCGTATATGAGAATACAAGTGCAAAATTTCGGTACATAAAAATACCAAAACTATCAAAATTGGTAAATGTGTGAGGCAGGGAGAAACCGTTTCTCCAAAACTTTGTACTTCAGCTTTGCAGATGATATTTCAGCTGATAAATTGGGATAACAAAGGGATAAAAACAAATGGTGAATTTTTAAATCATTTGCGGTTCGCTGATGACATCGTTATTTTTTCAACGAAGCCATCAGAACTCAAAGACATGGTACAGGAGTTCTCAACTAGATTAGAGAATTTTTACTGAAGACGAATCTACAAAAAAAATAAAATCATGTTCATTAATTTCGTAGCGGAAACAAATATATAAGCTGACAACATGGAGCTGAAAATTGCTGATTCATATATTTACTTGGACCAGCTGATTTCAATAGAAGGCAACGTCATGAAAGAACTTAACAGACGTATTAAACTTTACTGGATTGCATTTGGAAGAAATAATTTTATCCTGAGGGGCAAATTGCCTTTGTGTCTAAAAAGAAAGGTCTTCAACCATCGTGTGTATATATATATATATAAAAGTTTTCCTCGCCCATTCTTGGCGGAAACAGGCTTTGGGACGGGCAGAGCGCCATGTTCCCAAGCCTCTTTTTACATCACTTCTTAATGTGCCATGTCTAGAAACTTCCTGACAATGTGACACGTGTTTAGGATTGTGGCTTTTTGTATTTCAATGTAGGTGTTTGGGTCAATGTTGAGTATCTCCAAATTCGTCGCAAGCGTTTTTGGTACTATCCCTGTTGCTGAGATGACTAACGGGATGATGAAGATCTTTTCCATACCCCATATATCTCGTACTTCATGTCTGAGATCTTGGTACTTGGTGATTTTCGTTGTGTAGGTTGTCTGTATGTTATTGGTGTTGGGTACTGCTATGTCGATTAAGTACGTGGTCTTATTCGATTTATCGACGAGGGTTATGTCAGGACGGTTATGTGGGACTGTCTTGTCTGTTATGATTGCTCTATCCCAGTAAAGCTTGTGTGTTTCGTTCTCATGCACGGTCTCTGGCTCATATTTGTAGTACGGGCATTTTTCTGTCAGAAAGCCAGCATTCGCTGCCAATTTCTGGTGGACTATTTTCGCTACTTGATCGTGTCTATGTTTGTAGTCTGACTGCGCAAGGATCTTGCATCCTGCCATCACGTGTTGGATTGTCTCCGATGCCGCATGACAGTGTCTGCATTTGTCGCTTTCTATGTCTTTTCTCTGGATGAATTTCTGATTGTTCCTTGTTGCGATCACTTGGTCTTGGATGGCTAGCATGAATCCTTCTGTCTCTGGCTGGAGAGTGCCTTTGGCCAGCCAAGAATTTGATGCCTTTTTGTCAACGTGTGGTTGTTGCAGGTCATTGTAGTGCCTGCCATGTAATGGTTTTCCGGCCCAAGTTCTTAGTTTCTGTTCATTGGCTGTTTCCAGGACACGCTCTTCGGTACTACACAGGTTTAGTGGCGTGTAATTTGCATCTGCTTGTATTATGGCTTGGATGAGTGGCGATCGGGGACTCTTCAACTGGAAGTATTGCCCAGTTGGACCATTTGATGATCCCGAAGGAGTAGGTGAGCACTGGTACCGCATATGCGTTAATTGCTTGCGTGGTGTTCTTCCCGCTCAGTTTCGTCTTCACAATGCTTCTAAGTCTTTCTTGGAATGCTTGCGTGAGCTGGACCTTGACTTTCTTGTGCTCCTGCTGCCGTTTTTGCATTATCCCTAGGTATTTGTAGGTTTCGCCCTCGTCCAAGGTCTTCAGTAGTCTCCCGTCTTCGAGTTCGATGCCTGGTAAATCTTCTTTGCTATTCTTCTGTATTTTGCACTTATCGAGGCCGAATTCCATTCCTATGTCCTTGGAGAATGTCTCTGTTATACTGATGAGTTGTCGGAGTTGGGTGATTGTTGGCGCGTATAGCTTGATGTCATCTACGTACATGAGGTGGGAGACTTTATGTAGGTTTCTCTTGTCTTTCTTCAGCATGTATCCGTATTTACTTGTGTTCAGCATCCTTGACAAGGGGTTTAACGCCAAGCAGAACCACTGGGGGCTTAGTGCGTCTCCTTGAAAGATTCCGCGGCGGATGGGGATCTCGGCCGTTTCTATTTTACTGTCTGGCGTGTTTAGCTGTAACCGGGTTCTCCATTGTTTCATGCTGCTCTGTAGGAATCGGATGATTGAGGGATGCACTTTGTATATGCTGAGTATTTCAAGGAGCCACGAGTGCGGAACAGAGTCGAAAGCCTTCTTGTAGTCTATGTATGCGGTGTTGAGTTTTCGCTTTTGTTTTCTTGCTTGTTCCAGGATAACTGAGTCGATGGTAAGCTGCTCTTTACATCCCAGAGTCCCTTTCTGGCATCCCTTTTGTTCTTCCGTCATTAAGTTGTTGCTTTCGCTGTGCCGGCTTATTTTTTCAGAGATGCACCCCGTGAGTATCTTGTACAGGGTGTTAAGGCACGTAATGGGTCGGTATTTCGCTGGGTTACTGGTATCCTGGTCCTTCGGTAGGAGGTAAGTTATTCCCTTGCAGAGGAATTCAGGCATTTTGCTGGGGTCTTCAATTATCGCCGTAAGTTCCTTGGCTAATGGGCCATGGGCGCTGGTAAATTTCTTGTACCAGAAGTTGTGTATGCCGTCAATACCGGGTGCTTTCCAGTTGTGCGTACGTTGGATTACCTGCTGGAGTTCCTCTATCGTGATGCCCGTGTACTCCATCTCCTCTATTCCTCTCGTAGCCTCCATTTCTTGCTGAATCCAGGGGGCGCTTTTGTGCTGTACTTCATTGGACCATAGTGTCTTCCAGAAGGTCTCTATTTCTGCTGGCTTTGGGGCTTCGTACTTGTCTTTGTTCGCTGGGGTCTCTCGAAGCTTCCTGTAGAAGGCCTTCTGGTTTGCTTGGAATTGCATGTTCTGTTGTTTTTTGTTGGTATAGTCTTTGTATCTTCGGAGTCTTCTGGCGTATACACCCAGTTTTTGTTTGAGGGTATCCAGATATTCGCTGATGTGTTTATTGGGCTCTTCGTGTCTTGTATGAATCCTATTTCTCTTAAGGGCCATCTTCACTTTCCTCACTAATTTCTTACCCCTATTTCCCTGCATGTACTGGGTTATTCGCCCTATGCTGCTGCGGAGCTCTTCTATTCTTTTCTCCAGTCTCACTTGCCATGGTGGTTGGGCTTTGTTTCCTCTGTTACTTCGGCCTTCGTTCCTTACTTCGTACCCATTGGCGCGTGATGCCGCTACTGCTGCACAGTATATGGCGGTGTGTATTTCCTGTAGGGAGTTGTGGTTCTGTAGGTGTAGTGGTAGAGTATGTTCATTGAGGATCTTGGTTGCTTTGCAGAGTTTCCAAGATGCCGGTTGGCGTGGTATTCTTGGCCTTGTTGCGGCATCCGAGCCTTCATATTCCGCCAGGGCACATTGGAAACCTTCTTCCATTTTCTCCACGTCCCTCCTCTCTTCTTCTTCTATGCTTGGTTGGAGCGGTTCTCTTGCGCTACTAGCTGGTGCTTCAGGGTTGGCCACACTGGTTGAAGTGTTTGCCAGGTCATTGGCGACTTCATCTCTTAACCTTTGTAGTATGGGCTCTGCTAAGAGATTTCTGGTTATTATGTTCCTGCGTTGGGTTGTTATCCTTTCTATACTGATGTCCAGGTGTGGGTACTGTTGTGCGAATTTGGCGTGAAGTGTGGGTCTGTAATTTGTCATGTCTGTTTCCAGCTTTGTAATCGTATAGTAGGTGCGCATGATGTAGGTGTTCATATCTATTGTCCATGACATGCGCTGGCGTGGTCTTTCAGCCCTAGTGGTTGCACCTATACTAGGCTGCAAAGCACTTTGGGCTGTGTTGGTTCTAGTAGCCGTACAGTTGGAGGCGCCGCTACAACCGCCGACACCTCCAAGGAGAGACTGTTGCATATTTTTCGAACTGGCCCCTCTGCTTAAAGTCCGAACGCGGTTCTGATTTAAGAGCGAGACAACCGATGCTCCATTCATATTTTCATTATGGTTCATATCATCAGAGTCTGAGATAGCCTTTTTCACGTCGCTGGGTTACCGATAGTTATCCCAACGGCGTTCCGGATGCTGGCATGTCGTCAGCAGGCTACAAATCCGGTTTTAATGGCCCAATGGTATTTTTATTCATTATTAATACTTTCACCGATCAAGACATCGCGCCATGAGCGTAGTAACGCTGCCTTCCCCATGCTGGGGATTGAACTCATGTCATATATATATATATATATATATATATATATATATATATATATATATATTTTAAAAACGATAAAAAAATCTTCTCAGTACATATGTATATCACAGAGAAAGCGCATATAGAGGGCTTTAAAATGAGCTCAAGATGAACTTTCTAGCTAAAACAGGTGCTTAGATATTTACATGAATGTGACTCAAGATCACTGAAAAAGTTATTTTATTTTTTAATTTCCAAAAATTAATTCCAGGAAAACGGAACCTCCGAAAACTATGAAAATTTGCAATTTGCTCCATAGGTAAATATAAATCAAAAATCATTGGAATCTGAAAATTAAAGGTCAATGCCCCGGTTGATGTGATTTGAATGACCTTTGATAGAAATTATAGATACCTGGACATTTTTGCCCAAAGAGCATGTTTGCGTTTGTCTTTTGGGAATCTATAAAAAGAACATTTATTCCCGACAGTCCGGTGGTTGCAACAAGCTACAAAATATAAACCCATTTTTATTTGCAAGCTTAAGAAATGCTAATTACTACGATCGTCAATGTTAAGTCAATGGGCCCAATCTATTGTTTGTGCCCAGCAGCCATGTTGTGACGTCACGACTTCACCGACGTATGGGGATTACAATCGCAATCGCCCCACCCCCATGCCTATGCCAGTGCCACTCATTTCTTAATATAAACGT
>QLNU02003225.1:57767590-57788755 GCA_006491805.2 Dysdera silvatica | reverse complement strand
TGAAAGTTGGAATTTTTTGCAGTGAAAAAATATGTTTTGCAGGGTCATGACCCCCGTGACTACACCCCATGTGTCTGCCCTTGTATGGAACCTCTATTGTCCAAATCAGTTGGAACCGTCCCTGCATCTCTAAATCGAAAGTTTCGGATTATCAAAAATGCATTAATTCCGAAGTCCGTCAGTATTTACGGTGTTAATCAGAAGTATATGTTTTAAAATATAGATACACATTTAACATATAGAAATTTTATTTTAAAAATTAATAGAGTTTTCTGATTTTTTTCCGCGAAATTGATTTTGAAACATCTCATACAAGGCCATGCTTACGGTGTTGGCGGCCCTGGGCAAAGAAAATTTTAGCGGCCCTGGGCAAAGCAGATTTTAGCGGCCCTTAAAAATATTTTGACATAACACAACGATAAAAAGATTTACCGGGGTTTAGCATTGGGTCCTTTATAAAGCATAAAGTCCTTTCCTAGTCTAAACGCTGTAGGTAAAAATAAAGAGCAGATAATGAAGTTAAATTGAAAATAGGGGATAAAAATTAAATAAAATACGAATCATTGTAATTTATTATTACTCTAATTATTATAATTATAACGAATTAATGAAAAGTTTCTCAACGAACAAAGCTGCTTGTTTTATATTATTAGAACTTACAAAGTAATTTTTCTAGTTTTGTGGGCTGCCAGGAGTCTCTGCAGTGGCCATATGGCCACCACAATAAACATGGTAACGTACATAGGCTACTGATGATAACACATTTGACTAATAACACATACAGTAAAACCTTCCTACAACGATAATTTTTCTCGGTCCGTATAATAGTGTTGCAGAGAGGTTTTACTGTATAATGAACCCTCCCTATAACAATAACTCCCTCTATAAGGATAATTTTTCTCGGTCCGTATAATATTGTTATAGAGAGGTGTTACTGTATATTTATTTTCATCACCATTTAAAAGTTGCATTATGGGAAGTATGACGTCACACGCAAAAGGTCAATTGACCAAATACTCTGTCGAAAGTATATGGGGCCGCTAAAAACTGATTTCTTGGTATTTGCACTACAATTTTTGGCGACCCTGGGAGGCAACCCAGCTCGCACCCCTCTAAACACGGCCCTGATCTCACAATATATTGCATTGGAGTTTTGGCTGACGCAGTTCGAATTATCTTTATTTTTAGCTACATCACGGAAGGGGAGTAGCAATTCAAGCGTATGTGATGGGACCCAAACAGCTCTAAAAAAGGGGGGAGGGGTTAAGGCATTGGCGTACGCAGGGGGTGTTGATGGGGGTTGTAACCCCCCCATTGCGGTGAAATTTTGTATTTTTAATATAGAAATATGCGAGTTGTATCTCTGTAACCCCCCATTGAGCCTATAACCCCCTTACGAACTTTCTGTATATGCCTATAGTTAAGTTATTCAGTGTTTCAAAGAGTAAAATGAAATTTGTTATGCAATGGGGCGGGTATGAACGCTTGAGCCTCTCCCATTCCAACGTCACTACTACACGTCATACTACAGTGTTTCCTTAATAACATTAGTTCCGTTGACTCCCGTATTTATGCCGTTTCAGCGATGCTAGCCCATAAGAAGAAAGAAATGCGTTAGATTACCGAAGATTCATTGATAAAATAGAGTTGGATATATATAGATTAACAGGAATACAGGTTCTTTTGTATATCTCATTAAAAGCAATATGTATATACACAGTATATATTTACACATAGTATAATGTAAAATAATTTGAATGATTCAATTAAAAAATATCTTTACGTATGTCCATTAACGATAAGTAGATCGTAAACTATTTATTATGAAATGTAGGTCACAATTCTCTAAAATATTCGTAAATAATTGATTTAGCCCCATTATTATGTGTACTTTAACTACAGTCACGCGATATAAATAAATAGTTTACAAAATCCATCATCATTTTTACATGCCTACAGAAAGTTAAATGTAGTTTTAAAAGGGGGGGTATTTATACTTTTATTGCTTTAAAATAAAAAGAGCCCCCGCTTATGAAAACGCTATTGATCCCTGAACACCGCTGTTTGTCATGCCATCATCACCATCATCAAATATGATTATAATAAAAAAATTTAAAATTAAAAATTGTAACAGATGATAATTGACGCGCGAGAAAAGAGATCCGCGTGATATAAAATATGATAGAAAATATGAAAGAAAACAGTTAATTGAAAAATCAGACGGGATGGATGAATAATAGTTTTTTCCCTTGCGTTTCTCTCTTGGAGGAAATCATACTAAGTTATGGAGTTCCGCGGCGAATCATCAGTGATAATGGGACCAATATGTAAATGCAGTAATGTAAAAGCTTTGTTTCTTATTGGATATTCATCAGTCCCTGATTCCTCTGTATCATCCTCAGGCAAACCCTGTGGAAGATCAGAATCGTCAAGCTACGCCTAGCCATTCTAACTCAAAACAAACACGATTCTTGGTCTGAGAAGCTACCGGCGGGCGATACGTTTCGCCTTAAATACATCCAAGTGTCAGTTAACTGGTCGAACAGCATCCTTTTTAAATTTTGGTAGAGAACTTCGTACCATGGGTGATATTACTAATGATATACAAAGCATCATTGAAAACGAAAATTTTGTTCCTGAGATTACTCCCTACTTAAGAAAGTTTGCAAAATTTACAGTAGAAGTCAAGCAAGTTATAGAGCAACAACAGGACAAGAGAAAGCACTCCGCTGATCTAAGACGCAAACCGGCACCCCTGTTCCATACGGGTGACCGTGCCGTGCATACAAGTATGTAACGGTGCACACTCCAAGCAAAACTTCTAAAGGAAGAAGTGCTAAATTTATGCCAAGAAAAGATGGACGCTACGTCATCTTATCTCAGCGTTCACCAACTTCGTACGAAGTCGCCGACGTTAAAGACCCGCAAGCGTACATTGGAGTGTATCACTTGTCTGCACTTACACATTACTGTCATGCACCTCCGATATACCCTCTACGTAAACGTGCACGACCACGAAAGCTTTCTTGTACTGCTTCCTTGCCGGGACGTCGGCGGAACCAGAGGGGGGAGTATGTAACAGATGACAATTGACGCGCGAGAAAGAGATCTGTGTAATATATAATATAATAGAAAATAAGAAAACATTTAATTGAAAAATTAGACCGGATAGATGAATAATAGTTTTTTCCTTGTATTTCTCCGAGATAAGAATAAAGATTATTGTTTCTAAAAATTACTCCCAAACCTTGAGTGTGTTCGTCATAAAATTAGTGCCCAACGTGGGGCGTGTGAGTTGTAAAATGTAATAAACTTAGTTTGTATTACAATTAATTATTGGTTATTTTATAACTCAAAATTTAGGAAATAGGGACTATGAATTTTCCACACGTTATATATTTTAATACTCTAGTACAAAATAAAGCAGATAAATAGGGTCTGTAAACAACATTTCTATGAAGTAGTGATTGGCAAAAAGTCTTTACTGTTTGTTTAAATGGCTAAACTACCGGTGTTTGCCGACGTGAAACAAAAGAGAAGCAAGCGAAAGAAAATTGCCTAAGGTCGATATTTAAATTTAGCGGGTTTCAATTAACATTAATTCGCAACTCTCTAATCCACAACTATCTTATCCACAACTCTTTAATCCGCAACTCTCTAATCAGCAACTCTCTAATTCGCATTTCTCTAATTCGCAACTCTCTAATTCTCAAGTAACTCGGTAGGTTTTCAACGTTAACAATAGCCATCATTATTGCATTTACGGAAGACCTTTACCTTACCCTTTTTATTGCGGACGGACAGACAGAAAAACCAAAAATAATAGTGGGTTCGATATTTATTGCAACTCACTAATAATGGATTAGCGATTATCAACTCGTTTATACCTGTTATAGAAACTCATCACAAATGTTATTAATATTTCAAATGTATTTTACCTTATTAGATGTATTTTAACTATAGTTATTCTATCCACAATTTCTAAGGTGGAGGTTAAACGATATTTATTGTAGTGCTCGGAAAAAAATTTGTAACTTGAAAAAGAAATTGTTAAGCTTAGTCCGAAATGTCAAAACGAAAAATCAGTGTATTTAAACAGAGCTACTCCTTTATGAAATGCATCCAATTTTGATATCCCGAAGTACGCGATTTATCCCATTGTTTACAAGACGTATTGCCTACCGTCAAACGGTGTCCAATTCTGATATTCAAATTTGAAAACGCTTAACTTCATTTAAAAGTTATATTTAATATCGAAGCGTTCTACTAATTTTTTTGTTTAATTACTGATATTTTATAATTTAATTCGGATATTAGCTTTTTCTTGGGTTTTACTCGAAATTTTATATTTTTTATGGCAAAGAGTCCTTGAGAAGATAAAATTCCCTTCTTTGCTATCTTATTTGCTTCACAGTTGTGTGGGCAAAATAACATCGATTTAAAGGCTTTGTAGAAGGAGATTTCTAGAGTTTGTTTTCTGATACAAGTATCAACTTTCAAACAAACCTTTTAAAAGCTTCTGCTTTGCGTATTAAGGAAAGATTTTTACATGTATGATCTTGGCTTCTGGCAGCAATGAGCAGGTATTTAAAATTGAAATTGGCGCCTTTAGAAATGCTCCATTTTCCAGTTTGCTTTAGTAGAAAATGTACTAATATACCTGGCTTCTTTCCGACTTCTAGCCATAAGCGCTGACTTCCACAAAACCCAATAGTTGAAAATAATCCTGCTAGTTACAATACGTGAGTCTACGACATATAAAGGTCGTCTTTGTATTTGTGCCACTACATATACACTATATGCCCAAAAGTATCCAGACACTTTGGATTTTTTAATTTTTTTCGAATTTCTAAAAAACTACTCTGCCAATTGTTCTCTAACTTTGAAGATATATAGAACATGCTCGATTACACTTTACAATAAAGTTTCGGTGACTTGTGCATTTAGGGGACCACCCACATATTGACAAAGTGAAAAAATATATTTGATCACCCTGTATCATAAAAAGCTGGAAATTATTTGTAACTTTCAGAAAATATTTAACCAGCTATGCTTAATGCCTGTGTGCATTTTCGTAAACCAAACATGTATATTCATGAAGATAGAAACGTTTCTTTAAGAAAACCCAAATTTTGTCACATATTTTTTGCTTATAATATCCACAATTTTCAGTCAAATTTCACGAAACTTATAAAACATTTGTCAACGTACAAGAAAAATATTATACTTAAATTAGAAATTAATATATTGAATACACGATGAGATATGAGCATTTGAAGAAAATAATTTTTTACTGCGCATGCGCGAAAGATATGAATAACTTTCTTTCATAATTTTGTAGTCAATAGTATAGAGCAACTTAAAAAAAATACCAGTGGGATATCTTGAAAATTCAGAAAGTTATCGACGATATAGTGAGCCGTATTTCTCTAATTCTCTGAAAGTAGCTAGATGATAAGGGTTTTTTCCACAAATTGTCATATTCCAAATTACCAAACACCCCTGTTCTGAAAATGAAATATTCCAGATTTATGCAAATAAGGATCAAAAGTATCCGTACACCAGGATGTTTTGCTTCTCCTTTACAGAAGTCAAAAACCTTGCTTGGTGCAGAATGACCATTGTTGTCCTTGCGCCATAAAAATACAACAAACCAACAAGAAGTCAAAAATTAGTATGAAGTGGGGCCATATTTTGCTGCAATGACGGCTACCACTCTATCTGGGAGGCTATCTACTAGTTTCTGGAATTTTTCAGTGGGAATTGCATGCCATTCTTGCAAAAGAATATTAGTCAGCTCTTGCGCCAATGTGGGGCGTTTTGGCCTAGCTCGCAGTCGACATTCTAATGCATTCCATAGGTGTTCTATGGGATTTAGGTCTGGGCTCTGAGCATGCCAGTCCAATTCCTCAACATCCATGTCAGCAAACCAGCTCTATACAGCCTGTGCTGTGTGGATAGGAGCACGATCTTGTTGAAACAAGAATGAACCTACTCCAAACTGTTGCCACAATGTGGGCAGCGTGGAATTGTCCGAAATGTCGAGATAGCCTTCCATCTTCAGAGTTCCCTTCATAGGAAGTAAAGTGCCAAGCCAGAACCATGAGAAACATCCCCAAACCATTATGCTTCCACCATCAAACTTAACTTGCGGCACAATACAGTCAAGTAAAAAGCGTTTACCCAGCATTCTCCACATCCAGTCTCTACCATCTGATTGCCAAATAGTGTACTGTGATTCATTGCTCCATAACACTTCACGCCACTGCTGCAGGCTCCATATAATCCTAAGTCTAACAGTTGGAGCAATACGAAAGTTACAGACAACGCAAAGGAGCATGGAGAGGTGCATGCTTGGAATAACTAGGAGAGATCGAAAAAGAAACACTTGGGTGAGAGAGCAAACTAGAGTAGAGGACATCATTGTTAAAGTAAAAGGGCTGAAATGGCGATGGGCTGGGCATATTGCAAGAAGAACTGATCAACGATGGACAACAGAAATTCTGAACTGGATTCCAAGAGACCACCGAAGACCTAGAAAACGTCCTCAAACTAGATGGGTGGATGAAATAAGAAAACAGGTTGGGGTGACGTGGAAGCGAATTGCTCAGGATAGACTTGTGTGGAAAGCATTTGGAGAGACCTTCATCCAGCAGTGGATAGATAATGGTTGAATATGATGATGATGATATATATATATACGATTACACACACATGTATACACGCATATTTACGAGTATAAAATATATCTACCTATACATGGGCGTCCATGAGAGAACTTCTAGAGGGGGCTAAGAAAAGTTTACGAGTACTTCTGGGGAGGGTGGGGCTGAGAAAAATTATTACTTTCTTCTCAAGACTGTCAAGAATTTTAGTGAATGTACAAGATACCAAAACGCTACAAAAATAATTGATACTGCTTGACAATTAGTAATGAGCTAAAAAGTACCTTATTTTAAAATGTGACTGTAAAACTTTTGAAAGTAAATGCGTAGCAGGTTCGGGCAAATCAAATTTTTAAACGGCTAGGGGGTGGGGGGGGGCGCATACTACTCATGTATTTGTAGAGTTATATATACCTACGTATATGTATTTGTACAGTTACACATACCTACGTATAGGTATTTGTACGGTTATATATATATATATTCTAAAGAAAGGCAAGAGAAACCTACATAAATTCTCCCACCTCATGTACGTGACGACATCAAGCCAATATAGTAAAATAGAATCGGCCGAGATCCCCATCCGCCGCGGAATCTTCCAAGGAGACGCAGTAAACCCCCTATCGTTCTGCTTGGCGCTAAACCCCTTGTCAAGGATGCTGAACACAAGTAAATACGGATACATGCTGAAGAAAGACAAGAGAAACCTACATAAAGTCTCCCACCTCATGTACGTAGATGACATCAAGCTATACGCGCCAACCATCACCCAACTCCGACAACTCATCAGTATAACAGAGACATTCTCCAAGGACATAGGAATGGAATTCGGCCTCGATAAGTGCAAAATACAGAAGAATAGCAAAGAAGATTTACCAGGCATCGAACTCGAAGACGGGAGACTACTGAAGACCTTGGACGAGGGCGAAACCTACAAATACCTAGGGATAATGCAAAAACGGCAACAGGAGCACAAGAAAGTCAAAGTCCAGCTCACGCAAGCATTCCAAGAAAGACTTAGAAGCATTGTGAAGACGAAACTGAGCGGGAAGAACACCACGCAAGCAATTAACGCATATGCGGTACCAGTGCTCACCTACTCCTTCGGGATCATCAAATGGTCCAACACTGAACTAGAACAACTCCAGCGGAAAATGAGAACCATCCAGAGAAGAGCCGGACAACTACACCCTGCAACGGCAATTGAACGGCAAACACTACCCCGGGAAGAAGGAGGACGCGGACAAGCGGACCTCAAAGACTTACATGACAAGCAGATCCAGAGCATGAGGCAATACTTCCAGTTGAAGAGTCCCCGATCGCCACTCATCCAAGCCATAATACAAGCAGATGCAAATTACACGCCACTAAACCTGTGTAGTACCGAAGAGCGTGTCCTCGAAACAGCCAACGAACAGAAACTGAGAACTTGGGCCGGAAAACCATTACATGGCAGGCACTACAATGACCTGCAACAACCACACGTTGACAAAAAGGCATCAAATTCTTGGCTGGCCAAAGGCACTCTCCAGCCAGAGACAGAAGGATTCATGCTAGCCATCCAAGACCAAGTGATCGCAACAAGGAACAATCAGAAATTCATCCAGAGAAAAGACATAGAAAGCGACAAATGCAGACACTGTCATGCGGCATCGGAGACAATCCAACACGTGATGGCAGGATGCAAGATCCTTGCGCAGTCAGACTACAAACATAGACACGATCAAGTAGCGAAAATAGTCCACCAGAAATTGGCAGCGAATGCTGGCTTTCTGACAGAAAAATGCCCGTACTACAAATATGAGCCAGAGACCGTGCATGAGAACGAAACACACAAGCTTTACTGGGATAGAGCAATCATAACAGACAAGACAGTCCCACATAACCGTCCTGACATAACCCTCGTCGATAAATCGAATAAGACCACGTACTTAATCGACATAGCAGTACCCAACACCAATAACATACAGACAACCTACACAACGAAAATCACCAAGTACCAAGATCTCAGACATGAAGTACGAGATATATGGGGTATGGAAAAGATCCTCATCATCCCGTTGGTCATCTCAGCAACAGGGATAGTACCAAAAACGCTTGCGACGAATTTGGAGATACTCAACATTGACCCAAACACCTACAGTAGTGGACAAAATTGTGGAAACCTTTTGAAAAAAGTTTATTTTAGAGGTTTGATGGCTAATAACACCACTTTTTTTTGTACCAATACTATAAAATTATATATCATTAGAAAGGTAATTTAATAAAGATTGTAATGCAATAACATTTGTTCAATTATCTGTATTCTATCAAAAGTTATAGCCAAATAACCAGAAAAAAGAAGCACAGCTTGCTTACATTTATATGAAGTAGCTTTCCTTCATTTGAATGTGGCCAATGAGCATGAGTGTTTACAGAGCCAATCAGGTGTCATCTTGTTTTGGCAATGAGCCAATCATGTTTTCTCTTGTTTTGGCAATGAGCCAACAGGTTACAGGACATTTATCAGTGTGTTCTGTAATTGCTATCAAGTTGGTTGTTTTTTTTTTGTGCTCTTTGATTTAGTGTGCTTGTAAAACGTAATAAAATTAAAGAAATGGCGCAAAGAGTTGACTGGTCACCTAGGAAGCGATGTAAAATAGTAATATTAAGTGAACAAGGCTACAGTTATGAAGAAATTAGAAGAAATATTGGGGGAAACTTAACTAAAGGTGGCATTTCTAAATTTTTGAAGAAGTATAAGGAGACTCAGTCATTACAAAACCAGACTGGTAAAGGCAGAAAAAGGTGCACAACAGCAAGTGATGATAGAAGAATTAAAAGACAGTGCCTAGGTGACAGGAAAAAATCATCTCTGTGTATACAAGGTGAAATGGCGCAATGCAATGTGAAGTTAAGTGCAAGGACTGTTCGGCGCAGACTGCATGAATGTGGTCTAAATGCAAGAATTCCACGAAAAAAGCCATTTTTGTCTGTCAAACAGAGGTTGAAAAGATTAAACTGGGCTAAAACCCATGTTAACTGGACAACGGAACAATGGGACAGTGTAATTTGGAGTGATGAGACCAAAATCTCACTGTTTGGTAGTGATGGCGTAAAATACGTATGGAGAAGAATTGGAGAAGATTTCCATCCTGAGTGCATTACACCTACCGTGAAACACCCAGTTAGTGTTATGATTTGGGGTTGTATAACATCAAGAGGTGTGGGCAGAATTTGCGTGATCAATGGGAATATAAATGCCCAAAGATACATAAATGAAATACTTGAGCCCAAGCTGCAGCCTTCTGCATGTGATCTTTTCCAAGATAATGAAGCATTTATATTTCAACAGGATTCAGCTCCATGTCATGTTGCTCGTGTGTGCAAAAAATGGTTTCAAGATCATCATATTCAACTGCTGGAATGGCCTGGAAATAGCCCAGACCTTAACCCCATCGAAAATCTATGGAGCCGGCTAAAGAAGCTTGTTAGTCGGAAGCAACCCAGCAATAAAACACAATTAACAGAAGCAATAATTCAATCTTGGTTTCATATTATAACAGCTGCAGAACTAAAGAACTTGGTTCACTCCATGGGAAAGCGTTGTAAGGCCGTAATTAAGGCTAAAGGTTACCCAACTAAGTATTAACTGGTATGGTGAACATTTTTGTATATCTCATTTTTTCTATGTATATCACCTTTCTTCTTTATGAATGCTGTTCTATTAAAATACGATTCATAAATGTTATTGCATTACAATCTTGATTAAATTACCTTTCCAATGATATATAATTTTATAGTATTGGTACAAAAAAAAGTGGTGTTATTAGCCATCAAACCTCTAAAATAATCTTTTTTCAAAGGGTTTCCACAATTTTGTCCACTACTGTACATTGAAATACAAAAAGCCACAATCCTAAACACGTGTCACATTGTCAGGAAGTTTCTAGACATGGCACATTAAGAAGTGATGTAAAAAGAGGCTTGGGAACATGGCGCTCTGCCCGTCCCAAAGCCTGTTTCCGCCAAGAATGGGCGAGGAAAACTTTTTATATATATATAAAAATTCTCGTATATATGCGTGATTAGAAAATATGTTATAATTCTTCAGTCTGGCAAAAATTGTTTGAACCTTATCCCTTACATTTACATACATATTTATCCTATAGGCTTTAATGGTATTTTTGACATATATCTGTTATAAATATATAAAATTATTTATGTATTTGAATTTTTTGTAAACTTTAGATTCAACCAGAAGTTAATCAAGAAATATTGCTATAAAGTATTATAAAAACTTATGCCAAAAATAAACAAAAGTGATCGGCGCCTAAAGTAAGAAACACGTTTACAAGTTAAAAAATTTGCTGACTGTTTTATGAACGTGCGCCTTTGTTATCTCTTTCTCATAAATGCTCTTTCCATAAGATAACTATACAGAATTCTGTCGTTATTCCGGTATACACTCCAAATAAAACAACCAAATTTGTCATAATTATGTATTTTCAAAAATGCTTAATCTTAACTCTTTCATTTCTCACATATTTCGACTTGCCTCCATAAGTAGAGAGAAGAATATGCTAGATGCCGCCATAAATTCTAATTTAACTAAATTTTTCTTCAGTATCTTAACTGTTTTAGTATTGAAATTTTCCTTATAATATTCATACGAATCGATGAATATATCGAGTGAAATGCTTTGTTAGGCTGCAAATGCAATTATTCTTATTAGTGATATTTTCCAAAGAAGTTATCTCGATATATATTATCATTTCCTGGAGGTTAGGGGAATGAATGGCAGGAAGTAAATTTCCAGGAACTAGCCTCGTTTCCACATAGTCTATTTTGCTACGCATTAAATGCTGGCACATAACTCTAGGGACGTATAAGGGCGTATTTGAACTAAATCAGTGCTACTTCAGCTGATTGGAGGGTCGAGGGCGTGCACGGCCCTGAGAAACCTACTTGTAATTAAACTCAGTAGAGCATTTACTGAGCAAGCTTCCAATTTGGTTAATGCCGGCTTCCATTTGATCAATTGTATTTAAGTTTGATTTGTTTTCTCCATGAATGATGAAAGCTTTCTCTAATAGACAAAAGGTACCGTTTGAGGACAGTGACAGTTGAATGTTTTCTGTGAAGTGGATCGAGCTGTCTGCCTGTCTGCCTACTTGCTCGTCCGTTCGTGCGTCCGCCCAATTTTGTTTCACTTACGCAAAAAATCATTAAAAAATTACATCGCTTAAACGTATTTCGCCTGTGTTTGCAAACGTATTTCAACTGTATTCACATTATTATTTATATAACGGACCTACATCACTTTTACATAATTCAGTTACACTTTGAGGGTATGAATAGCCGTAAAATTGAATATGATTCCCGTTTACGATCCTCTTTTTCAAACTGTCTACGTAATATAGGAAGGTCTGGTAGGATGGCAATACTATCCACTCAACTCGGACAAAACCCTCCTCTTTACTGAAATGACGGACAATTCTTAATGAACGTTATCCTGATGTGAATACCTCGGTAAAATACCCATTTCAATTCAAATTAATTGTCTGCCATACGTTGGCAAGTATATAATGCGTTTGCGTTCTTGTGGGAAATTGAAGTTTGAATCCTTCGTTATCGAATGCTTACATTTATGATGAGAGTATATATATATCATCATATTCAACCATTATCTATCCACTGCTGGATGAAGGTCTCTCCAAATGCTTTCCACACAAGTCTATAATGAGCAATTCGCTTCCATGTCACCCCAACCTGTTTTTTTATTTCATCCACATGTCTAGTTTTAGGACGTTTTCTAAGTTTTCAGTGGTCTTTTGGAGTCTAGTTAAGAAGTTCAGTTGTTCATCGTTGATTAGCTCTTCTTGCAATATGCCCAGACCATCTCCATTTCAGCCTTTTTACTTTAACAAATATATCCTCTACTTTCGTTTGCTCTCTCACCCAATTATTTCTTTCTCGATCTCTCTTAGTTATTCCAAGCAGACACCTCTCCATACTCCTTTGGGTTGCCTGTAACTTCCGTATTGCTGCAATTGTTTGACGCCATGTCCCTGATCGATAAGAGAGGACTGGCATTACACACTGGTTGAAGACATTTCTTTTTAGACACAAAAGCAATTTTCCCTTCAGGATAAAATTGTTTCTTCCGAATGTACTCCAGCCAAGTTTAATTCGTCTATTGAGTACTTTCATAATGTTGCCTTGAATTGAAATCAGTTGTCCAAGGTAAATATATGAATCAACAGTTTCTAACTTAATGTTGTCAAACTGTATTTTTGTTTTTTCTACAAAATTATTGAAAAGCATATACACACACACATATATGCTTTCCAATAATTTTGTAGAGAAAATATATAAAATAATAGAGGTTAATGAATAATTAATAATTTGTATGAAGGTTTTGTATTTTTATATTTATAGTTTTATAGTTTTTAATAATTTCTAATTTAATTCTAATTATTAAAGTCATTATCCAATCCATAATGATGTAGGATCAATGAGAAATTTAATTAGCAATGATGATAAAGATAAAATGCCAATCACAAAAGACCTTCAGTTTTCGAACAAAAAATACAATAAAAATTGTATTATGGAGGGGACTTTTGAAGGAAGACCCCCAGCATGGTGTGTTTCTGTTAGTACCCAAGTATTAACACAAAATAGGTACTAGTCTTCCGAGAAACCTGAAGAAAATTTAGAAAGAATAAATTTCAAACAAATATAAACAATTCTATACCAAAATAATATTAAACTAGAATGAAATAAAAGAAAAATATATTACTACGCAATTTGCCTATTATAATTTTTTTAAGAATGTTTCAAAATATTGAAATTTCGTGAAATGCTAAATAAATTGAAACAAGGTTGCCATTTCAGACATTTTTATATTTTTAAACTGCACTTTTAAAAATTTATTTTATTTCATTTTACCAAATTTCTAATCTTTTTAAATTTATTAAAAATATTATAAAAAATATTTTTGGAACTAAATTGCCTTCTAGTATTTTTCCTAAGTTTTTTATAGCATTTTTAAAGTTTTTATCTGTAGTGCAAATTTTTTCAATTCTTTTAATCTGAGTAATAATAATATTTCTATATATTGCAATATTTTTGTATTTGAATTAAAATTATTTAATTTTATCACTTCAAAATCAAAGTATGTCCTTTCATCAAAAATATTAACCTCAACTTTAACCCTATAATGCTCACAGCCGCCCGTAACCTTAGAAGTTCATACACATACCCCAATCGCCTCGCTTTGCAGTGGGAGGGAATGTTCGGAAGAGTTATTTGGACCCCTGTTGTCCTGATTGACAGATATTCTTTACAATCAAAGGCACAAAGGCATTGATTGAAACTGGTCGCGTTTGTTGCACAAAGGCATTGTTCACGGAACGTTTCAAATTGAGAAAATAAAGGTAAAGGAAGCTTTCCAGGAAAAGCGGGTGGATGGAAATCTATGGTGTATTTTACTGTGTAATCATAAGCGATTACACTCAACTCTCCTTATTCATGAGCGATTATTTATGCAGTAAAACTTCAACTAATCAGCATCTCTATGCAATGGTCACTCACAAATTATAAATATTTACGCCATAAAATAGACGTTGATATCTCAAACAGAACTATATAAATTACATAAAAGAAAGCGAAAGAAATATAATTATTATTATTATTTAGTAATATTCTTATTTTATAGAATTTTTTTTATTACAATATTATTTTAAGAACCTTCTTTTATTTCAATGGCTAATTTAAAAACAATATTTATTTGTAGATTCATACTTTAGAACAGGGTCGGATCTACGGTATTTCAAGAACAGTGGGGTGTAAAACTCATGTTGACCAGACTCGTAAATCCCTTGACACACGTGTTAAGGAACACCACGCGTTAGTGAGTAAAGTCCTGGTTCCATTGATTCAAATTCTTCTGTTGTTAATCACACTTACTTATATAATCATATTTTTCTGTTTAATGAAGCCAACATCGTTTTTCAACCGCAATCCTCTTTTGATCTTAACTTTTTTGAATCGTTGTATATTTACATTAACAGGAAATTTATTGTAAATGACCTTGAAGCGCCTCCTGTACTTCGTTCAATATGGAGACCTCTGTTTTTGGATAACCGTAACATGAGCCATAGTAAATTTCCCATTTAACATCTGGCAACTTCTCATAAGTTGTTTGCAATCATCCTGAAGAAGGAGGATCCATTATCCTCCGAAAACGTTTGATTTTTAAATAAATTTTAACTACATTTTTAAAAAACGTTGTCAGTCAAATTGTTTTAATTATAAATAATAACAATTTGTCAGCACCAGATAGTAGGAGAGGGGAATCACAGATATTTCTCCACTTTCGCAAATTCTTATCAGTATTTTCCTACGATGTAGTAGTATGAGGAACACTTTGGCGCCAGCAGAGAAGTGTGGAGTTTTCCAGAAGCAAAGAGTGTACATTCAACTAGCAGGAAAAAGTATATCTGAGAAGAAGGAAACAGCTCACCTTCGAATCCATTTTATTGTTGCTTCAGATTTGGAAATATATGGAACACTCCAAATTAAATTCTATATTTTTATTTAAAGGTTTTAAATGAGAATGAAGACCTTTCATTTTTATTTATTAATATTCCTTTCATCAGTTAAAACCCGTCCTTCTCTCTCTCTCTCTCTCTCTCCCTTCTTCAAGTTATTAGGTAGAAACCTGTGAGATACATAGCGCATATTCGTATTATATTTTTTTAGGAGAAATAATTAATCAAATATACATGTTTTTAAATAATTAAGAAACTTGTATAATGCTTCCTTTTATCATAATACGAATCTATTTTGCATTATAATGAAACGAACATCAAAGCGTCATTATGAATAAAAACAGGAGGAGAAAAAGAGAGGAGGCAAATATCACCCCAGATACATATAATATGGCTCTAAAGATTTTTATATTAGAACTTTCAAGAGTTAAAAATAAATAGGACTTGATTCACGCAAAGTTCAAATTTGATAAGAATAAAAAATACTCCAAAGCTGAACTCTATTCAATAACATAAAAGAAAATATCAAATAGTTTTGGCGAGAAATTACTTAGCGTTTTCCTTTCATTTGGCGTCTTTATGTCTCTTGCGCCGAATGATAAAATTGTCAGCATTTAGAAGAAACGCTAACTACACAACTTTTCTTGTTTCGCCTCGTCTGTAGGTAATTGATGGATGCTAAAAGACAGGCAGTATACTACAGTGTGTAAATGCTTTTAGAAACTGGCCTTTGTACAGTAAGTAGTCAATGAATAGACTGTAAAATAAACATAATCATTATCTCGTCTGTTTTAGCTATAAATTATTGTTAGTCATTCCAAAACAAAACTAATGAGACCCAACCGAAAGTGACATGCAATCTGTTGTGAAAGAAGAACGTTCTGTAGCTACTGTGCCATTTGGAATTGTCTGTATAAACGATCCAATGGGGTGTTAATCAAAATGTCCCGCTGGAACTAAATCTATTAGTCTATTATCTCTTTTTTGGAAGAAAAGGTACGAGATTACTCCTAAAGATCTTTACCAGCCAACGTTGACAAATGAACTGTACCTTTCTAATGGAATGGTTCCGAGATAATGTTGTTTCCACCAACACACTGGGACTTTCCCTCGTCCCCCGAACGCTAGTGTTATCTTATCTGACCAGGACCTTGTTTGCTCAAAGTTATCGCATATGCCCTTTATTTCTATTACCGAAGCTATTAGTTATGTAAAACTGGCGGATATTTAATCTTAGAATGCTATGGAGTCGAAACAGGATCTTGCGTTTTTACTAATGAAATTGTTTTTGCCGTTCCGCGATGGTCTTTCCTTAATGACCATAAAATAATTGCTAATAACGGTTCGACTTCTGAAGCATGGGCACAACTAATAATTGTGTACTTCCATTTTGCTAAGTTTTTGAAGTTCTTTGAGGAAGAACATAAATCTGCTCCAAAAGTCGTGATATCACAAGTTTTTGAGATATTCAGCTAAACTCTACAAGAAAGGGGGATACGATATTTTATCAACAAAAATCCTTCTTGATATATGATAAAGTATTCATGTAATGCTTTGCGGGATCATGTATTACGCGATATTTTTATGGTTGTTTCTTTTGTGGACGCTGCTTTCATTGTGAGATCTTTTTCTATCAGTCTTTAAAAGTTACATTTTGATAAATTAGATGAACACATTGTTTTCTTACATGAAAATAATTTTTCTAGCAACTAAAAAAAGTAGACATGGTAAAACTATAAGAAAAATTTAAAAAAAGTAATAATCAAAAAGATAAGGAAAAAAAAACTAATTTAAATAAATTTTACTACAGCTTACATCGTTATAAAATTAATTTATAGTTACATATGAAATTATAATTACAACCTTATGTAAAAGTTATATACTTACATAATGTCATACGTCAATATTTCATTTATTATATGTTAATTTAATATACGGTTATAAGTTAATATATTACATATATATTACACGTGCATATGCCTATATAAAATTTATAAGTTTATTTATATATAGCTCGCAGTTTACGGTTGATCAGATTGAATTTTACATTTCATTTGGTGACAATTTCTACTCAATTCCAGATTTTAACTCTCACTAAATTTGATTTTTGATTACGTATAATAATATTTTATAGTTTGCATTAGATTACATTCTATAGTTTATGCTTGATTAGATTTTGAAGTTTACACTTGATAACACCCAATTTGATAAGTTCACACTTGATGGCATCCAATTTGATAAGTTTCCAATCCAATTTGATAGCTCATGTCCAGTCACGTGATTTTAAATTGTATTTTCTTAAATTTCAAACTAAAGTTGATTAGATTTCAAATCAAATTTATTATATTTTAGTGTGCACTTTAGACTGAACTATATTATGTTGAAATTTCTCTTTAAATAACAAATCAATTAATTTTAGATTGCATTTAGTCTCGACATAACTAGATTTTGCTTACATTTTATACATAAATTTAATTTTAGTTTATAATGAGACTGAATCCATATTTGATTTAATTTTAGGTTATACCAACATTAAAAACATTTGAGATTAACGATATATATATATCGAGAGAGAGAGAGAGAGATTTACCAGAAAATTACATAACAACCGTTGTTTAAAAATTGGCATAGGACTTAAAAACTGACGTTTCGTGAACTAATTGCTCCCTTTGTCTATTGAAAACAGCAGTCTACCTTCACTTGTTAAATTGAGCAATTAGGTGCAAAAACGTCTGTTTTTAAATCTTAAGACAATGTAGAAATAAAAATTATTGTTTGAATCTAACAACTTTAACATATACAATTTGCTATAATAAATTAAAACGCACACTTACCAAGCTTAGATTGCAAAAGTAAAAGGCATTTTACATGACGTACCGCTGTATTTGGCCCAGCAACGTGTTAACATTTAAGAACACTACTCAAAATTCACCCAAAATATTGAAAATAATTTTACAGCAGAGAATTAAATGCAAATAGAGACCCAACCACAACAAAGAGTCAAGTACCACCACTCTATCGTTTTTAATGTTGGAAAAGAGTAGTAAATTTCAACAGACAGAGTTCCAGACAGAAATAACATAGTTTCTCTCCTTCTCATCAATTGCTCTTTTACGCTTGGAATGCGCATTTGCATTTAATTAAAAACACTTCCTTCATCTTTTCTCAGTGTATTGAACAAAAGCAAGAGTTAATCCCGATTATCTCAGGAAAGTTTCTTCTTGAGATAATTCCGATAATTAATCAATGCCGAAACTTTTTTTTTTATTCCCACTGACATATTGACAAATGCGCGGATCCATTAGGTGCTCACTTGCCATCACGCTTACCGCGAAATTGAACAAAAACCAGTTTTTAAAGTAATTACGCCAATAAACATTAATTACACACTTCGATACAAATAATTTATGCAAAAAAATCTAATCACTTTCGGAAAGTCAATTTTTTGAATAAGTAATTACCGAAGTTCGCCCGGGTCTAAAGCAAAAAATATTCATGAGTTAGAAGGAATCTAATGCGCGATTACATGTGTATAAAATTATCTAGTGCAAATGGTCTTTCATTCCAACAAAAACCATTAATGTTTTGGTTACAACTGGTTCTTTATAAATCAATGACTTAATGATTTGTAATGGTTGTGAATGCTTTTGCGAAACGCGCTTCCAAAACGGGAGTTTAAATCCAATAATGCATCCCGTAACCATTAACAGTATTTTTATTTTAATAAAATTCAATGCATTTAAAAAAAACTCGATTTAAATTAAGTCATTCTATTAAAAAACATCTAAAATAGCTAAAACAGACCTCGTTAGGAAGTAGTAACTGACATGAAAAAAAGATACTTTAATAAATGTATCATCTAATTTACTTCCAAAATAACCGTACATTTTATTCATTCTAATTAATAGTGTGTCTTTATTACTCTACCCTGCATGCGGGATTTATATAACACTATTGATAAATAATTTGCCTCTGAAAAACGAGGAAATTTTAAAATTTGTATTCTAAAACACAAACAAAAATGTCAGAGATTCATAAATCTTGAAACTTACTATTTTTTGCTGTACAATTCTATCAAATTCTATTTAATGCATTATATGTGTGTTTTTTTTCAAGGGATTTACTTGTTATTTTCCAATTTTTTTTCCCTTGAAAGGCTTCTAAACTCTCAAACAAGTCTTCCTAGCTATATTTCTTCAACTATCCATCTTATTTCCCTCACCACCTCTACTCAAACACCTCTCTGCCATTTCACCCCTACATTTGAGGATATAATAACTCGATTATATCCTCAAATGTAGGAGCGAAATAGCAGAGGTGTGAGGATATAATGACTCGATTCATTGGTGCCCCGTCATTCATGAAAAGCTAATCTAGGCTATATACAATATGTGTTTAAAAGATATACGAAATATGTGCAACTGTTATAGAGAACACTGTCATAGAGAAAACTATTATAGAGATAACGATGGTGAGTCCGATTAAATGTGTTTCGGCTTTGTATGAAAAATATTAATAAATTCAAAACTGCATTCATTAAGTCGGAAAATTTTTTCAACCGCAATACGGAATACAGACTACGAATTCTCATGATCAGATAGTATTTCTGTGGTACGTAGTTTAAAAATTAAAGTACTACAACTTGACGGCTAATGACTTCAATAAGACCTTTGCATAGAAAATATTGTTTCTGGACTAAATATGCCATTTAAATTAAATTCTTCGATAACTTTATTTTTTTCCTGTTCCAATAGTACGTCCCAGGTACTAAAATCTGACATCTTTGGTTAAAATTGTGGACAGAATATTCAAGAATAAATCCGCTCATAAATATTTTTTTCATTCATGTTTTTATGAGCATCATTTCTTAAAGTTATTGCAAAATTTATTATATATATATATATATATATATATATGTGTGTGTGTGTGTGTGTGTGTGTGTGTGTGTGTGTGTGTATAAAATATTAGTAGCCTTCTCAGCTTCACAAAAAAATGGTTTGGTGGTTTTACATTTTGACCATTTGACAATTTTGTAAACACTGAGAAAGGTAATAATATCTTACAAATCTGAAATGCGAAGAAAAGGAACATCGTTCATGCGTCATGGTGGTCGACCTGGACACTTGAGTTCATACTAAAGGTTCCCCGTTCGCCTCAAGAACAGCACCGTGTCCCTTTTTATTATTTTGCAAAAAAATAAAATAAAAAGCTGCAATTTGAGTTTAGAGGTGGATGTCAAAAATTATTAGCTAAAATTCATCATAAATGAAAATTAGAATAGATAGAAGTGTTTTTAATATTTTTTAAACTACATTTCCAAAATACATATGTGTTTAATTAGATTAATTAATAATTTTACCTACACTGGTAAAAAAATCCATAATTAAAATGTAGTAACATTTTAATTTATGTCTTTTGTGCTCTTCTATTTAAAAACTTCGGAAGTTATTGCAATTACCCAACTACAGGTGTGTGTATGACACAATATGACATTATATGGTACAGTTTAAAGATAGAGCTTTCGAAATGGAATTTTAATCGAATCGCTGAATTTTATTTTATACTGTTAAATTTCATTATGCATTGTTCAATTTCAATTTTGTACATTGAAATAGATAATAAAAGGTAGAAGGAACATAAATAACAATATCAATAAAAATTCTTAACGTTTTCAATTTCGATCGAAATTAAAAATAATCTTGTAGTCATCAAATCATTTCCTTTGTTATTTTTAAAATTGATTAGTTCAGCTTATTTTAAAACTTAAAAATAATGCAATTTTAGAATCACAAATCTCAGTCCTTTGGCAAAATCTTGGTCTCTTCCCCTTGCATGCGGCCAGTAGAAACATCATTTCCGGACGAAATGTTTCTCTGCACCATTTGTGAGGTAGACCACGAATTCTCCCATTTTTCCTATTCGCGGTATTAACATAACGACGTGGTTTAAAAACTGTGCACTGCCAT
>QLNU02003225.1:57715373-57767490 GCA_006491805.2 Dysdera silvatica | reverse complement strand
GGATTTCTTCAGGAGGTGGGGGGGCTTATGCGAATTCGTTTGAACAATCATTAGATGCAGGAAGAGAGAGTTGCAGCTAGCCATCAACGTAAAGCCATTATGTCGGTATTCGGGCTAAAAGGAAGAACTCAAGTTCGTGATCGGGATTAAACAAAATGTATGAAAATACATCAAAAGCATGTTTGTAAACTAAAATTGCAAGTTTTTTTTTAAATATTAGTAGATTATTGGGGGGGATGGCTCGGGCCCCACGGGCCCATATAACTCTACGCCTATGGATATATCGTCTCCTTGTACAGTTTTCTGTTTCCTTATACATGATTTAATTTATTGTATAATATATTTTAGTTTATATACTCGTATTTAATTGTACGTTATTTCATCGAATTGTATTTTTACACACATCTTTTCCTTGTACAATTTTCTATTTTCTTAGACAACATTTCATTTATTGTACAATATTATTTTAGTTTTTATACTTGCATTTCATTCAGAACATATGGTTATCCAAACCCCGGACTTCGGTAAACTATTATCTGAAATGAATAGGATTACGGTGAATGAATAGAACTAAAATAAAGTTGCAGAGAACTTTGACTTCAATGCCTTATTTTTTTTATCTCCGTTCAATACAGAATGGAGTTTTGAAAGTCAAACTGGCAACAGAAAGATTTTGTAAAACATTTAACTTTTCTCATATCCTGAATTCGGAATAAAAGACCTAAAGAGAAAATATAATTTTTACTTCTTATCTGAGAGACATTTATAAATTACCCGCGCTAGTTTCCAACAAACTTTTGAGAATTGTTTCCAAAAATACGTCAGCTTGAACAAAGCATAATTAATGAAAAGTTTCTCCATTTTCCTTTCGGTAAGGAAACAAAAAATAATCAGATAAGACTCTGTTAAGATAATTATTTAATTTTAGATTTTAGGGAGATCATGGCGCCTTTGGTACTTACATAAACAAATTTCAAAAATCCGTAAAGGTTATAAGCATATGTTAAAAAAACTTTTCGTTGGCGCATCTGCTCTTACACAATGTTGAAAAAATAATATTTTACAAAAAAAATTCTCCTACTGTTTCCAAAAATTCGGAATTTTGTGTTGTATACTAAAAGTCTAGGATGTGTGTAGTTCTTGTATCGTTTATTTAGAAAAAGTAGCAGGAAGTTTTCAAATTATGACAAATACGTGTGAACAACATTGTTCAAAAATAATAAATTTATTAATATCCAACAGGCTACAAATATTCTTATATTGCGAATAAAATACAAAATTACAAAATCATCAATCAGAATACAATAAATATACATATAAAAACTCGTGGGGTACGAGACTAATAAGGAAAAAAAAATAAACAAAAAACATGATAGATACAGAGTCCGACAAAAAGCAACAAGGGAAATCCAATGTCACAAGTTCCTGTGGCAATGCATTCTAGACTCGGCCAATGCTGAAAAACACGTTTATTTCACTGTGTAATTGGAATGAGACGGGCGCAGCCCTATCCCTAGATCTATATTTCATGTTATTTTCGAGCTCGGGTGAGTCTGAGGACCCATCTCTACTGTATAGTGCTGTATATCTTTGCTTTTAAAGATATACGTCAAAACTTGTAAGTGAGGGGTTGCCCTTAGTAAGCAGGGCCGTTTTTCACGGAGGTGCCGAAGGTGCCCTGTACCTGGGCACCCGCCAGACGTTTATTATATTATTATATTCCCATTGCCACCTTTAAACCGAAGACAATGTTTCATTTCATGGAAATGAAAATTAAAAACTTTTCTTTTGCAGGGTAATTGTTTAAACTTATGTTATATGGATATAAAAGTAGACACTGCATACAAACTCTTCATTAAATAATATAAAGTATTTAAGGGCCGCTATATTATTTAGTCAACAACCTAAAAACGACTCTGGTGGTAGAAGTTCATAAGGTTACTAAGCACACATATTTTTTTATATTGTTGTTGAATTATTTTAGCCACAACTATACAGAAGTTAAGAGTAATCAAATTGCGCATGATATAGTTTTCTGTAAGTCGAGAATACTATTAATTTTACGTATACTGTATACTCTATGATGTCATATTGAAATTATTGTAGCATATTAATTCTACATATTTTTATGTTCCCAAAAATTTTTCACAATTCTGTTAGGAATAAATCAGATTTCATATCCCATGAGCGGTGTTTGAAGACTTCAGCTCTTCCCTTTTCTACGTCAATGGTCATAAGTTTCTAGAGTTCAGAAAACTCACATTATGATGACAGCCATGTGACTTAGGAATGTTCTCATGAAATTTTTTCGCTTTGGTGTGAGGCGTTTTGGGAATCTAGTGGTATGTATCCGCCATAGAATGGTAAGGCAAAAATTCTATTCATATCTTGATCGCAGGTCATTTTCAGGTCATTTTCGCAAGTGAGCCATTTGCAGATGCTTCGATTTCATTACCCTTTTGTCGATTTCCTTTTTCGGTTGATCATTTACAATATTTTCAGCATACGGCGGAAATGATTTGCAACAGCATCCAACAGACTGGGAAAAATCGGTCTTCACAATCGATGCTTTTTCAAATCACAGCGTCGAAATGCATTCTGTGAAGCAATGCCAATCTTTTTAATGATGAAAATTCTAAATGAATTGTCTTCTGCGATTTACTTAAACTGTATTTGTTTATAATGAATTCGCATAGATTAAAAACTACCCGGTGGTAGCTAAATCCGTAATCAGTCGCCAATCTGACGCCCAGAGTGTCTGTCTTCTTCCATATAGATTGATATAGGTACTTGTCTAAAAGACTGCCTATCTGGCTAAATAATATCTTAGGTATAGCTAGGTAGGCAGATTGGATAGCTAAAAATAATTAAATTTATAATACTAAAATTAAATATACATTTAGTTTTTTAATTAAAGTTACTTCAAAATTTAAAGGGTGCGTTTCTAATTACTTTAAATTTACAGTAAATAGATAAATGAAAGAACAACAACAACGTTTTGAAAGACATGGACGTAAAATATTATAATTTTTACCGAAATGAAACCAGAAACGCCAATTTTTTATTGAAACTGATCTAAAACGCCATGATTCGTCATGAAGTCAAACACATCCGAAAGTGAAATGAACTTCAGAAATCTGCATTCACGCACGTACATACGCAAATTTGTCAAGTGCTGAGGCAAAGAAGTTAAAAATTTATTCAAAATGCTCTCCTTAATTTGAAATGTGTTTCAAGCACTTTCTGGGTTTTCTTTCGGTCGAAGATCACCGCGAGATAATTTCTAGTTCGTGCCGCAAGTCATGGCAATTTCAACGGGATAAAATTTAGTGCCATACGTCGGCATATTCCTTTAGTTTCTCCGATTTAAATTAGTTGAAGAAATTTTACAAGATTCTTAATGTAATTCACCTATATTTGAGGTCGCATTTATTTGAAGATGGAGGCTGTAGAACAGTGGTTCCCAACCATTTACAAACCGCGACCCACTTTTATAGTAACCAAAATTTCCGCCCCCCCCCACAATTATTCATCACCCCCAAAACACATTAAATATAAAATTATATTATATATATTACATTAATTGTGTACATTATAATTATATGTATTGAGCATTAGCATTATAATAATTATATGTATTACATTGTGTACATTATAATAATTATATGTATTACACATTGTGTACATTATAATTATATGTATTACATTGTGTACATTATAATAATTATATGCATATATCAGTACATTATAATAATTATATGTATTATTATGTACATTATATTAATTATATATATATTACATTAATTATGTATATTATGTTAATTATATATATATTACATTAATTATGTATATTATATTAATTATATATATATTACATTAATTATGTACATTATATTAGTTATATATATTGCATTAGTTATGTACAGTGGTCCCATTTTTATTACATTTATTACAGTTTTATTACATTATGTACAGTGGAGTCCATTTTCAAATTGCCCCACGTTAGGAAACACTGCTGTAGAATCAACTTGAATTATTTTGCTTCAGCAATAACCAATTACCAACTTTAACAGAAGATTATTAAATTCATGACTCTTCTCGCAGCTGCAAATTCAATTGAGAGAGCAAACTCAAATAAATGGTTGAAAGAGATTTGTAATCCGTGTGTCTCGCATGAGACAATTAATTGATTATTTAACGATGATTTTTTATGGTTGAATAATTACTAACCATCATTATAATTTAACAATTAAATTGTTAATCATTTTAATAATTTTCTCTGTTGTTGATGCATTAATTTAACAATTTAATATGTAAATAATTATCACTACAATTTAAATATTAATCAACAAATTTCCCTATGATATGCCCGCAAAAATGATAATTACGATACCAATGGAATCAATTACTGTATAAAGACTGTGATAATATATGTTAATAACATTTACTTAAAATAACAATTTTAAATTTTGACATATTATGATTAAAAATTCAGCTTTGTAAATATGTATAACTAAATAGTATAATTATAACAAACTTTTAAGAAATTTTTGCACCTACCATTAGAAACATTTATTTTTATATAGACTTACAGATCTAAGTCTCCACTTCGATGAATTAAGTGCAGACCAGCCGAAACAGTTGTTAGCATTGAAATTTTAGTATCAGCGTAGTTTTATAAGAAAATTAGATTTACTGTTCTCTATCTCTTTGTGAAGTTTTTATACAGAATTTCGAATCACCTTGTATTTCGAAGATAAAAAATTCAAAGTACACTGTGTTCTAAAATGTTACGTACTTTTTAACACTGTCTGAAAATCATGCTGCTACATTACCTGCAAGTACGCGATCATTGAAATAGCTGCCCTACTCCAATATACCACTTTATGAGATTTAGAATAGAACATTTTTCTTACCAGCTACATACTACATACTCAGATACAAAATAGCCAGCTACATACTCAGATACAAAAAAGCTTAGTTTCCAGTAATTCTTCGGACCGAATACTAGAATGATAGACGGAAAATTTATGGACAGATATTTCGACTACCACAGAAACAAAACTGGTTGCAAATGGGTTTTGCAATACAGAATACAGAGTTTTTGTAGCAAAAATAATTAATGTTAGCTTGGGAAAAAATTTGAAATTCAGATATGGTTTGATGTTCTGGAGTAAAGGTATTTCGGTTCTTTTTTTTCTCGTGCGTCCTATATTTTAACCTTCCTATAAAATGGAAAGAAAAAGTGATGTTTAGACTCTACATGTGAACAAACTGACGCTAAAAATGAACAAACTGAGCTTTCAGCTCAGCATAATCCTTCAAGCTTTATCACAAAGACTTAAATTTTGACTAAAAATTTTAAAATACGCAAATTTTTGAACATTAATTAGAGTGGAGATATGCAGTAATTCGTTAAGTTTGAAATAATATTTATTAAAAGCTTCAAATATTTAAGTTAATTCATTAATGCAGGCCAAAACTAAATTAATTCGAATACATAAGAAATTTGCCTTAGTGGTAGAGCCTTTCAGTACGTGCATACGTCCACATGGTAAATTGAAGACTGGTCTGATTTTAGAATCGGAAACAATTACACATACCAAGTTGCCAAATATAAAAAGCAAAATTATAATTATAAGCGCAAATGTTGCCAGATACGGAATTTGATAATAAACAATATCGAGTGTAGAACACGAAGCACAGTGAGCTGTGAAAGTTACTGATGTTACTTTTATCGAGGAAAGAGGAGTTCTCAGACGATGTTTGAACAACTTCGCTTCTTAGAATTTGAGCTTTTATGATGTTTATTGCATCGATTAAATCATGATTCTGAAGTCATTGATGATAGATATCAGGAGATACCACTGGTTTGTAGATGGTTCGCTACACCTTGCCAGTATTTACCAAATACCGTGTGGAGACTGTGACAAGGTGTATGTTGGACAGACGGGAAGATCGATACGTCTACGAGGGAAGGAGCATATGCGTGCGGTAGCTAGGGGAGACGATTCAAACCAGTTGGCTGAACATGTCTTCAGGGAGGGTCACGAACCAGATTGGCATTCGATGAAAATATTACATCAGAATGTGACGAATCTGGGGAGTAGACTTTTTCTGGAATCATGGGAAACCTACGGTTTGAGGAGTCGTGCAATAAACATCGCAAAACCTCTACCAGAACCTTACAGGATTTTTGCAAAACCTCGAGTTGGGGGTGTTCATCTGACATCGTCGGGTGCGGGGGCTTTCCCGGCGAGGGTTTCCCCAGCTGGAAATGCTCCGCACCAAATGGCGTCAGATGGGGATTCCCAACATGCGGGTATATAAGCTTAGGACTTTCACGAACTCTTCATTCTGCCTTCACTTGACAAAGGGAGCAGTTGGCTCCCGAAACGTCGTGTTTTTAAACCTTACGCCAGTGTCGAAATAACTGTTTGTTATGGAATCTCCTGGTGAAACTCTGTATTGTTTCGTTAGAAATTATGTATACATGGAAAGCATAATGTAAAAGAAAATATTCGGCATTTTGCCAATTTTAGAAATTAAACTTATTAAGTTTTCTTTCCTTGCGTTTCTAAGTGGCAACAGTTAAGAAAGCCTGCGAAGTGAACATAGTGTTTCTATTGTGGGAGTCCACAAGAGTATTAATTCTACGTTTATCAGATCCTTCGAACTCTGTTTAACCCTTGGAAAAATTAGCACTAAAAGTTTGTCAATCTTAATATATCCAGGCAATGCGTGTATGCAATCTAAATGTAACTGAGCGATACGTGTATGGAAGCGTAATATTTAAACGATACGTGTAAAGAAACGTAATATATATATATTTGGCCCTGCGGTGGCGCAGTGTGGTAACGCGTTCTCCTAGTGCGCCGCTAATCCGGGTTCGACTCCCAGCAGTGCAAAGAACGCTTACTCAGAGATCTCATAAAGATCGCACTGCTCACTGTAGTCCGGGGTTTGGTTCCCTAGGCCTTAAGAGGTTCGGATTCCTCGGAAAACAGTAGGTCCCGGCGCAGCATGACCACTGTAGTCTTTGAGCCGTAAAACCAAAAAGCAAGCAAGCATATATATATATAAGTTATTCTTATAAGTAAGCTTAATATATCCAATTGGGACTTTTAAGGAAACGTAACATATCTGAGTAACGCTTATAAGGAAGCGCAATGTATCTGAGTGGAACTCCTAAGGAAGCGCAATGTATCTGAGTGGAACTCCTAAGGAAGCGTAATGTATCTGAGTGGAACTCCTAAGGAAGCGTAATCTATCTGAATAACATTTGTAAGGAAGTGCAATATATCCGAGAGAGACTTTAAAGGAAGCGTAATATATCTGAGCGATGCATGTAAAGAACCATTATACAAATCTAATTAGGGAAGTGAACGGGGTGTACGTCGTCGAATTTGACAGAAGTGATATCGTTAGAAAGATCTTGTTACGTGTAATAAAAAAGTCAATTGAACTACTGGTCTCAATCCAACAGTTGAGAAGATATCGCCAAAACAAAACAATAGAGTCAGCACTGCTGGGAAAGGAAAGAGCAAGGGCATATTGTAAACACAAAGCACACACTAGTTAAGACGTTATTTTAAATGCTTAATATTCATGTCAAGGGTTCGTCGTAACATCATCTGTTTTCCCCCATAATAGTGTTGTGCACATCTAATAAATAAATGACGTCAGTATAGGACTAGAACGTTGTGGGCCATAATTAAATATTGGGAACTAACTTTCCATCTAGTCCTATAGGACGAAAATAGGGCATGGGAAGAGCCTAAGAATTCAATTTCCTTAGGCTCCTAATTATGGAGAATTTTAGAAGTACCTGTGGCTCGCGTTCCAGGCCCGCTGATTCAGGGGAGGTGGCACGCACTCTTGTGATATCCGAAACCATGCCCAGTTATGCAGATTTTATATTTTGCTTTCTCTGGGCACTCGAATTCGATATTGCCCTCTAATTAATTTCCATCCACTGTTACAGTAATTTCAACATTAGCATAACCAAAGCAGCTATTTTCTAACAATTTCTGCACGATTTTGAAATGTCGCCAACTAATTCTTTCTTTTATCTTTGTCGTCTGGATCAGCAGCTAGTAGGTATTCAACATGTGATATCGAACGATGTGCTAGGTGATAATCAATTGGTGCTTTGACGCTGATAGCATTGCAGCACAAAAACTTATTAACTGGACTCCCACAATTTGGCCGGACCTCACATGTCACAGGGGTGCGTGTCACCTCCACCGAACCAGCACACCTGGAACGCGACCACAGGTACTGTCAAAATTCTCCATGGTTGAGCGCCTAAGGAAACCTTCTCCTTAGGAGGCCATGCCTTCTTTTAACCCATAGGACCAGGCAAGGAGTTAGTTTCTGACATTAAATTATGGCCTACTACATTTAGCCTTGTTCTGATGTCAGTAGTAGATGAATTATTAGATGTACACAACACTATCAAGGGGGAAACGGGTGGTGTCACGCATTTAAAATATCGTATTAACACGTATGTATGCTTTGTAGTTACGATTTTCCCCTGCACTTTGCTTTCCCAGCAGTACTAACTCCATTGTTTTATTTCAGTGATGGTTTCCCAACTGTTGGATTGGGAAGGGTACTTCTATTGAGTTTTTTACTACGCCTAATAAGATCTTCCAACGGTACAACATTTGTCAAAATCGACAATTTACACCTGGTGCACTTTTCTTAAGTGATACCATAATATATCTAAGCGATACATACACCTGTGTGGAAGCGTAATGTATCTGAGAGATACATGTATGGAATCATACATAATATCTCTCAGCAAAGCATGTGATGGAGGGTAATGTAATCGAGTTACACGTGACACTAAAATCCATTTTTTTTATTCTTTAAAGATGTGGAAGCTTCATGTTATGATAAAAAGTACTCTTTAATATGCGTTTTGTTATGTTCAATATAAAAAACAGTTTCTTTCATCTGACAGAAAAAAAAAGACCTAGTGAGGGTACGCACAATCTATCTCACAGTTGGATGTCCGATTTTAGGAGAAAAAATGTAATTTTTGTTGATGAAAAGCAAATAATACACCTCAGTAACTGGCAATAAAATTTATATATTTCATTTAAAAGTCACCCTCCGCTAAAACTCGTTCATGGTAATCTAAAACTCATTAACACTAGTGTTACATACATCCATGCTAATTTTAAACTACTCCATGCTAAATTCAATTATTTAATGGCAAATACGAAAATGTACTGGAAATGCGCAATATATTTCTGTAATCAAGAAAGACAATATTGCAGCTGAAGGATAACTTTGCGTCGTTGAAGTAACATTGACAAAAAGAGAAAAACAGATGATGAATGAATACTTGGAGCATCCCTCTCATTGACTTGCAACGATTTTATGAACAGGCGTGAATATTCGTTCGATAATGCGTGCTTCTGTGGATTAAACATTTTAAAGTTCGCATCAAAACTATATCTATAACTTAATTTAATCAGCGAAAAATCATTATAAACCTTCAAATAAGAGCACTGTCTGAACAAATTTACCAACGGTTGCTAGCAAACAAAATGTTAAACAAAGGGACTTTTAGAAATAGATTCTTTTAAGAGAAGTTCATATCTTCTATATTATTATCTTACCATCTTACATTTATATATTATTATTATATATATTACGTCATATTATATATTATTATTATTATTATTATATTATATTATTATTATTATTATTATTATTATTATTTATATTATTATTATTATTATTTATATTATATATATATCATTACTATTTATATTATATATATCATTATCATTTATATTATATATATCAATATTTACTTATATTATATATATCATTACTATTTATATTATATATATCATTACTATTTATATTATATATATATTATTATCTTATATGTTATTTATAGTTCTTTTAATAGAAGTTTATGATACTACTCGTATAATTTGACTCTTTTCAAACGACGTTATGCGGACCTTTATCATACTTTGGTATTTTCCCGGGACCTTCTATAGCATGCAAATGGACCTTTATTGCTTAATGTAATGTATTGTGCAATGTATGTATAAAATAAGAAACTTATTACTATTATTATCATTATTATTATTAACAAAAGATTTCTTTAGAATCTAAGCACCGATTCGTGAATTATTCATAGGGGTTATTTTGGATTCACAAACTTCTGGACTCTAAATTATTATTTGATCAAAGCAAATACCTCACGGGTTGAGGGGAAGGATAAAATAAAGTCACACACATCTCGATAAACGGTAGATGGCGAAATTCGCTCACTGCATAACTCACTGAATCATTCTTCCCATCATTTAATCCATAGACGTACTCAGAAAGTTTATAAGGGAAGGGTTATAGGCTCAATGGAGGGATTACAGAGCTGCAACTCATATATTACTATGCTAAATATACACAATTCCATTGCAATAGCGGGGTTATAACCCACATCAAGCCAGCGATTTAATCGGTCAGTGACTCACACGGGGAATAATGTTGCCCACCTCTACGATGACCCGAAATAAATAATTCTCTATAATTACAGTAAATTCCTGCTAATTAGGCTCTCCATTAACCGGCCCCTGCCTCTGGCCAGGTTACGCCTCGGAATGACTTCATGAATGAAAAATTGAATAATGGATTTAATTAAGTTTTATACATACCCTCATTAATCCGACATTGATCTATTTCAACGAATAACCAGATTAACAGGGGATCACTTTATTATAATCGTCAAAATTTGGAGGAAACCGGATGAACATTCTCTTGCAAATCCATTCAAATTAAAAAGTAAACTCCGGAGCTATCTCAAAGAAAACAAAGATAACTCGACATTTAATTGTGATATATGTCATTTGGTGGATGATAAGCACCGCTGCCATATTTTAAAGACTAGGAAAATTCAAATAACTGCGCATTTTAAAGCATTTTCTCATCCGTTATTTATTTTTAATCTGTATTAAGCCCTTTGGTAAAAATATTTGATTTATACTAATTATTCTATGAAGTGTAGCGAATATTTTTTACATAGTGGTGAGTTTTAGCACTCCGCTTTGTTCATGAAACATAGCTTTTTTAACTATTTCTTGGACCTTCCTTTCGTCCTGTACAAATCTGTATAACTTTGGATGGACCCTCTGTGAAGAAATGTTTAAATTGACTATGCGTGATTATTAAAAAATATTATTTAATTAATTGTTAAATTCGAGTAGGAGAACTATTCAAAGAATTGGTGATTTCAATCATAAGCGTTGTATCATATACTTTTGAAATTAAAATTACTAAGCAATGTTTAAATATTGGCCAAAAGGCTGATTTCAAAGTCACCGGTGCACATGTATGCCTTTTACATCAGGGAAATTTTTCATATTTTTGGGTATAAACATTCCCAATTCCCCTTTCCTTCGCATGCATGTCTCTATCGGCAGTTTAGGCAGTTCTTCGTCTACATTTTTTATTATTATTCTCGCCAGTAATAGTCCGTGGATAAGACCGTGCTTTCATCGATGCAAAGTGCTTCCAAAATCGAAACGAATTGAATGCAATTTCGGTTATATTCTGGATTGATAGCAAGATTCCAATTTTTGATTCTAACATTCGACCATTGCATTGGATTTCAGAGCACGGATTTTGTTATTTTAGGCGTTCGGAATCGGTTTCTTCGAAACGCATTGGCTGCAAAATTTTATGACTCCATTCGTCAACAAAATTGTGCTTTACTTGGATATATTTTTCTCGTATTCTATTGGACTTGCCTAAGATTGAAACTCCTGTTTCTGTGCATAGATTTAATTCGTAATTTTGCCAATGTTATTTTATAAAATGGGAATTGTGATATATCGCAAGCATTTGAGAACAGGTGTGTTTTTAAATTCCAGTAAGCTTGGGACATATGGAAAAATTTAATGATTCGTAGTTTCCACTAAATTTTTCCTTTGGGCAGATTGATGCATTTTGTTGAAGTCTGTTAAGCTAAACACCACGGAGTAGGGAAGGATTGCGAAAATAAGAATACACACAAAACTCAGCTGAAGAGTAATATGTATTTAAAAATTTAAAAAGCATTATATTAAAGATTTACCAAAATGTCCCGAACTTAGATAAGAAATCTGACCAAGATAATTGAAATTAAAATCTATTTCATACGTCACACACGATAATTTGGCATTTGAGATAAAGATTATGATAAACTTTTGAGATACGGTAATGATTACAAAAATATTTCAAGATAAGAATTATGAGAATCTTTTGAGATAAGGATTATGAGATATACTTTTATACCTCATAATACGATGAAACCTTGTTTGAAATAAATGATAAGGTGTTATTTAATAGATAACAATATATCTGTTGTCACAATGAATAAGTGGTTAATTTAAAAAATGACAAAATAAGTGCACTGTGATTTCAGTGCACACGTTTTAGCAAATTAATTATTCTTCAGACCATTATTTGAAAAGTTGATAAAAGTTGATTTGAAGAACATTATTTGAGTTACGTTGATGTAACGAACTTTTTTTTCAAAAACTGTATACACAGAAAACGTTCTTAGATGAAAAAGTGTCGCCTTGAAAAATTGCGATTTTATATTCCTTGTGACCAGAGATATATAATGAAATATCGTTTGATGATGTTACTGTGATTTATTTGTAATATGATAAAATTATATTTGTTAAAGATGGTTAAATATCTTTATTGTGTATTAGAGATTTTCAACCTTTTTTATCTCGCGACATACCCCAAACAATTATTAAAAAATTCTGCAACACACCAAAAAAGAAATTTTTTACTCATCTGGTAAAAACATAAAATAGATACATAGCAATAAATAAATAAAAAATTATATAATTTTGATTGGTCTACAAAATATTAATAATAAGCAGCATATAATAAGCGCATCTTGGTCGTCTTAGATATACCAACATACAGCTAAGTCAATTGATTTGCTAATCAGTTGTGTTCTCCGTAACAGTTGACCACCGTTCCATTATACACTATGGTTGTGTTGGCTGTCGCTATTTTTTAACTTGAAAGTATCAGTGAAACAACGGTATACTGTTAAAAATAATAGTTCAGGGTTGAACCAAAATGTGGTGATTTGCCAGCTTCATCCATTGTTAAGAACTACGTTTCACCACATTTTTGCTCCAGCTATGTTACCAATACTTGGCTGGATGTTGAACCAAAATATGGATATACTTTCAATAACGAATAAGGCAACACTGAACCAAATTCATGGTTCCAGCTTGAACCAAATATATTGTTCTAGGTTAAACCAAATGTGGCCAAAATTTCCCGGACACTGTATAACAATATAAAAACCTGCCATAATATTTAGATTAACCTGCCATAATATTTTAATTAACATGCTACCTATCAAGGGCGTATCGAGGAGTGCAGGAGTACCCATTGTTTTTCTTGGCTGCTATTGAAGCCACATCTACCCCATTTCATATACAGAGAGTACACATAATTTTTATTAATTACGAAAAGGTAGCAACCAAGCGAAATCATAACGAATTTTTATTAGGCCAAACATAAGCATTTTAGCTGTTAATGATAAAAAACATCAACTTCATATATACAGAAATTATTATATAAATCATTGTAATTTATCAAAAATAAAGGATATACACACCATAAACTAATGAATTGGAATCATCGTAGCTTGCCGGATCATTAAAGAGATCTTGGCACGTAAAAAAAACTGGTGAATATCAGTAAAGAATCGCAACGGATAAAGCTGTTTGCCACACGTGACTTCTCTCGCCTCAAGTGATTGGCTAGGAGGTGGAACGAAAATGTGGTTCGGCGTTTAACCATCTTTTAAAAAATACCATACTTTCACCAATAAGTGGTACTTTTGAATTTTCAAGTGTACCAAATTTTGGTAAAATGCCTGCATTTTCACCATGTTTTAGTAACAACTAATGCGGAAATTTTTAAGAGTGTAGCGTCTGTGCCTAAATAATTAAATACAGTATCTCGGGGTTACTTAAACCGCTTTTCAATTTAAAACATCTGCCAATTCAACATCATTTACTTTAGAGATTAACTAGTTATTATAAAACTTGGGTCTACAGTTACACTCTATGTTCAGATGTATGAAAGTCTTCTACAACATGTATGTTAAAGACAAAAAATAAAAAACATGATGGCTTAAGTTACCTCTCAATATGGGGTAACTAAAGCCAGCAGAAGAATTCAATGTTTGACTTAGGTTAGTTGGTGATGGGGTATCAAAATTCATATAAAGGGCTAAAATAAATGTACGTGTACTGTTCGATATATTTATTACTAAAATAAAAGCGTAAAAAGAACCTTTTTTACATCTTTAGTGTCTCAGATGTTTAATTTAACATCTAGATACTAATTGAAGCTTAGTTAACAAGTTGAAATGGAAACGTATGACGTCCTCTATCGACTTTTAGAAGCTGTACAGTAGCGTCAATGTCTGCAATATTTATATCCATCTTATCATACGCAATCGTGAACACATAAATATTTTCCTTTGATTTGGAGCTCTTCCAATGAGATCCTCTATTGGAACAGATGTTTTCTTTGGCTTATTAGACAATTTTTCTGTACCAGATTCTTCCTAAAAATCTACATCAGCGAAATCACTTAATGTAAGGTCTGAATTTTGCACCGAAAAGTCGCCATTATCATCTTCACTTGAATCTGAATAATTTTTTCTAGGCGTTTTTGAAGTGGGCTTTTTTAAAATTGCTATCTTCGGGGCCTTTGGAAGTGCTCGCTTGCGGCACGATGTTACAGGATTCTTCTTCCGTAATTTCAAGTTCTTCAATACCTTTTCCAGCTGGAACATTTAATTTTCTTTTTCTGTTTTGCATGGGTTTTGTCTCCTTCTTTCTACTTTCCTGCAGATAGGTTTCAAATGATTGAACCCAGTTGTTATTACAACCACGCTCTTCCCGTTCTTTCTTTTTACAACCATCAAGAAGTCTCTTCAGTATTTGCTGTTGATCCAAAAGCAAAATCCCTGCTGCTCTAAAGCCATTCTTCAAGTTGGTTTTGATGTTTTCTTCTCCTAAGTCATCAATATACTTTTTAAGAGTCGAGGAAACCTGTCTTTAGGCACAATGACACGATTTCCCTTTTTCCTCTCATTGAGTGTCTCATGCCACTTCATTTTTAAGGGTTTGAAAAAAGCCACATGTAATGGTTGAATATAGTGTGTACTGTTCGGTGGGAATAGCACAAACTTGATGTTGTTATTCTTATAGCTGTCAATAATATATGGCGAATTGTGGCTTGCAAGTTTGTGTCCTATCAACACCTTATTAGCACCTTTGTCGAACTTACCGAAGAGTATCAATGCTATCTTCTCTGACCAGTCCTTAAAATTTTCGAATGTAAACCACCCACTCTTTGATCTATCATAGACAGCACTCTTAAGGCCATTTTCAATCCATGAATCGTAAAGATTTCCTGCCTTATATATAATGTAGAGGAAGTAGGATTCCAGTGGCACTTCCTGAAAACCTAACGGATGTGCTTGACTTTGAAAAATCAATTATGCGTTCAGGAAGACGTGTGCCTCTTCTTACTACAACTTTGTTTCGACCAGGATTATCAGTAAAATTGGTCTTCTCGTAGTTTAGTATCATAGCTGTGTCTACGTCCTTAACCGTCAATGCAATATCATCAAAATAGCTGTTTATAGTTTATTCATTGATAGCCGCTCTGCTCCTTTTAACATTTTAGCACAACCTTTTAGAAAGTATCTCGCTGTGTCTCTATAAATGATTGAACAAAATCTACTCCAGGCATATTTCCTTTGAATCTTGGTTCCGTTCGTCCACTTCGATCAAAAAACCCTTTGATGATTAACCTAATATCCAAAACTCTTAGCGGGAATCGCCAGTCTATAATCAATCCCACGCATTCCGCTAATTTTTTCCGATCTTCAATATCTAAAATAAAAGGCCTTCAAACCTTATTTCTTTTTCCTTTTACTGCTGTAGTAAGAGCATACCTTGAAATCCCAAACTCTTTTCGGCAACCTTCCGTAATTATAAGCCATTTCTCACTACTTCTAATGCTTCTTCAACCCGATATTCTGTATAATCTTTATACGTTCGAGCTGCAATAGGCATTTCGTATTTTCGAGGCATTTTCACATAAAAAAGAGAAAAAGACTTTCAATTTCAATTCAATTTATTTCAAGTCAAAAAATAAGAAAAAATGTTATTATAATAAACATAAATGCATAAATACTGAGTTACATTAAGTACAAATGAAGCTACAATTAGAAATTAAATATTAGTATCCGTGATATTTCTTTCTTCTCCTGGGATTTGTGGATGTTATAGGTAAAGATAGTTATATAAAGAAAAACTATCTGACCTGCCCATGACACGATTCCTTTCTTCAATTTGGCCTTTCATTATTTTTTAGTTTTACCATGTTTTGTCCGAAGAAATTTCCAGTGCTGTTCCCTTTTTTTTCTAAGTTCTTTGTTAAACAAATTCCTCTTAAAAGGGTATGGATGCTCATTTATATATGTTGGATCGGTTATATTCTCATCCAGTATCATATAATCGTGGTCTTTGTATTTTAATTTTCCTCATTATTTTCTCTTTCTTTCTTCTATGAACCAGTTTCGCTAACAACGAACTTGTTTTTCTTTCACCTTTAATTTGAAGCCTGTGGCATATATCAATTTAATTTTCATCAACGTCGATCTTCAAAACTTCACAAATCTTTTTAACTGTATTTTCACAATTCTCGTTAAATGGTTCTGAAAGTCCCCATATTTCAGTATTATTCACCCTTGAATATTGCTGTAATTCCAAAATCTCCGCATCTAGTTTATTGAGCCTAACATTTTTTTTTCATTTAACTCCTCTTTGATCCTTCTATTTTCCTTACGCACTGTACTCATCTCTGATTTTAAATTATCCAGAGATATTTCGTCAAATTTACTGTTCATAAATTTAGTAGATTCCATAACCTCTGAAATCTTATTATCTGTTGCCTCACTTCCAGATGTAACTCTGCGTTCCATTTCAATTAATTTATCCCAAATTGTTTTTAAGGTAATTTCGGCGGAATTTTCTTTTCCATTATGATTAGAAGTATAATTCTTTCTCAAATCTTTACGTTTCACACATCTCAACTTTAATCTCTCTTCCAATAGCATTCGTTTATACACACCTCCAGTCAATTCCGTGCATTAGTAATGGATGCCATTTTTACATCCAAAACACGTTATATAGTCTAATCCAGTAGGTAATTTTTTTGACATTCGAGACATTTATCGATTTTGGAAGATGTACTATTTAAGTTGACTATGCTGATAATACAGAATAATAGTTAGTGAGTGTAATAACTATAATGGCAACACCATTTGTTTACCCATAACGAAAACACAATAATACAAAGTCACTTATGTACTCACCAATTCTTGAGGTAGAGAGTTTTCAAATCAAAAAACAAAAAAATCAAAAAAATTCATTGCAATCTCGGCATAACTATCAAAAATCGGCAAAATACGTCCAGACAAGATGAAGAGAAATCTCAGCCTCTTTAATCACGTAGTTTAGCGCACATAGTGCACAGGTATACTTAATTATTTCCTAGTTTAGTAAATATATGACTAAGACAACAAAATTAGTCTTTTTCGTTCAAAATAATTATATAATTGAGAAGCTTGAAATTTACACGTCCTGGTCACAAAACGCCCTCTAGCGGAATATTGAAAGCGGAACTTGTTAGTCGTAGGTTTTTAATTTCCTATAATATGATACTTTTCATAAGGGGTAACAAAAGCCACTCCTGTTCGGTGGCATTTGTTACCCCGTACAGGGAGCAACAATGAATTTAAAAATATAGAAAAAAAATGGAAATATAATCTAGGAAGTATAACAACCGTAAGAGTATTGTTTGAGGTTATGTTTAAAAATGATTTTAGTGAATTTAACTTAAAAATGTGATTTTGGCGATTAAAGTTATGGACTGTATAAATTTATGACGAAATTATCCTAAATACAAATAAAGGTTTATAAACTTAATTTTAAAACACACACACTATTAAAATATGTGGCCCAAAGCTTCGTCAAAATATGGAATTGATGGCATGAAAGTTAACAATCAAACTCAAAACAGTGTTGCCAGAATCATTGTCCGAATTTTACCCAGCATAATAGCTTAAGTTAGCCCAGTGGCTTAAGTAATCCTGAGAATGGTAATGCATTTTAATTTTAAAAATTCTCGCGAATGCCCAGTGGACCTCTCTCGACCCGTCGGTTGAAAATTGCAGGTACGATCTGTTATTTGTTATGAATGATTTAATAACCTTTAATACGGATAGTGAAATATGACTTAATATGCTTAGTGAAATATCATTTAACATGGATATTAAATATCATTTAATATGGATAGTGAAATATCACTAAATATGGATAGTGAAATATCATTTAATATGGATAGTGAAATATGATTTACTATAATATAACTGAAATAATATTTACTGAAATTAATACAGATAGCGAAACATCATTTAATGTGGATAGTTAAATATCATTTAATACGGGTAATGAAATAACATTTAATATGGATAGTGAAATACCCTTTAATATGGATATTGAATTACCATTTATTATGAAGAGTGAAATATCATTAAATATAGAAGATAATACAGTATGTTCGTGCATTTACGAACCTCCAATTTACGAACTTAAAGCTTTTATGAACTACTGCGTTGGTCTCTAGAAATATGCCATGTGGAGTCATAAAAACATGCTATTGGGGTAATTTTCGTTCCGATTCATGAACTAATATTAAACATTCTCTCTTTTTTAAAAACTCGGTTTTCTCAACTTCATTTCACTGTTTTCCTTGGAATTTAAAAGAATTTGAAAAATGTGGAAAAGAGAGCTACGGAATTTCCTCAAACTAGTTGAATTTTGGATCTCTAAAAATTTCAGTGTGGGAGAAGAGGAATTTGCGTATTATTTTATATATTTATGAGGAGCAGCATATTAATTTAAGTTCGAGGACAAGGTCACACTGTTGACGTTGGTTTGTAGCCTCATTTTAAAAACTACGACATTGGGTAAGATCAAGCTAAATTTAACGCATATATTTTGAAGTTATAAGGTAAAGGAATATAGAAGTTTTGTGCAGGACTTTATCATCCATGAGTAGATTCATAATAGATAGAATTGATCATAATTGATTCATAATAGATAAAATTGATCATAATTGATTCACAATAGATAGAATTCATGATAGATAGAATTGATTGTTACAAATGAGTTAAAGCTAATCCTATCCGAGTGCTGTCATTAGCAAAAGAGAGAGGAGGCATGTTACACATGCACATGTGACTATCTTAGTTTTGCCTAGGTTAAAATTACATTTACGAAACATTTTTAAACTCTTCTTTGCAGTTACAATTGACTTTTCCTTTCTCTAAATGTCATTCCATTTACGAATTCTTGAATTTACAAACATTTTGGGGTTCTTAGAGGTTGATAGAAAGGCGAGCTTATTCTATATTTTTTATTATAGATGATCAAATATCTTTTAATATGATGACATTGTATCGTCATGAATGCTGTAATATCGTTTAATATGGATAATAATGTATCCTTCATATGATATAAGGTCTCTTGAAATTCTTACGACATAAGCTGACTGACAAATCGTATGACAGTCTTGTACAGATAAAAGATAACTACATAAATCTCTGAAAATGCATTAAACGAAAAGGGGATTATGGTCTGAGAGAATTATTATTATGCCCTTATCATTGCTATTTTTATAGTCATTATTTTTGTTTTGTATATTTCATCTGTAATCGAATCATGCATTTAGTAGTGGAGAAATTATTTTTATACGCGCCAGTTTTGTATCAAACAATAACATATTTACGTGAAAGACTGGAAAAAATCTATTAAACACTAATAAATATAATATTGTCGCAGTTACAAATTTAATATCGTCATTAATAACTATTTTTATGTCAGTAGCACGTGCTTCTTCTTTCAGAATTAAACACCCATAAATAAACCCGTTTTCTAATGATGCCATCGTGCAGGTCGCAAATCTATTATTTGGGAGAAAAATAACAAATGTGTAAGTATATGACGACGTCTCGTTCGGTAACCAGAACAACAATAATGGAAAAAAGTATCTGTAATGTCATTAAAGCACGAAGAAAATTTCGGACAAAATAGCCAGCTTTATTGCCCGAGAAATGCTGAAGGGTAAACATTTAAAAACGGCAGAAAGTATTTGAAAATATTATATATTTTGATATTTACATATTACAGTAGAACCTGTCTAAAGTGACCACGTTTGAGAATAGACTGAAATTGTCACTATAGACAAGTCACTATGCACGACAGACTTTGGTAGAGGAAAAGCTAAGTCCCTACAAGCTCTCTCTTATAAAAATGGTCACTTTATCCAGGTGGTCAATTTCCGAAGGTGGTCACTTTATCCAGGTGGTCAATTTCCGAAGGTGGTCACTTTATTCAGGTGGTCAATTTACCGATGTGGTCATTTTATTCAGGTGGCCAATTTACCAATATGGTCATTTTATTCAGGTGGCCAATTTACCAATATGGTCATTTATTCAGGTGCCAATTTATAATGTGGTCACTTTATTCAGGTGGTCACTTTACTCAGGTGGTCACTTTATTCAGGTGAACAATTTACTAATGTGGTCACTTTATTCAGGTTCCACCGTATTTATGTAACAAGTTTTAACTGAAAAATATTGTGTTCACATCATGATTTAGTAGTTGTATCAGACAGTTCCATCTTTAAAACTATTTTAAATTTTTCCCCAAATAAATGATTTAAAATCAAGTTTATTTTAATTAGTAAATTAATATCAAGATATTATTAGATATTTAACTGTAAAATTATCTAAATAAGTCTACAAATTTTATAAAACATATTTCATTTATATATTTTTTTTATTAAACTGTAACATTTTACCATGAAGAATATTTCTTAGAATTTGGCGAGTGTACTAAAATATGTTTTGAACATTCATCAAAAGGGTAAAAAATTTATGAATTTAATTTATGAAATAGATTAAAATTCTAATATGTAATCTTAGCAAGAATTTATTATAATTTTTACGAAGAAATAAGACATTAAAATACTGAAAAATATAAAATACTGACGTTTTGGAGAGATAAACTTTCCAAAAATGTAACGGAATTCGTACACCCATCTCCAACAAGTCCAACATTCTTAACGTCTCAAATAAACATTTTCCAACCGTTTTAATCAAGAAATTTTAGTTGCAAGGGAATTAGAATTAGATACTTAGGCTATTTTTCGCACTTTTAAATACCATGCATACTTTCCGCAGCCGGCTTTTAATTAAAACACATAAATACTAATAAATTTGCACCCCAGCGAATAATTAACGTAATTTATCTAGCAACACTCAGGCGCGAATGATTTCTACCGAAACTTAACTTTAACAATTCGATAAGTCTTTAATTAGAAATTGTTACAGGTAAATTTAGTAAATGCGGTTCATTTTATTGGAGAATTTGTGCTCCGATTTACACAGTTGCATGTGTAGTTTTCATCATTCTTATTTTGTAAACTTTTAATATAAGTTTTCCTAGTGCCTGTTCATGCCATTATTTATTAATTTACTGAAATTTGTAAATATAAATACATACTTATTCAGTTACAAATAAATTTGACACCAACGTATTAGTAGCTCAAACTAGAGCTATTTTCTGTTTAGGGGAAAAAGAGACGCCGTCCTCATCCCAGATTCGAACCAGGGTCCCCGCGGGTGTCTTGACCTACTAGACGAATGAGAACAAGAAAAAACGCTTTTTTCTCCGTATATTAAGTTGTAAGATATTATTACCCTTCACAGGGATAACACAATTGCCAAATATTGGTCAACACACAAAGCCACCGGGGCGAGATTTTTGTGAGTTTTTCGTGGAGGATTTTTTTATTACAAATAAATTTGACACCCACGTATTAGTAGCTCAAACTAGAGCTATTTTTGTTTAGGAGAAAAAGAGACGCCGTCCTCATCTCGGATGAGGATGGCCTCTCAATGACAACGTGGGCTTAACGCGGGGCCCCTGGTTCGAATCCGGGATGAGGACAACGTCTCTTTTTCTCCAAAGCAAAAATAGCTCTAATTTGAAATACTAATATGTGGGTGTCAAATTTATTTGTAATAAAAAATCCCCCACGAAAAACTCACAAAAATCTCGCCCCGGTGGCTTTGTGTGTTGACCAATATTTGGCAATTGTGTATGATATTATTACCCTTCACAGGGATAACACAATTGCCAAATAATGGTCAACACAGAAAAGCCTCCGGGGCCAGATTTTTGTGAGTTTTTCGTGGGGGAATTTATTATACAATAATTTCTGTCACCTACGTATATATTATAGCTCAAACTAGAGCTTTTTTCTTTTTGGAGAAAAAGAGACGCTTTCCCCGTCCTGGATTCGAACCAGGGTCCCTCCGTTTTTATCCCGGAGTGTCTTAGACCGCTAGACGAACGAGGACAGGAAACAACGCTCTCTTTCTCCGTATATAAGGATGTAAGATATTATTACCCTTCACAGGGATAACACAATTGCCAAATAATGGTCAACACAGAAAAGCCTCCGGGGCGAGATTTTTGTGAGTTTTTCGTGGGGGAATTTATTATACAATAATTTTTGCCACCCACGTACATATAGCTCAAACTAGAGCTTTATTATTTTTGGAGAAAAAGAGACGTTTCCCCGTCCTGGATTCGAACCATGGTCCCTCCGTTTAGTGTTATCCCTGTGAAGGGTAATAATATCTTACATACTTATCGAAAGTTGTATAGGCGCTTCCTTTCCTAGACAGGCGCAAATGGTCACATATTATAATTTTAAATACGTCAGTTTCATTCAAACAGTTATGTAACAATATATTAGAATTTTCGATGTGACATGGACCTGATAGTCTCTTAACTATTTTCACATATTCTTCCATTATCTACATTTCTCTTAGGATTTGAATCTGTGAAACGAAGGCAGTCAAACCCGAGACTACGGTTACAGAAAAAAATAACCAATCCTTCTACACTTACGAGATTTAGCCAGGGGAGGACTGATTCGTCTCAAAAGACGCATACCTTGGATTTTGTAAAACGCGAGTCCTTGCCCATTCGGAAGCGCAAGTCCTGTCACCCATGAGGGCGCATCGGCCCAGGAGCCGGCAGGCCAGCGGCCCAGTAGTCCTCCTCCGGATTTAACTCGTCACTTTCTGTACAGTAAACAAACGAATTATTTCCGCGCAACTATGTGACTAATAGCTTCAGTAATTTATCTTCTTTTTTACACAAATGCACATGATCTAATGCCTTTATTACATTAAAGTTAAAGACATTTCATAAAATTTAACTCTATTAGTATCAGTCACCTTTTGAATTTGTATTTTTTTCTTCGTACTATAAGAAAATTATTCAACTTTATGGCTAACATTTTGCAATTTTACCGAAATTAACATCCTTGACGGCAGTCGAAAGAAGACATCAGTTTCCTGATGCTTCTTTATGAATTAAACACAAAGAATAATTGAAAAAAATATTCATAAAGTTTAAAACTTAAAAGCGTATGAGGGAATTATTACAAAAGTTTGAATAAAGAAAGTTCACTTAAATGAAAATATATTCATAAAAAAAACTCTTAGCTATTATAATTATTTATGAATTTAATATTTGGGTTCATTATAGGTCATATATATGCTTCGTTAAATTTCAGCGCTGTAAAAAAGTTGCAAGATGCATATGCAGATTTATACAGAAATAATGAAATATGTAAATTATTTTAATATTGTAATATTTTCACGCAAATTAAGATCGTTAAACGAGGAAATTTGTTCAAAGCTATGTAAAGTTTTGTTCTTTAATATTTCTGTTGCTATACTGATATCTTTAAAAAATGAACATTACCTGGTGAATACGTTAGAAAAGGAGGAGAGGAGAAAACTATAGCTTTTGTTAAAAAAATCAAAATTTATAACTGTAATTTGTGATAAAGATTTTTTAATCAAAAAAATAAAGTGCCAATTTTTTCACTAGTTCTCCCGGCATCTGGATCCTCTCTGCACAAACATACTTATTAGTCATTCTTATTATTAACCACTTGTTATGTATACATATTATGTATATTTATTATATCTACATATTACTAATTGCACATATTTAGCATATGTACTTATCATTAATTACCTATTATATATTCACTCATTCATATTATTACCTTACCACAATATTATATGTAATCACTTATTACATATAATTATGATTGATTATACTTATTACTCGTGGACTACTACTTCTTTTTAAATTCATTTTCAAGTACCAGAATTAAACTTCTGTTTGTAGTTTTTTTAGTTTTTGGTCAGTCGATGACTTTTTCTGGCATTTGTAGAATAACGAACTCTCTTAAAAACTAGGATTTATTTCAACCAAATATTAGAGAAAAAAAAATATATGCTACTATCTGTTTCGTCCATTTTTTATTTTCTTATTATTATATTCAGATAGCATTATTGGAATTATAGACAGGGATTTATGGACAGAGATATATTTTCAGACCCTATTAAATGCCGTTTTGCAGACACGTATAATCTAATGTGAAAAGAGGCAATTTCAGAATATGATGAATTCATGAATCATTCAGATGATGATGATGAATTCATGAATCATTCAGGTGATGATGAATTCTTGAATCATTCAGGTGATGATGAATTCACGAATCATTCAGATGATGATGAATTCTTGAATCATTCAGATGATGATGAATTCTTGAATCATTCAGATGATGATGAATTCTTGAATCATTCAGATGATGATGAATTCAAGAATCATTCGAATTGTGACGAATCCATGAATCTCTCTCTCTCTCTCTAATTCAGATATTGATGAATTCATGAATCATTCAGGTAATGATGAATCCATGAATCATTCAGATAATGATGAATTCGTGAATCATTCAGATAATGATGAATTTATGAATCATTCAGATGATGATTTCATTTGATTTCAAAAATAAATTGTCAAGAAACCAATAAATAATTTAAAGTAATGAGAATGTACGTATATATCGTAAACCATCCAACAACTAAGATCACATTTGACATATAACAATGGCGAAGCGTGACTCCAAAACTGGGACATGTGACTTTTCTATTTGAGGGGGTGGGGAATAATCAACACTTAGAGATGGTCTACGCTTAAAGTCCCGTTACGTCACTCGCATATATGGATTTGCCTTCTCGCGGGGCTTGAATTTATAAATAAGCACGTTATGAAAGTGCCCCGAGCGCCAAATTCTTAGAAACGTAAATTTTTAAAAAGTAACGAATTTTTTTATCATTAAAACATCTCCAGCGAATTCCATCGATTCGTTCTTCTCTACTTTCGTCTTGATTTGAAATTATGACAAATTTCGTCACACGACCCCTCCCGAAATATTGGGGAAAATAAAGTATTTCTTCATCAAGTTAAATAAATTTATTTATAAAAATATATCTTTTTCTTATTTTATAATAATGCACATAAGGCAAACATAAATCCCCGCCCCCGCTCTCAGATACTACGCGATATTCCATCACCTTTGAATAGCAGTCGACGAAATTCTGCTTGTTTCTTTTAGCAGAAAAGTCACACTAAGCTCTTTTCCTCCCCTTACATTATATTTTAGATTTCTATTCTCATTAGGGGCAGGCGGATATATAACGCGGCAAAAGGGGTGCCAAAAATCGCTATGTCCAAGGCGCTTCGCACTTGAAATCCGAGTCTCCCTCCCGGAAGAGAATATAAGACAAACTTTTCGGTGCATCGTATGAGTAGAACGATGGATAATAGTTTTTATAAGAAATACCGCTCTCTCTAATACAATACATTATAATGGTAAATATGCAAATTGCGTCACAAATTTTTAGTAGATATGTGTGCGGCGAATTCACATAACACTGCTGTGGCACAAAATTACCTTTTCTAACAGCTTCTGAAATATAATCATGCAAATTTATAGATGAATTATTTATATATCCAAAGCTTAAACATTAAGTAAGAAATTTTAGTTATTCGTACGATAGTTGACAGCACTGTGAAAATTCCGAGAGAAAGATAAAGAGCTGGGAAAAAAAGAATTAAATTTGTTTTTCGATTTGAATACATCTTCAGAAGAAAGGTTGCTTTGTGAGAATTCCTTATCGATGGAAAATCGCTTTTAACTTATTTTGATTCGAAAGAAGGGAGATGAAAGAAAAGAAGCAATTTGGAAATAAATTTAACTACTTCGGAAAAAAAATTTAAATTCGGTGCCCAAAGAAGAAGAAAATCTTTCATCTGATTTTCGTTCCAAATTCTGTCCATTCAATGTGAAAGGAAAACAGGGGTCCTCAAAAGGAAAATGCCGTCTGGAGCTACGAGCCATCAAACCCCCTTTAGCAAAAAGCCGCACCAAAACCCCATCAGTATTCCACGTGCGTAGGGCTTTGAACCGTAAGTTATTTCCTTTATGGAAATAAAAACCTCTAGCGAAAACCGTGAGTCTAATTGTAATAAAGGAAGAACCCAATTTAAGTGTGAAGGTACCAAAGTTTTATTTTATTTTGCAGATTGCTTCATTTTCTATTAACGGAAAACTCGAAACTGGAATCGGTTGCCGAGAGCTCAACGTCTGGGTTTGAATAAAAATTTCTCCGTCCAACATCAGTGGCTTAACAATGATGTATCTGAAATGAGAAAAGGAAATTAAAATGAAATTGAAATGGCGTTTTTAAATAAACTAAACTAAAAAAGTTGAGTCTTTAAAAGCAAAATCAAATGAATCACAGTAGCGAAATGTAAATTAGGTAAGTGTTGACTGTTAATAGTTAACAGACAACATTTGATAACAAACAACTGATAACATTAGATAATAGTTGGAAATTTTCGAAAGCAATCGATGGATAGCATAGGGTAATAGTTGGCAGATTAGTTGACTGAAGTATTGTACAGAAAGCAAGAAAAACCTGATGTATAGATATGAGGAGCATTTTAAACAACAAAAGTTTATAAGCTTCATGATTTTATTCATCATATAAATTTTTAAAAGAGTAATGGTTAAATCTACACGAATTCCTATTACGCAAGATGTATGAAAATAGAAAGCACAGAATGTTGTAGTTCAAATTTAGCCAGGTTATGGAAATATAAGAATAAACATTCCTGGGTGAAGCTGAACTAAACGCCAATTAATTCTCCGGATTATTTGCATCAAAAAAATAATATTTTGTAAGTATAAGAAAATAATATGAATCTGCGCAAAATTAACATCGTGCAGATGAAATGTAAATATTAAAAGCAACCTAATATATTATAATTCGTACATATAAATTTATGTGAGGGAGATCTTTATTTTATATACCCGACCGTTTTCAGTACTATAACGGCTTAAAACGTTTCTTCACGATAGAATTTATTGCATGTCGCAACACATATTTAAGTATTTCGAAGCAGATGTACATTTTAGTTTTCCGTTAAATGGAAATTAGAATCTTTAATAATTTTCGCTGTGTTATGGCGGATTCATATTTCATCCAAAGCGCTTTTCAACATGCAAATTTCTCTCTAAATGTAAATAACAAGTTAGCTATTATTTTTTTCAATATTTTCACTTTTTGGAAATTCGGTGCTTACCTTTGAAGTTTTCCTCCAAATCCACGAGGCACTTGGAACACATAACAAGATCTTGTCGATGGGGAAAAAGGGGGTTTTTTTTATGAAGAAATTGAAATTAGAAAAAAGTGTCTATTTTCATAAACCTGCGAAAATCTACAAATGTTGGTTGGACGAACTTCAATAGATTTCTATATCTATTATATTTATATAGATAAGGTACAGTCAGTTCAAAATATACACCTGATTTTATAATAGTTATTTTTTAAAAGTAAATAAATAAAAAGTTAGCAGTTGTTTTCCTTTGATGTTAATTTATTTGAAACTAACTAACAAAAGTGAAATTAATTGAAAAATATATAATTAGTGGCTTTTTAATTTTTCATTTGCAAATATTTTTAATGTTTCTTCCTTACAGTTCATTATACATACATATGCACTGAAGTGCCAGAAAAACTGGTACAGGCGTGCGTATGCAAATAACGGAGCTTTGCAACCAATCAGCGTAACGCGATGCGGTCGGCAGCACCTATATAAGACAAGAGATGTCTGGCAAAGCTGTTAGATTGGCTTGCCGAGTAACAGTTAGATTGGCTTGCCAACTAACAGTTAGATTGGCTTGCCAACTAACAGTTAGATCGACTTGCCGCTACAATGGCAGGTTATCAAGATTTAAGTGATTTTGAACGTGGCGTTATAGTCGGCACAAGAGAGATGGGACATAGCATCTCCGAGATAGCGACAAAATTTGGATTTTCGCGTACGACCATTTCACGGGTATACCGTGAATATCAGGAATCCGGTAAAACATCAAATCTCCGACAGCGGTGCGGCCGGAAAAAGACCTTGAAAGAACGGGACATTCGACGACTGACGAGAATCGTTAAACGAGATAGACGTGCAACACTTCCTCAAATTGCCGCGGATTTCAATGCTGGGGCATCAACAAGTGTCAGCGTGCGAACTGTTCAACGAACCATCATTGATATGGGCTTTCGGAGCCGAAGGCCCACTCGTGTACCATTGTTGACTGCACGGCACAAAGCTTTACGCCTCGTCTGGGCATGCCAACACCGCCATTGGACTGTTGATGACTGGAAACACGTTGCCTGGTCTGACGAGTCTCGTTTCCAATTGCATCAGGCGGATGGACGTGTACGGGTATGGAGACAACCTCATGAATCCATGGACCCTACATGTCAACAGGGGACTGTTCAAGCTGGTGGAGCTTCTGTGATGGTATGGGGCGTGTGCAGTTGGCGTGATATGGGACCCCTGATACGTCTAGAGACAACTCTGACAGGTGACAGGTACGTAAGCATCATGTCCGATCACCTACACCCATTCATGTCCATTGTGCATTCCGACGGACTTGGACAATTTCAGCATGATAATGCGACACCCCACACATCGAGAGTTGCTACCGAGTGGCTCCAGGAACACTCTTCTGACTTTAGACACTTCCATTGGCAACCTAAATCGCCAGACATGAACATTATCGAGCATATCTGGGATGCCTTGCAACGTGCTGTTCAGAAGAGATCTCTACCACCTCGCACTCCTATGGATTTGTGGACTGCCCTGCAGGATTCCTGGTGTGAATTGTCTCCAGGATACCTTCAGACATTAGTCGAGTCCATGCCACGTCGTGTTGCGGCACTTATGCGCGCATGGCGGGGCTACACGATATTAGGTAGGTGTACCCACTTTTCTGGCACTTCAGTGTATATATATATATATATATAATATGAAGATCAAGTAATTTATTCATTTGAAAATAAATGAATTTTTATAATATGTGTTTAATGATAAGAAAATTTTTGCGCTTACGGATTCTTTCAAAAAAAGTGCGATATTTGTAAAAAAAAATAAAAAAAATGCACACAATTTTAATATAAAAAGGATTACAACGATTTATTTATTCATACGTAAGTTTAAAATTATTCAAAGTATAAAACCATAAAGATTATTGGAAAAAAAATTATTTCCTCAAGTACTATGAAATTACTGCAATTTTTAATACTTGACACAAATGTTTCAATTTAATATTCCTTACGATTTGAATAAAAAATTAAAACCTTTTGGCATTTTTTATATATCACGCATATTTAAAATGCTCAGTAAAAAATATTAAAATTAAAAAGGTTGTTTCAAGAAAGAATTTTCTATATAATTCTCGACAAAATTTTAAATACTTGGAAAATAATAAAAGCCTACACACTTGCGTCGTAAAAATTTAATAAGCTTAAATATTTTTAATCGGCTATATTTTTCTGCCTTCTCTGCTGGAGCTAAAAAACAAAATTTATCGCTTCTGTAATTCATCGGAAAACTTATTTTCTTGTACGTATATATTATTTTACATTTATACATTTAAAATATTCTATAATTTATATTGATATTATTATGTCCGTTATACATTGTTGTATTACACAGCATCAAGTGGAAAAGCACTAGCCTCTTAATCTGGAGCTGTTTCTTTTCAGTTCAAATCTCAATCAGAAACCTGAGAATTGTCCACGTATCTTCATGTTTAGAAGCGGTGCCCAGTAAGGCAGTTTTTTGTAGGTCTGTTGTCGTTATGTCAGTAATGTCCAGTTTTTATAAGAAATTAATTAAATTCGTGTGATAGCTCCCAGTTTACCCACAAATCCTAGTGTACACCACAATTTGGATGGCTGTTACTTGTGTTTTTAGAGTCTATTATTATTATTTTTTTGTGTGCGTTCTCGCACTTGGCGGATTAAGCTTAAGACGGGCGGTGCCAAGTTCTCAAGTCTACCTTCAGTGTGAAAATATTTTTGTATGTTTCATTCTGGTGCCAGGTTTAAAAATTTTCTGACTGTTCGGCAGGTGTTTAGTATTGTTGCTTTTTGCATCTGTATGTATGTGTTGGGGTCAATTTCAAGTGTCTCCAAGTTCTTTTGGAGTGTGGTTGGTATTATACCTGTTGCTGATAAGACAAGAGGGATAACGTTTACCTTATCCATGTACCACATGTCTTTAATTTCCTACCTTAAGTCTTGGTATTTAGTCATTTTTGTGGTGTATGTGTTCTGAATGTTATTTGTGTTGGGTATTGCTATGTCTGTGATGTGTGTGTGGTTTATTATTATTATTATTATTATTATTATTATTACGTTATGTTGTGGCATTTATAGATGAATATTATGATCAGGGCCGCTTTAGTGAATGCGGCATTAATATTAAGCAAAATATTCTTGAATTTTGGAAGGAAATATGCGAAACAAAGTGAGAGAGGTGGAGAGATAAAGAGTAGTAAAACCCCGCTTGTTCAAAATAAAGAGAAACTGACCAAATATTTCACCTATTCTAAGATGAGCGAAACCTCGAATAATCCGTATAACCATTTTTCGATGAAAGATGAAAATAAACTACAACATTTGTCTAAAACACGTTCAATTACATATTAAACTTATATATCGATAGTGCGAAAATGCGCAAAGTATCTATATATGTTAATTATGATATTAACTACTTTGAAAAACAATCATATGTACTTTTGTACCTCATATATGATATGTAACACATATCTTTGCATATTTGGAATATTTACTATTTGTATTTGTTACTACCTTCAGAATCGAATACACTAGAACACATACATGAGGTTTTTCCGGAAAATATTGAACGAGTGTCTATTCAAATAATTGTAATAATAATAATAATAATATTATTATTATTATTGCAGCAGGTTATTTTGGTTAATAAATCAAAGATAATAACTGTTCTACTGTATATGTCTGTCAGTATAAGGAACATGGTGAATATAAATTCTAAAATTCTTATAACGACGCTTATTTGTAATTAATAATTTCTATTAAATGTATGCATTTCTTTTTATAAAGATATCCTTTGAATTTTAGTCTCCCGAAATTTCGAGGTAACTTTTTTTATGTACATTGTTTTATATGCTTCCTCCTCCAAATTTTTCATTTAAATTTCAAAGCCACATATTTGATTTCAAATAAACGAAAAGCTCTTTCCAATCCTTAGAAATCTGGAAATTTGAATCTTTCCCTGCGCTTTCTTTTTACGGATATTTGTACCCAAATAAGCAAGAATAGACTGTGTCTGTGCAAAATCGTAATATAAAGAATTTCGTATTCCGAAAAAAGGATAAAAATATCGTGAAACAGATTTAGAAAACATCTGTTTACTTTTTTCTTTTGTGCAAAAGCAAAATTGGAAGCGCAGAGACGACAACAAAAACGGCGCATGCGCCCTTTGTACAACATCAATCAGCATTTCCCTCTAAACATAAAGAAAAAATATTCTTTAAAAGATATAAAAAGTAGCTAAAATATGAAAATTTACTCCCTGTAAGTTCCTTTATCAATAGTAATGTAAAAATAATTTGCATTTTACATTTTTTTCCCTAAAAAGGGAATTTTTTGTTAGAAATACGTCAAAACTGTTAAGCATTTAAGAAGAATTTGAGTGGCAAAGACTACTCAGGATGTCAGTGGGAGGGATTTTTTTAAATCCCTTTTCTCAAGCAGGAAACAGATTTGCTATCAAGGGGCGATATTAAAATTAAATTCAAAACCGTTTCTGAACCTAAGGTTATCGCCGTAAATTCACCATTCTTTAAGGTACACCAGTCTTTCTCTATCTTTTGACCTTTGCGGAGCCCTTAAAATAATATATTCATGCCTGTACAGCAGTGGTTCCTAACTGGTGGTCCACGAAGGAGTCCCAAATGGTCCGCGAGACGGGTCATTATTTAAAAAGAAATAATAATTAATAAAAACGCTTATAAAAATTATTAAATATTAAAATTAAATATAAAAATGAAATTGATGGTATATTTGTAGTATTTTACAATCTGATGGAACTTCAGAAAACGGTTCGTATTAAAAGTAATTCGTCTTAAGCGTGTTCGTCTTAACGAGGTTTGACTGTATTATCATTAGATTTTATTATTTCTTTTTCTGTTTATTTTTTTTTACCAAAGAACGATTGTACAAACACATTTCCCCCCCCCAAAAAAAGACCCAGCTCCCCTTTTTGATTAAGATCTTGCAGCCATCTCCTAAGAATTTTTCAAAGTGGTCTGTGGATGCAACGGAAGTGGAAAAGTGGTCCGCGGGAGCAATTGAAGTGGAAAAATGGTCCGCGGGCTCAATTGAAGTGGAAAAGTGGTCTGCAGGCATAATTGAAGTGGGAAAGTGGTCCGCGAGTCCAATTGAAGTGGAAAAATGGTCCGCGGCTTAAACTGAGTTGGGAACCACTGCTGTAGAGAATCCCTACATAAAATCTATTATAAAATATTATTAATATCTTATTTTGTCGTTTATATGTTTATAATTCATTAGAAAAGCACGTTATATATTTTCTGATGGTTGGCTTAAGGAAAAAAATATATTATTACGGAAGAAGTTTGCTGACAATACAAAATATTTTTGGGGATATTGCAGTTTCGCAGTTCTCATGAATTGCCGACCGCCCCTACTCTTCAGTACCTAGATAGTAACGGTCATCCTAGGGACGTCCTGAGGGTGTCCAGAACGTCCTTAGAACGTCTCAAGGACGATCTTTACTATCTGAGTAGTATAGCTCACGGAAACTCTACAGTTTGACCCCGGTTGAGAACGTACACAGATGGTCAAATCTAAAGAATTATTAATGGAAGTGAGTATGAATAACTGAGATACTAAAGAAACACAATATTGTCAGTTAAAGAAATGTATTTCATGATTTAAGTAAATCAAAGTGAACTACATCAATCAGTATGAAACTGACATGGATTCTACATATGGAAAACAGGTAGGAGACAATGCAAGATGTGTCATATATACTTATGAAACCCTAATACGAGTAAAAATGATCCCACGAAGATCTATACAATTCTCACTACGATTCCTTCCACTGCTTACGAGATTGTTGATAGGCTTTAAAACAGTTAAATATACTCGAATATTCACTATATATATTTACAGTAGAATTTCAATATATGTAGGTCCTTTTAAATCCCCATGGTTATATGTTGCATACAAAAATCTGTTTCTATATATGTATCGAAAAAGTCTATTTTTCAAAATTTTTTTAAGGAAAATCGGAGCTTTTAGCCTACAATAATCGTGTTAAGGAATGCCAATTAGGAAAAACTAAAACGAAGATATAGCGAGAGGAGGAAAGAAAAGGTACCCGAAGTCGGTACGTCGTCGATGGGACACTTAGTAGGGATTTGTAGAAGTTTCCACACTCTTTTAATCTGACCTTTCTCCTGTGTAAAATAAGTTCAATATGTGGCATCAGAAAGGGTAATAAATCGCAAGGCTTGTAAAGCTTTTTCATGAGAGAAATATGAGCGATACACTGCGCAAAATAATATTTAAAACAAATTACACACAAACGCAGTTTAATTTGAGCAGGAGATACATTTTACAATTGTTTCGGTGGAAAATCAAGCGTCCACCATCGTCAGAAAATTCGTCCAAACTGATTTGTTGCCACTAAATCAAAAACGAAAAAGTGAAAAAAAGCGAAAAAGGCAACATATCAAATTAAATAACTTGTGCCGCCGAAACAATTGTAAAAATGTATCTCCAGCTCAAATTAAACTGTGTTTGTGTGTAATTTGTTTTTAAAAATTATTTTGCGCAGTGCATCTCTCATAGTTTTCTCATGAAAAAGCATTAAAAGCCTTGCGATTTATTACCCTTTCTGATGCCACGTGTTTTCGTCTAATAACAGACTGATGTTTTTGACTCTAAGTTCAGTTCGCTTCAATCTTCCAAACCGATGATGTGTGTTTGTGATGGTGAAAAGAAAATATCCAATGTTTCAGGAAAATATGGAGCTATTGGAGAACAGGAGCCACAGAATGCGCAAAAAAAGATATTGTCTTAAATTTGATGTTTATAGAGTACGGTATCGAAAATTATAAAAGACCGGGAGTTCGTCATGGAAACTTTCGAGGATGTCACACCGGACAGGGAACGTTTTAAAATATTGGTAGCTTTCAGTTCGCTCAAAATGTTAATTACCGAGGTATCTCTATAATTTAATAAGGTGAACTTTATCTTAGATGGAATTCATACAAAATGAAATATACAGATGAAAACATAAAAAATGAAAAATACAAAGGAAAATATATAAAATTAAATTATGTAAAATGAGATATACATAATGCAAAGAAAATGCAAGAAAAAATCATACATATTATATACATTCTGCACGGGCAGCATTGGGAAATTACTTTTACATTTGATGAAGCCCGAACTGCCCAGATTTTTCCAAATTTAAACTACATTCCGTAGTACTACATGCAATAAGTGCAACTACATCCCATTTCGAATAAAATTTTATTCAGACGGATACAACTATTTGTATGAGGTGATAATGATTTGGCGGTTTGTTGGTTGGTTGAATTCTTATAGCGAAAGGGCCAAAAGGGTATATTCTGTGTCAGACAAGGTGAGACGGTACACAGGGTTTTAATTGATTTGAAATTTGTTCGTTAAGGTAATTCATCCAAGCAACAAAGGGTAAAAGCTACGGGGTCCGATAAAACCCATTGATGTCCATAATTCGATATAATTAATGGAAGTAGTGAATAAGTAAATAAAAGAGCTAGTTTATTAACGTAGGTATAATAGGTAAAATTTAGAAAAGAAGTGGAGATATCATGATTCTCTCTCTCTCTCTCTCTCTCTCTCTCTCTCTCAAATAGATGTCCGCGGATAAGTTTTATGGTAAATCATCATCGAAAATTGTTGTGCAACAGTACATTAAAAAGTTTATTATACATATATAAATACATATAACTATAACATAAATGTGGTGTTTCTCGAGACGTGTTAAACGCACTTTTTCTCCCTTAATTCTTGTGTTTTATTAGCTATGATTTAATAATACTTATATTGTAAAGAATATTTGTACCACTTATATTGAATATATTTGTCCTATATATATTGTAATATATTATACTACTTATATTGTAATATATTATATTATAATTCTATATTATAATACTTATAATGTGAATTTTTATACATAGCAATATAGTCTAATATTTATAATGTAATACTTAGTATTGTGTAATACCTATATTGTAATAGTTACAATCTATTTCTTATATTATGTAATAATTATATTTATAAATAATTGTATTGTAATAATTATATTGTAATCATCGTTATATGTTAATAATATGAATTGTGCATAATATGATTCATATTTCTTAATTTATAAAGAACAGTACATTTGTTAAATAATTTTTCTCTAAATACAACGTGCTACAAAATCCCTTTGTATAAAAGAAATCATTTCTATATATATTGAGTTTTTTATGAAAATTCGGTCTTCGATATATAGAGATTCTACAATATATTTTCTTTCTCTTAACAGAATTTAAGTGTTAAAAGGCTATTCACTAATTTGCACACCAGCAAAGAACGCAAATACACATATAAGATATTAAACATTTGTAAAACAGCAAACGAATTGTGACCCACGATTTCGGATACGTCATCAGCAATCCTTTATCAGAAGTAATGCAGTGGGCATTATGCCTCACAAAGAACTGTTGAGACATGTCTGAAGGCTAGGGTGATGTATTTCATTCGCTATTTTAACAGTCTTTAATCTTTTGTACATAAATTCTTCTCTGTCGCTTTGCATTTTCATTCCAATGTCCGCATAATTTATATATATGTCACTTGCATCTTAGAAAACCACTGGGAAGGTGGCACAACGAGTTCTATAGCGAAATCTGTTTAGCCGTGGGAGCGAAGTCGGTATTTTGATTCCTTGTTAAAATGCAGGTCAATTTTCCGAGAAGTCTGGAAAGAGTGGTGATCCTAAAGCCAAATTGTCTGTTTTTCTTTCACCATACTAATGATGAATACATCATCTGCTTAAAAGATTTCAGTTTCATATTTATAAGAGTATGATCCAAAATGCCTGAAGCACTGAAAATACTGTCGTTTGTGTCAATGCTCACAAAAGAAGCCGTCAGCGTGTAAACTGCATTTCAAATATTTGAGTAAGGTGATGCAGGTTAATCTAATGAAACATTTTCTGCACTTTCATTAATTTCATTATCTGAATTTTCTATTAACTCAATATTTAATACATCACCATCTGCAAGAATTCCATGCGTCATTAATTTTTTATTAACTTAAAGAAATTCATCATTGTCGGTTAAGTGATCAAAATATCTGAAACAGATAAGGAATTACTCGCAAAGGAAATAATGATTTATTGACTCCTCGTTGGACATGAACACACAACCTCGTGATTGTAGGTCAAATGCTTTGTTTTTCTAAATTATTCTACTTTGATAAAAATATGTAAGCCATTCTGAAAGAGGCAAGCCGTTGCGCTCATCAGTGCATTGTCTTCACTTGAAGGCGAAATCTCTTGTAAAAATAAGCCGGATTTCTTAAGGATTTTTTTTCATTATTTTCCCCTGCATCTTCCACCAATCCTATAGAGTCTAATACACACATATATATATATATATATAATCATATAACACAAATACTAATGTCACATTAATATAACACATGAAATAATATCATAATACATATAATCATATCATAACACATGTCATAATACATATAATAATGTCATAACACATGTCATAATACATATAATAATGTCATAACACATGTCATAAGACATATAATAATGTCGTAACACATGTCATAATGCATATAATAATGTCATAACACATGTCATAATGCATATAATAATATCATGATACATATAATAATGTCATGATACATAAAATAATGTCATGACACATGTCATAATACATATAATAATTTCACGAAACATGTCATAATACATATAATAATTTCACCAAACATGTCATAATACATATAATAATTTCACCAAACATGTCATAATACATATAATAATGTCATAACACATATCAATAATCGTATAGAATCTAACACACATTGACTAAGCTTTGCTATTTTCCTTGTGTTAGCTGGGGTACTAAACATTCCCGAAAATAATCTTTTTGGCGATTTTAATGTCCACCATAACCTAAAACAGAAGTTGCTTTGGATCGTAAAACTACAATTTAATATTAGATAAATTCTGCATACGTGGGTGCCCTAAGTAATTATCTACGAAGAGTAAAATACATTATTCACAATATAAATCTACTGAAATCTAATATTTATTTCGTGTTTCTTAGTTAAGATCTTATTTTTTAAGTAGACAAAATATCTACTCGGCGGGTTCTTTACTCTTCTTTCCTTTCATGTTTATATGTCATTTTCAAATTCAATAACATGCCTATATATTTGAACTTATGAATTACTCAGACGTTTAGGTTAGTATGCGATGTATATGTGCTTTCATCTCCTTTAATAATTAAATGTAGGTTGTATGTGTATATGGTGGTCTGCTACCTCGGATCGGCCAGTCATTTTCAACAACTGTCATTTCAGATTCATGATTTCAACTTATCATGATCAGATTCAACATTTCAGATTCATGATTTCAACTTATCATGATCAGATTCATGATTTCGACTCACCATGATCAGATTCATGATTTCAACTCATCATGATCAGATTCATGATTTCAACTCATCATGATCAGATTCACGATTTCAACTCATCATGATCAGATTCATGATTTCAACTCATCATAATAAGATTCACGATTTCAACTCATCATGATCAGATTCATGATTTCAACTCATCGTGATCAGATTCATGATTTCAACTCATCATGATCAGATTCAACAATTCAGATCAACATTCAGGTTCAACATTTCAGATAACTAGAATTTTCGAAGATTTTATTTAGACTAACGCATTACGCTATGGGTGAAACCTCACTAACTCAACATTGCAAGATTATCACCAGCGTACGTCAATAGAAATTCAATTTCCTCCCAATATCAGCTCCATTGCAAAGTAAAATTTCGAACCTTTGCTAAAATAAATTTGCTATAGATTTTCAACAAACATGAAACAATTTTAATGGTTCTTGATAAACTCACTTCCAATCTTTATGTGGAATAAGTTTTTGGCAACCAAACTGTATCGGTTGTCACCCAATGCAATATCTTTCTCGCAGCCGTTAAACTAAGTCATTATTCAAAATTTCAAGCATTTCTAATGTCAGAGATTCTCATGTACTCTAATTTATTGAAAACGTAGTTGTCAGTACCAACATCAAAATTACAGTCACGGATGCTTTAAATATAACAGATTACTGGCGTTCAGTTGCATAGAAAGCACTATCAGAAATCGTTTTCTACATGCGGAATTTTCTTTGGCATCGATATAGAGGAAGAAACTGACACTAGTTTGGAAAACTGACATTCAAAATTTAAACAATATATGGCAGTTGGCAATAATCTTAGCACTACAAAAGTAATGTGAAGAAGACATTTTAAGAATAGTATAGTCTCTTTAATGTACACGTACTTCGAACAAAGAAGTAAGCTTGAAAAATAAGCTTGATATTTCAAGCCACAAATAAACTTTACGAGCCATAGATACTTTAAATGGGTCACTTGCAAAAATGCTTTAAAAAAAAGATTTTTTCTTTATTCTAGAAAAAAGTATAGGTTTTACCTTTTAAACCACGCTTTAGGTTATATAGAACTATTTTTTAAAAAAGTTATGAACGCAACAAGTGAACTTAAATGCACTACAAACTTTTTACAAAAATGCGATTTTCTCAAAATGATATTTCCTGTCAAAAAAGAAATATTTTTTTTAAAAAACTCGAGTTTCAATTGACATATAATTTCTCGAGTACATACATATAAGAATTCTACATACGTTGCGAGGAGCGGTTTATATTTTTTTAATCCTTTTTTTAATTATTGAACTAAACGTAAAATAAAAATCGTGTTTTCTAGAAAATATTTTCTTTTCATTTGATATAAATATTGTGTATATCATAAAATGCCACTTATAAAGTATGTTTGCTAACTGTACAAAGACGTTTTGCCCTGAACAAGTATTTTCGAAGTAAATATTCTTCCTGTCCTTATGGAAAACCCCATGTTGTTGGTTTCGTTGGTGACCCCCTTAAAATCGTCACTTTTTCGAATTTATGATGGTACAAAAACAGCTTGGAAGCACAAACGAAGTGTTGTAGGTTACATTCAATGGGAAACAAGAAACAAAAACAAACGGCGGTTCAGAGCTTTTTAAACGTGTCTAATTTTTATTGAAAATGCATTCAAATGAATTTATGCATCGCCTAAAGTGCTGACTCACAATATAAAATAATATAAACAAATACATCTACGAAATTCTTTGTATTAAAGTAGGAAATAAATAATTAGAAAATTTTATATCTATCCTATGGAAATTTAATTCAAATGTTACAGGTTACTTGCTTTTAATTTTTTTAATTTTTCTCTACCTCAGTAATTTACCCTTCGTATAACCTGATGTCATGAAAATAATAATGCACCAATTCGAAAATACAGCCTTACTTCAAAGGCTTACCATATCCTGAGAAAGTATCTTTAATATCTTAAGCCTTCTGGTCAAGGACCCGATATTAACGGATGTATCCAGTCGCCAAATTCAAGATAGACTCTACAATTGTAACATGTCTTATTTGCATTACATATATTCATATTATATATATATATATATATATATGGCCTGCAAAAGGGTTGCTGGTATCTAACTGGAAGGAGACCCACACGCTGAACGTATGTGACGATGTGTGGAACCGGCCAGGCCAGTAACCTAGTGTCCTACCCCGCCTTCAAGTGGTGCAGGCTGAGCTTTCTATTTATGTGGCAAATTAATATTTGCTGCACGGATAGAAAGGCGGAAGGGGAGGGCTAATTCACCAACCCGTCTAGCCAGCGTGGTGAAATTATGGCTAATTCCTCCATTATGTTGACACACCAGAAACCATGGCCCCTAGTCTCCAGGTGCTGGAGTGCTCCTGATCAAGGCAGCGGTCAGTGTGGCATGAAAGCAGGGGGTGCTAAGAATCACTGGAATGGCCCAGGCTGCCGTTTGTTATTGACCTTGGCAACGTATAATGGACGATCCCTTGCTTCTGAAGCAAAACTTCAGGAATTGGAAGAAGAACTTGACAAGATCAAATGGGACATTGTAGGACTCAGTGAAGTTAGAAGAAAAGGTGAAGAGTTGGTGGAACTTAAAAGTGGACATTTGTTTTATTATAGAGGAACGGAAACTGGAAGAACAAGTGGTGTTGGCTTCTTAATCAACAAAAGAATTAAAGACTGTCTTCTGGAAGTTGAAAGTACATCAGATCGAGCAGCGAGGCTCGTTGTTCAACTAACCCAGCGATACCAACTTCAAATAGTACAGGTATATGCACCAACATCAAGCCATACCGACGAAGAGGTTGAAGAATTTTATGAAGAAATCAAAGAGTTACACACCAAAGGGAAACAACATATCAAGCTCATCATGGGGGATTTCAATGCAAGAATTGGACAACAGGAACAAGGAGAGACATCGGTTGGTAAATACGGATATGGGGAAAGGAATGAACGTGGCGATCAACTCATCGAATTTGCAGAAGCTGAAAACCTTAGCATCATGAATTCATTTTTTAAGAAGAAACCGCAAAGAAAATGGACATGGAAACACCCAAATGGGGGAACTAGTGAAATTGACTATATCCTGGCAAACAAGAAATCAATTATTGAAGATTGCAGTGTACTGAACAGATTTAATACTGGAAGTGATCATCGAATGGTGAGATGTAAAGTGCACTTAAATACTAAATTAGAACGACAGAAGCTCATTAGGAAACAAGTAAGTAAGAGGGTGGATTTAAAGAAATTAAAAGAAAATACCGAGGCATTCAAGTTGGAATTAAAAAATCGCTTTTCTGCACTGGAAGGACTTATTGATGAAAGTGATATCTCAGAAGCAAATGAAAACATTGTTAAGACAATAGTTGAAACTGCTGGGGAAATTGGTGGTGTAACCTGTAAAAAGCACAATAGCAAATTATCTGAGAAGACGAAACAGCTCATGAAAAGGCGAAGAGATATGAAGGTGGACAATCGAAATACCAGTTCCAGGATTGAGTACATAGAACTTTGTAAAACTCTGCGCAAAAGCATGAAAGAAGACATAAGAAAATTCAACTGTGAGTTAGTAAGGAAGGCCATTGAAAATAACAAGAGCCTTAGGGTTGTTAAAGGAAGTTTATCTGTTGGGAAGAAACACATCATTGCATTAAAAGGAGAGGATGGCACCGTAACAAGAAATAGGGAAGAAATACTTAGAAGAGTTGAAGAATTCTACAAAAAACTATATGAAAGTAACAGTGGATTAAACGAAGACACTGAAATAGTCGAAGGAACAGCTCCTAAAATCTTAAAAGAAGAAGTTTCATTTGCAATAAAAAGTATGAAGAAAGGAAGAGCCCCTGGCGATGATGGTATTACATTAGATATCCTAAAAGAAGCTGGAGAATATGTAGAAGACATACTTGCAAAATTCTTTACCAAATGTCTTAACAGCGGTAACATACCAAACCAATGGGATTCTGCAACAGTAATTCTTTTGCATAAAAAAGGTGATAAAGAGGATTTGAAAAATTACCGACCAATTAGCTTGTTACCTGCTATTTATAAAATCTTCACAAAAGTGCTAACACATCGCCTGCAGAAAAAATTAGATGCAGCTCAACCAAGAGAACAAGCTGGATTTCGAAGTGGATTCAGTACAGTGGACCATATTCAAGTATTAAGAGAATTAATTGAAAGAACACATGAATATGAACTTCCATTGTGTGTTGCATTTATTGACTATGAGAAGGCCTTTGACTCTATTAAAACATCAGCAGTCATCAACTCTTTAAGATCAACAGACATTGAGGATGTGTACATTGACATGGTGAAACGTGTGTATAAAAATGCAAGTGCAAAATTTCGGTTACATAAAGATACCAAAACTATCAAAATTGGTAAAGGTGTGAGGCAGGGAGATACCATTTCTCCAAAACTTTTTACTTCAGCTTTACAGATGATTTTTCAGCTGATAAATTGGAATAACAAGGGAATAAAAATAAATGGTGAATATTTAAATCATTTGCGGTTTGCTGATGACATTGTTATTTTTTCAACGAACCCATCAGAACTCCAAGACATGGTACAGGAGCTCTCAACTAGAAGTAAAGAAGTTGGACTCAAGATGAACCTACAAAAAACTAAGATCATGTTCAATAATTTTGTAGAGGAAACAAAAATACAAGTTGACAACATTGAGCTAGAAATTGCTGATTCATATATTTACCTTGGCCAGCTGATTTCAATGGATGGCAACATTATGAAAGAACTCAACAGACGTATTAAACTTGGCTGGAGTGCATTTGGAAGAAACAGTTTTATCCTGAAGGGGAAATTGCCTTTGTGTCTAAAAAGAAAGGTCTTCAACCAGTGTGTATTGCCAGTCCTCTCTTATGGATCAGAGACATGGAGTCTAACAGTTGGAGCAATACGAAAGTTACAGACAACGCAAAGGAGCATGGAGAGGTGCATGCTTGGAATAACTAGGAGAGATCGAAAAAGAAACACTTGGGTGAGAGAGCAAACTAGAGTAGAGGACATCATTGTTAAAGTAAAAAGACTGAAATGGCGATGGGCTGGGCATATCGCAAGAAGAACTGATCAACGATGGACAACGCAAATTCTGAACTGGATTCCAAGAGACCACCGAAGACCTAGAAAACGTCCTCAAACTAGATGGGTGGATGAAATAAGAAAAGAGGTTGGGGTGACGTGGAAACGAATGGCCCAGGATAGACTTGTGTGGAAAGCATTTGGAGAGACCTTCATCCAGCAGTGGATAGATAATGGTTGAATATGATGATGATGATATATATATATAAATAACTATATACTAAAAATAACTATATACTATAAATAACTATATACTATAATATATATAAATAAATGTACCATAAAAAATTTAGTTACAAGAAAAGTAGCGAGGTAGACAAAGATAGAAATAAAATTCTGTCTGGCGAATAGGAAATTAAGCCAGACAAGCAAGCTGGCAATCAAGTAAACAGAAAAATACAGGAATTTGCAAAATTCTTAATGGTAAATATATATTGTATCCTATAGGAAGACAATATCATTTTAATTTTTTACTCCTTAAAAGATTCCAAAAAAATATTTCAAATACGACAAAAATTCCCACAATGTACGCCACATAATAACATTAAAAGAGGTTTAAAGGAACTAAGAAACAACACAAACCATAAAGTGCTTCCTTTTGAGAAAATTCAGCCTAGAGCTAAAAATAAATCGCTGTAATCAATAAATCTTAGTATACGTCTCAAGAAAATTTTCTAACTATTCTCCCAGAGTTTTTTGTAGCGAAAAATTTTCAGTTTGTTATTTTTATTCTTCAGACCAAAGCCTTTTTGTCTAAAAAATCACTCGCCATTTGGGACATTTTAAACGCAGCAAAAGACCTATAATTTATTACTCAGGCTTTAGAACCCTAGACGAAAACCTCTCCCGAACTTATAAAATTGTGAGACAGAAGTGGATAATGCTGTATTTTTCTGCCCTAAGTAACAAGTCAGCGCTCGAGCTTTGAATTTTTAAAATGAAGTAACATAGTAAAACATTCTAGGAGCAAAGGTTTAACGAATTCTTTATTGGTCTGAAAAATGAAAAGGATCTTGTTTAACGATTTTTTTTCAGTGTTTTTGTAACTGGTTCTATGGGAAACATAATGCCATCTTTTTAAACTATAGTGCATATAATAAGTGAATAATATTGTTGACGTTTTCTCCATTTATGTTTAATATTTTTAGCGTATCTCTCTACCCTCTCTCTTTTTTTCATCTTTTCACAATTTATTTCTTTGGTTTCGTATTTCTGATAGAATAACGAACATGCACGCTTATATATTACGATGCCCCATCCTTCCTTCCTTCCTTCCTTTCTTCCTGCCTGCCTGCCTGCCTGCATGCATGGATCGATGGATGAATGGATGGATCAATTTCAATTGTCATTCAATTTCAATTTGTCATTTTGGTTGGTTGCGGTTTTTTCGTTTGGTAATTTCTCTTGAAACTTCTGTTGATAGTTAATTTGGTTCAAGTTTATTTACGTGATGTCGGAAGCAAGTCTACCTCGTGTGTTTCAATTGCTTTGTAAAGTAGACACGTTTCCATTAGAATACCCTTTTTGAAGAATGTGTAGTCTCTTGCAAAGAAATAGCAATCCTTGACGAAAGATCTTAGCCCCCCCCCCGATCGTTTTATTTTGCCGTTATACATTTAAATATTCTTATTTTTGCTTTATTTTTTAAGTTGCTTTTATAGATCATTTTTGAACAATTTTAATATATTCATTTGGAAAAAGCTCAGTTTTCTAATCATGTTTCAAAGATCCCATTTTCCATTCTTAAACTATATAAACATTTTGTAAATTTTCGCTGCTGTTTTTATTCGCTTTTCCTAGTTTAACATTTCTGTGTTTAACATTCCTATGTTTAAGATTCCTACGTTGAACATTTCTGTGTTTAACATTCTTATGTTTAACATTCCTATGTTTATTTAACATTCATATGTTCAATATTCCTATATTAACATTCCTCTGTTTAATACGTTGTAGGTATTGGTTATAATTTCTTTATTCTATACTTATATCACGAATGACTAGTTCACACTAATCATTAAACGACTATAGTATAAAATAATATACTAATATAGAAAATGCTTACTTCGACTGTTACTAATATGCTAAATATTAAGTAGTATTAATCAGACGGTTACGGATTAAGTGTGATCAATATCAATAAACAAGATAGGGTTATACCTATTTAGCTGGGGTTTTACCTGTAAATAGCTAGTGAATAGCCAGGCGCTAAGATAGACATAAGGCTACTTGAAAACAATAACAATTCTTTAATGTATTCCTAATATTGATAGAACCACCATGATCCGTATAGTATACAAATAAACGTTGGGACGGCAATAAGAAACTGAGTCTGATATATTCAATGTAGCAGGAAGCTATAATGGCAATATACTAAGGTTTTCACCTTCATTGCACGACAGCACAGTGCTTATGGGCTATGCCCGTGATTATTCCTTAAAAACCGATACAATTAATTTAAACACATACTGAAAAACACTCATTTCACTTAATGTACGCATGCAATATTGTAATATTTAAATGCAATGCAAATATTTATGCAATAAAAAATGCTTACTGCACTATTTAAAAACATTAACCTTGTCTTCCCTGATTCTGCGCGTATCTTACTCGAGGAACAGAACCGCGATACACCATCTATCAAACGTAAAAGAGATATAAAACTCACGTTACACAGGTCTCCTCCACCATCCATCTACATCCATCCTACGCTCACAGAAAAACTCTCGGGCGACTGGTCCGGGAAAAAACGTGGCTCCAGGAATCGTTTCATGAACTGGTTCGGCAAATGTAACTCCAGGAAATCGTCTCAGAAACTGGTCCGGCAAACGTGGCTCTAGGAATTATCTCGTGAACTGGTCCGATAAATGTGGCTCCAGGAATCGTCTCGTGAACTGGTCCGAAAAATGTGGCTCCAGGAATAGTCTCGTGAACTGCTCCGGCAAATGTGGCTCCAAGGAAAGATGCTCTGCTCGCTCGTATGCGCTGGAACAACCACTCGGGTGCTACCGCTCCAACTCTCTCGCAGCCACGGATAAATAGGTACGAATCTACGTACTCTGGGTCTGGAAACTGTTTCCAATTTCTAACGGCGACTTTAGGGCTCGCGCTCGTTTAAACAACCTTAATCGTAATCTACCAACTTTCTCTCATCGACGATTTTTATCTCGATCCTTCGCCGACTTTTCTCCACCGAGAGCTGTTTCAGAAACGCTACGACCTTTCACCTCGAAAATCCGACCCGGAATCCTCTCTGACCTCTCTCCACTGAGATCAAACCCAGCTCGCCTCCCAAAAAATCTCACATCACTTTTTTCATCCATAAACGATACTCAAGTCCATCGAACTATTTCTAGCCAATCTCAGCTTTGATCAATTCTCCCTTCAAGTCACCCCCCTCGACCTGCGGTTTCATTTGCCCGTTCGACCTTACGGAGCCTCCTTCTTCGTCCCGCCTTCCTTAAATTTCTTCTTCGACTTTGACGGCCTAACGTTATACGGCTCTGGCGCATCTGTTGACATTTATATAGCTTGTTATTGTTCTATAACTTTTTTCCCTGGCACCTTTTTTGAAATAACTTCTGTCTGGACCGCAAGCTGACCTTCACCACCATCCTATTCCCTATACTCAAGCCTAATTCATCTTCCAACCTCCAACGGTCATTTTTCTCCAAGATTCCTTTAATATAAATTTTATTCCTGTATTAATTTCCACTTTAATATCATATCGTGAATAACGGTTCACAATACTTACACTTACCGTAATTACGTTAACCGTATTTACGTACCGTAATTACCGTTAACGTAATTTTTATTAGGGAGTCAAGCTTTCATAAACGCTTCCTATGAAGAAACGAGCAAAATGAAAGAAACCGTCGCAAATAATTTTATAGTAAAAATGTGCGGAAATTCGCAAAAAAAATGCAAAAGCGTTCTGAAAATACTGCATATTCTTTTCCTGCTATAACACAATGGTACTATATGGTAAAAGACACCAAATACCCAATATCGGTGTTTCTCTGTGTAAAGTTTTTCGTAGCATGAACTTTATATCCATTGAAAATAGCGCTAAAATCGTTAATACAGTCTCAAATGTAACCCTAAAGAAAACCTTTAAAATATATTGGATCACCGCATCAGAATTTCGGAAAATCGTGTTATTTCTAAACAAGAACTGGTAATAGTAGTACGCTAAGGGAATGGAAGCATATTACTGCACAAGCACTTAATAAAATGTAGTAGAAAATATGATCAGAAAGATTATTAGTTATATTAAGGTAAAAAACAAACTACTTCGTTAATAATTTATAAAATAAAAGCCTATTTTATTTCATATATTTAGTGTCCGATAACTTGCAATCATACAGGATATATCTATCTACACTAGGTTTAAAATAGTAAAACATTTACGTTACATTACATTATATATAATAAATTATAAACATTTACATTATATATGTGCACCTGCACTCTTTTAGACCACAATTCCTACGTTAAATATATTCACACATTCGTTAACATTATTGATGTCCAATTTTACGTAATTTTATTGACTTCGGCTGTGTCAATTGCCGGTGGCTAGCATGACACACAATATATTGAATCACCAACAATAACTATTTTTGCATGATTTCATTGTGAGTTATTGAATTATAATTAACTCTTGCCCACATTCTATTAAATATTTCATTAATAATCTCAAAGGTTAAATAATTATAGCCAGAACCGAATACCAAAAAAGAAAAGAAACGAAAAATTGATTTCAAATAAATTAATTCTTTGGCATATTGAAATTATCAATGAATTTAATTTCAACACCAGTGCTCAAATTTCAGCTCACTAATTTACGTGCCACAACTTAGGATAACACTGCAAATTAACAAGGGGAGGGTCAACATTATTGAATTATTAATATATCACCAACTAGTTGTTAGTTATTAATCACGAATAATTTAACACACGGAGCTGCAACGTGCAATTTATATGGTTAAAATCAGGAAGAAGGATTGAAACCTCATCTTTCATGTTACGCCTGACCCAGCGACCTCTTGGTTGGCATCCAGGCGTCTTGCCCAGTGGATCACTACGGACCATTCTATGGACCACTATATATAACTATATGGTCTACTAGCATGAAACTGACAAGGCTTTAGCTTCGATCTTATATTTGTAAATTTAAATCTCAAGCGTTTTAACGCGAATATTCGTGATGTAATCAATAAATAAAAATCAAGAAATAGAATTTAGCACCCATATTTCTTAAACTAGAGCTTTTGTACAAATTAGAACATTATTATCCTCTTCACTGTATGTGTTTCTGTATAACATGCACATCTTACTAACCAATGCACTAATTAATACGTTATGCATAATTACTTTATGTATAATAATAATTACTTTATGTATAATAATAACTACTTTATGTATAATAATAACTACTTTTATGTATAATAATAATTACTTCGCATAATAATAATTACTATGTATAATAATAACTGCTATGTATAATAATAATACTTCATGCAATAATAATTGTTTTATGTATAATAATAACTACTTTATGTATAATAATAATTACTTATGTATAATAATTACTTTATGTATAATAATAACTACTTTGGTGTATAATAATAATTACTTTATGTATAATAATAATTACTTTATGTATAGCCAATTTACTTATTATGTTGTATATTAATTTTACATTATTTTATCATAATCGATGCAATATATTTTATGAGTTTTTGATAATTATCCTTACGGAAAAGTCTTTTTCCGTATATGTTATTACAAATATTATTTATATTTTTTATGGTCACAATTGCAAATTGCAAAATTTTTATCTATATGAAGAATACCAATGAAAGAGCCAGAGGTAAATGGGTGTAAGGTACAAAAAATTTGTTAAAGGCTATTTTTGAGGAAATAGCGTACGTGTATATATATCACTAACTTAGATAAAACAATTTTTTTTCAATGCTAAATATATTGTCAGTTTCTCAATGAAATAAAACTTTAATTTTCTAAACTGCACCAAATTTGAACACTTTCTCAAAGACAATTTTGTCAGTTCTATTCCTTGCTTCTAACTCGCTGAAATAGAAAATAACTGATATAAAGAAAAATTACATTTATGTCACATATTTTGCCTATTACCAATTTAAAAAGTAAAATTTAAATTATGTTTAAAGTTTTAAAAAATTTAAATTTAAGACTTGAAAATTCCCACCAACTGCATTGAGAAAGGTTACAAAATCTTGTGTATTTCATGGAAATTACAGCATAATAAAAATAAAATATTATTGCTATATTATTATCATTAGGGTAACTCGTATTCTACTTATGTATTAACAGATGCGAGTTTTTATATACAATAAAAAGTTATATGCATCAAACTGAACTTTTTGTTTAAGTGCTAAAGACATACTCTTTCTTTAACGTCCGTTTTTGCCAAGACCAAAATTGCAAATCTAGGGCTCTGAAATACTAGATCCCCTTTTAAAAATAATAAACCTTTCATTCTTCTATAAAGCCAGATTTCGCGCGCATAAGATAAATTCGTATAAAAATATAACCTTTATGTGAAACTAAAATGGTTGCCACAAGCAACGAATGCAACTTCGAAAACACTAAAACGATTTTTCTTATTTCTCTGTAGGTCTGAGCTTTCGCTTGATCGTTCCTCTGAAAGGCATTACGTCCCAGAATTGAAACAAACGTCGGCGAAAGCAATCTTCTAGAAAGGCAAGCTGTTCTTTTTTTGTCAAAGAGAACATCAGCCTGGATATCTCCAATCGTGAAGGAACACAAATTTATGGATAGATTTGGGAGAAACGAGATATTTACAGCAGAGAGGCTCGCTGCATCTCTTACAATACAAAGAGAAAAGCAAAAAACCCATTCAAATGATAATAACAAACAACATCTCTATTCCTTAAAGCAGTAAGCATTTACACATGAATTAATTGATCCGACGAAAGCAAAGAGATGTATTAATGGACAAAGTCGCTGATTTTGTGTCCCAAAGCAGCTTAACGTGTGAAATGTATTTCCGTTAAGTCGCGATGTTCAGCTTAACGAAGAGTTCCGAATGCGGATTTTGGTATAGACGCACCAACACATCAAAATTGAAAGTCGAACACGTTATAGGAAATAATTATTTCGTCGACCACTTTGACGCAAAAAGAAATAAAAGATAGACCTTAGCATAATAATTCGTTATTGAAATTTTGGGTTAAGAAATATTGGTGTATGCTCTAATATTCCATTACGTCATTTGCCTATGACCAAACACTCAATGTATTCTCTGAGTAAGAGAAATTATGAAAATGTACCTATTAGGGCTTTAGTTTAGATGAAATTAGTTGACTATTAAAGATTAATACAGATTTCAGGATCGATAATGAAAAATTAACTTTAATCGAATACCAGAAGTATTTTATAAAATATTATAAAATTTGGAATTAAACCTATTTACTCAGTTATAGCAGTATAGAAATTGAACTATTTAATCAAATTGATTAGAATCCACTGCATTTTACACAAACATATTTACTTCTTCGAACTCCATTTACATTGTATTCCAATAGTAAGAATTTTTAATAATATCTAACACTCACAAATATTAATTAAACGGGGATAAAGCTTATTACTTGCAATGTTTATTTAAAAAAATTGAGCTCAAAATTTAATTCAGTTACTGAAACCTCTAATTTGATAATTCAAATTAAATTTCGTAGAGCACTTATTCTCTTTTTTGTGCTAACTTCCAATGGTAATAAACAAATAAAAAACTATATAAAGGGAAAATAAGATGCAGCAAGGATAAGATTTAGAAAAGTAGATTAAGGAAATTATATTACGCCGAAAATATGACGACAAAATAAAGAAAGTTTAATCATAAAATATAATTAACATGTTTTTTCTTCCCATAATTTTAAAATAGGTATTAAAATTTAAGAAATAAAACCTTCTCACTTTAAAGACGTACTCCCGAATTGATGCAAACGAAAACTTATTAAAAAACTCAAAAAGTGCAATGCGACAATATTAACGTAAATAATTCGTGTAATTAAAAATCGAGGAACAAAAAATTGAGGGGCATTCTGTCTTATAAAAATCATTTTAAAGAAAGTTAATAAAACAACCGAAAATCTCGAGATTAATTTTAAATCAGTTAGCTTAATATACAGTGGAATCTCGTTAATCCGCCATTCTTTGGTTCGGCACGTTTCGGCATCGATCGAGCTGCTCGCGTTCGGTTTTTTCGGTTGGATTCAGCCGTTTGTTGTCCTTGACCGCCAGCTCGGATGAAGAAGAAGGAGACATGGCAGATGATGCTAAAGTTCCGTGAAAACGGACAAACGTCTGTTGCATTAAATGCATTTATAAAATTTACCGAATCCAATAAAAGCTATAACTATGCACAACTCAAATTTGTGTATAATCTGTAACGATTGTTTTTAAGAAAAGATCCGAATCACCGAAGTAACGAGATATCAGAGAATTTTTTAAGAAGTACCACTTATGTATATTTTTTCTTTCCATGGATCAGCTTATTACAAATTGTTTTAAATACCATTGTACTGTATTAATTTTTCTTTGGTATTCCCGTTAAAACCACATTGACGGCAAAACGGATAATCCGTCACGGAAGTAGTCCCAAACATGCTGGATTAAAAAGCTTCTACTGAACCGACCGTATTCTCGAAAAAACTAAGGCATGTATAAATTATATGAGATGAGGAAGATTGAAATTCTTCTTCGATTCAGGAGTTGG
>QLNU02003225.1:57702251-57715273 GCA_006491805.2 Dysdera silvatica | reverse complement strand
CTCTTTCCTGCGGTGGGTTTATCCACGGATTGACAAAGTCGATATGAGTGACTTTTCGTTCTGGTTAATAATGAACGTTTTTATTTAAGAAGTGGGTGGCACTAACCTACGCCAGGGGGGGTCTATTATGGTTGTAACCTCCGTTGAGATGAAATTGTATATTGTATACATGTAAATGCAATGAAGTTGTAGCTCTGTAACCCCCCATTGTAAGCCTGTAACCCTCTCCTTATGAACTTTCTGGGTATGCTATGGTGGGTGGGTGGTGTGCAAAATGGTGGCCGGACAATTTAGTAATGTGAGGTATATTTCTTTTAATGTAATTGTAAAGAAGTATATCAACAATGTTTCATTAATTTTGCCATTATTTCCATTTAATTTTTCATAATATTTTCATTTATTAATAAGTTTTAGGTGAAAAAGTTGACTAAATTAAAATGTAACATCAAAGCAGCAGTGTCACTTAACAGTGAAGAAAGATGGATTAAAAATTTAATCGATCAATTGATTAAATCGCTGAAACATACATGGTCTAAAACAATGATGTTTTAACCCTAGAGTAGGGTCACGAGTTGCATACAAATCGCTATTTAGGGTCACGAGTTACATACAAATTGCTATTTAGGGTAACGATTTACATACAAATCGCTATTTAGGGTCACGGACAATAAAACGTTGTGAACCCTTGAATTAAAATAAACGGTAACCGTAATTCCAGGTGTATACAGTTATTATGGAAAAATAATTTATTAGAAAGAGCAAGTTGTTTATACATATTTGGAAAAAGTCCAAAGACATCAAACGATCAATTTAAAAATAAAAAATACGTACAAATTAAATTCCTCTGCGGTAAAAATGACCGCCTCCGAAATTGTAGTTTTAAAATTAATAATATCTAGTACAACAAACAGTTATTTCGACATTTGAAATAACTGTTTGTTATGGAATCTCCTGGTGAAACTCTGTATTGTTTCGTTAGGATATTCACTATATTCTCTGAATGTCTCTGAAAAATAATAGATAGAAACAATCGTTCTAAATTAAATTTTTACCGCAGCAATATGCGTAAAGAAAATATTGTGTACAACTAAATACAGTACTACAACGAAACGTTCTTAAGCTTCTATCATAAACTGTGTTTCTCTACATTATTATTATTATTATTATATTGTTAATGCACCTAGAAAGGTGATATATTTCTTTTTAGCCAGTCATCAGTATATTAAATATATTATTTCATTAATAGTGAAAAATTAATATTAATTGATTAATATGGGAATGTAATAGTACATGAAATTTATCACAGTATTTCAAACTTACTAATAATTAATAGCGGTTTGAAATATTCTAGTCAGTGAAACATACAGGAACGTAGTGGAACATCACAGAAACAGCATTTGGCTAAAAGTCAGTACAAGAAAACATTATAAATCATTGTAGAATAATATTTGAAAATACCATAAAAAATTGTTATAAACGTCATGGGCACTTTGTTAAAAAATGTCCGAAAACTCGTTGGAAACATCGCATAAAAATCCTTAGCTAAATCGTAGAAAATCGTTATAAACATCGTAATGAGAGCTAGAAAACTTTACAAGTACACTGAGTTGACGCTAGTCATGAAAATCTTATAATCTGTGCTAGTCTTCGTCAATCGTTGCATTCTCTTGCCATATTGAAATATGTATTCCATATAAAAAAAAGTAATCTACAAGTTAGTGAAATAAGGTAAACAACAGTTTACTCATCCTATGCATATTTAGAAACAACTGGATGAATTAAGTCAATTTCCATTTAATCGACGCACATTTCTTGATGCGTAGTGAGCTTTTTGTGAGCTGTTGCATTGGTGTGCTTGAATTAAGGTGAATGGTATGTTAGATAATATTGCTTTAGAAATGAAGCAGTGTGGAAAGCGATAGCTAATTATACGATCGATTCTCCTCCAGATGGAGAATTATTACAAAAATTATGACATATACTTCACTTTCCTTACCACAAATAAAATTTGAATTACTTTACGATGGCGTTAGTTCGGTTTCATTGAACGTTGAGAAAACGAAGTTCTATAGATTGATTTATGGACCTTTCGACAGACCGATGTATGGAAGGATAAAGTTAATATGAGTGAATATATTTTCAATTTATAAAGAGGAAACATATAGTAGTTTGGGCACTTGCATTTATTGGTTAGTTACGATGTTAGATTTAATATGTTATGCATAAGTAGAGTACATAATTTCCGCTACCACTGGTGAGAAAGCTGGAGTGCCCTTGTCATGTAAATAACACAATTTTGTCCAGAAAAAAACACACTTCCTTAAAGAATATTCAAAATATATTCTAGATTAGAAAAGAATATTTGTTAGAAAGTTTACGAAGTCTTTCTTACTATTAGCAAAACCTTCGCGTCAAACATTATGACAATTTCTCTGAGAAATTGAGCTGATGAAATATAATTTTTTTAACTAAATACAATAAAAAATTAAAATATAATTAATGAAATGAGAAACCTGTTGGAAAGAATCACGGAAAAAAGTACATATGTGCTGGCTAAAAACTTCTTCTTATTGACTGCTTATTTTGCGTGTTTTGCACACATGTCTCGGGGGAATAAATTCCCCGCTTCCACTAATTAATCACAGAAAAAAATTCTAATAGAGGAAAAGAGATTATGAAACAAACAGCTGGTGCAACTAGTTTTAAGATACATATTTTATTCTAGCTAGAATTTTCCTCACATGAAGATCTCAGAAGGAGGAAAAGCGATCACGAACTCAGAGATGATTCGAATCAACCACCTTTGGGTAACCGTCTCAATGCTTTGTCTACTAAGTGAATGTGTACAGCCGTGCATGGGCTTTTCCTCGTATTTATGTTTTTCACAGCGGATGTAAATTAATTAAAGGAAATGGATTGCGGAAGGGTCAATTATAGTAATTCATTTCAAACGCCATTTTTGGATTTGGTTACTAAGAAAGATTTGGATACTAAATAAATTCATTTGATCCTGGGGCGAGGTTGAATTTTTTAGCCCAGGCTCTTATTGGTAAAAGCAATGGTTCCGGCTTTATCAAAATTTTAATGCTTATTTAATATACTACACTACTACTAATTATACGCCCAAAATATACAGTATCTCAAAGTATGCTACTTTGAAGGTGTGAATAAACAACCCTTTACATTCAATCTTTATATTTCAAATTTTATATTCAATATTACAAAAACAATACACATACTAATCTCTTCTCCCCGAAATTATCTAGTCACGATCATCTTACCAGGAATTTAAGCAAATTAATTCCAGATTTTTCAAGAAGAATTTACACGATAATTATTAAAAAAATGACTAACTTGGTAATTCGTTAACTTTTAGGTCTTAAGAAATGATCAGAAGTGAGGAAAGGGATCTAGAAATGGCACATGTAGCTCTTTTGGGGTTCTGGAGTGTAGAATAATTCTCCGTAACAGGCTACAGACCCTTAATGTTTTTCACCTGTTAGAAGCATACCAGTAACTACCTTTTAGAAATTGTAAATATATAATTGTATGTAGATATTGTATAATTGTATATGGGTACTGTATAATTGTATATGGGTACTGTATAATTGTATATGGGTACTGTATAATTGTATGTGGGTACTGTATAATTGTATATGGACTGTAAATAAAAACTATATGCAACTGTATAATTGTATTTAGTTGCATAATTTTTGTATTTAACTGTATTTTATATTTCGTATTTTGTATTAAACTGTATTTTATATCTCGTATTTTGTATTAAACTGTATTTTATATTTCGTATTTTGTATTAAACTGTATATAAATCTACTTGTAACTAATTTGTAATGTAACTCCATTTGTAACTTGTGTCTTGTATTTAACTGTATGTAACTGCAGAATTTCATGTAACTGTGTAATTGTATGTAACTGTATAATTGTATTTAACTGTATAATTTGATATGTAATATAACTGTATTGTATGAATTTTCATTTATTATATATTTATTATCTTGGCACTAAGATAATATTAAATATTTGTATGTCTAAATAATGTGACAGCTTTCCTCTCCTCAGGAACTGTGGGCTTTTTCAGACTCGATTTTTTTCCCGGTAGTGTCCAAACAGATCAACATTTTAATATGTAATAGATAACATATTATACCTGTATTTTGCATTACATCTATTTCAACTATTTTAATCATAATATCTTCCTTTTACTCACTTTTTCAATGGCTTTTCATATCCAGAAATGATGGCAACACCATTCGTGGCAGAGGAGTGAGACCGAACTATGTGAATTTTGCAAATCATTTATATTACAGCCACGTGCTTAAGTGATCACTCATGCAAAACTGATTAGGCATGAGTGTTTCAGTCTTATATTACTCTCTTCGTGCGACATCTGCATATTTATTGGTTACATTAATTATTCTTACGGGAAATAACACTCCAAAGCCTATATTGAATAGCTAGAATGAAGGCTGTTGCCATTAGTATTCCAGTCGTTAAATACCAGTTAAGGGAGAAAACCTCTAAATTAGCGCTTTTCAGGAGCAAAGTCATGATCGCGAAGTTTATGAAATAACTTAATAGGTGTATTTCTTCGGAAGAAGATACGAATCTAATTACCTTCCTTTTCCCATTATATGTAATTTTATGAACAAGCTTATTACATAAGCACGTAATTATGGGATAATTAAGTTACATCGGGTTATGTATATTTTGAGTTTCTATTAATGAATAAGCTGAATATAAAGTTCATGTTGTAGCTTAGATAATCACAAACAGAAACACTTTATATGCCAGACAAGAACTTTGCTTCGCAGTTGGAAGAATAGTATAATAGTTGTAATTAATAAAAATAAATAGTTACCAAAATATAACAATACCTAATTGGATTATGACTAATAATTTCGTATTATAAAATATTGTAAAATTCAATATGCGACTCAGTAAACATAAATGAAAAATCACCAATTACGATTTGAGTGATAAGCTTATTCTGATTTTGTTGATTCTCTTTCACATTTTCCTTGATGTACTCCTGCATCTTTTTCTTTTTGAATGTTTCAAATTATATTATTTACGATACAATATAGATTATGGTTGTTCCTAATTTGTGAAATTCGTTGAATCGAGTAGTCAAAGGAATCAAAAGTTACAACGATTTCAAAAATATTATAAAGAAAAAATTAATGGGAGGAATGACAATGTGGAGAATGGAAAGAGAAAGAGTCTAGGATAATAATAATAATAATAATAATAATAATAATAATATAATTTGTGTATTCTTCTCTGGTACTGTCATATAAACAGTCATTATACAGAGCAGCAAAAAGAAGAAGAAAAAAGAAAAAAGCAAGACCGCACCAGGAAAGGTCCCAAGAAAATATCATTAGATATTTTGAATTGACTTGGGACCTTGAACTCATTTAAATATCGTGACTACAACGACAATCGACATTATTATACAAAAAAAAATTCAATCATCCGCTTGTCTATTTCTCACTCTATTATTTATCTCATTAATACTCTCTTTGTTTTTCTCCGCATCATTTTTTAATTTTAATCTTTCCCAATTATTTTACATCTGCATGATTAAATATTTCTTTACGTCCTTTTCAAATTTTCAAATATTGTTTAAGGTCTTCAATGCATCTGACAACTCATTCCCAAATTTAGATCCCATATAAATAATTCTGCCCCTTTCTATTTCTATTCTAATTTTTGGCATTGCAATTCAATGTAGTTTCGACCTCTTTATCTATCTCTTTCACTGAAGCTTATTCTCAGAACACCAATGTGTTTATTATTCTTTATCCTCTAATATATTTTGACCAAGATATTGTACTTATAAATTTGTTCGATAAGCAGAATTTTATATTACAGTAAAAATTTTTTTGTTCTCGATCTGTTATTCCGATTTATTAATTTGGTTGCCTTCTGTTGTAAGTTCTTTAATATCTTTTTAATAACAATGCTCAAATTACCCCAAACACTATTACAGTAAATCAAATGGCTGTTTGTCAATGCGTGTATCAATGGGTTTATCGAATGCGAACGAAGTTAATATTTAGGAATAAGTTAAGAATTTATAGCAGTCTTTTTTTCGCGTCTGGGCTTCGAGATAGCGGTTGCGAGGGATTTATTTTAAACCCTTTATATGTGAAACTTACTTGTCACGTTACAAATGATTTTTATGTGAACAAGAACAGACGTAAATGATCTATTATACAAAAGAGATATATTCATCATTTTGTGCATAAAGGGAAAATTTCATTTGTATCGTTGTATCAAATGAAATATTGAATCAAAATTAATCTTCGAATATTATTGTTTTGGATTTATTATTATTGTGCCGAAGATAAAATCACGAACTAAGTTGTTTGACACGAAAAATAAAGCATAAAAGAACCACATGATCAGCAATATTAATGAAAAACTGTTTCAAATATAAAAAATAAAATTTGATTTCATTAGTAATTTAGCTTGAAACCCGGTCACTATCGTAAAAATACAAATGAGCCCCTTTGTATTGTTTTCACTGTAGAGTAAGTCTTCAGATGGTGAAACGCTCGAACAGGGAATGATTGTGATGGTATATTTCAACGGTTTTCAAACGTTTTAAACTGCAACCCACTTATTTTTAATATATGCGGGGAATAGTGTATTTTTTCAAGCTCACACTTGTTTACTTCTGCATATCATACAACATATGTGTACTATGTATAAATAAATGTATATGCATGATGTATCTAAACAATACGTAATCGCTTAAATACATAGTTTTATGTAAAATTATTTAAGTGATTAAAAATTTTCTCTTTCAAAATTTTTTTACCGCTCACTAAAAATTGTTTTTTAACCAACTTACCAGTAGTAAAAATAAGTTTCATAAAAGTTTGAGAACCCCGCATTTATATACGTGTTGAATTTTAATTATAAATTAATTAAAATTATTTTTAATTAAAGTTAAACTTTAATTAAATTAAAGTTAATTAAAATTAAGTTAATTAAAATTAAGTTAATAAAATTAAGTTAATTAAAATTAAAGTTAATTAAAATTCATCCTTCCTTCCTTCCTTCCTTCCTTCCTTCATCCATCCATCCATCTCTCCCTCCCTCATCCTCACTACGTCTTCCATCCAGTCCTACAAATTGTTTTCTAACTATCCAATTTAATAATAACCCATCAATGTAATAATATAAGCTTTAGTGTGTTGTTTGTTTGTTTTTGTTTTGTATTCTATGTCAGATATTATTGAATGGTTCACTTATAACAGTAATTGCATTTCTGCTGCAAAATGCGCGTTTTCATCCTAAATCCAAAGTACGCATATTTGTTTCGTATCGTCGCTTCTATTATCATCGATTATTTATGATCATTTTGTATTTATATTAATTAACTCCTTTCATTAGTTTACTTATTAATATATTGTTTCAATCGACGCATCTAATAGATTTCAAAACAATTTTCCGAGAGAGCGATATTCGCTGAGAAACATACATGTTGAGTTTGTAAAGGGCGCTCAATCAATATTTTGAATGGAAAGTCCTATCTGCTTTCAAATTGTAATATCGGATGTTAAACATGAACGCATACAGACTTGTCATTCTTAGAGAATGCTTGATTGTTAGACAACTCAGTTCTGTCGACTTAATCAATATACTTATTTTCAAAACATAACATCACTTAAAATGTTAAATGTGTCATTACGAATAATCATCATCTCCAAAATGGCTCAAGCATCTAGCAAATTGGAAAATAAAATTCCCAACCAAACCTATCACAGGAGAAATTGACATCTATTTTAACATGTCAGGAATTTAAAATTAATGTAGAATTCGTTTTCTCTGAAATAACTATTTCGACTATGAAAGACACTAACCATTTGCGTTAACGCGCAAAAGAAAACATGCTCATTTTTAAATAATGTATTGAATTACAATTTTTGATATGTGTTCCCTTTCTTTAAGTTTTAATAAGAAATGAAACCATGGAGAGTTCGCAAAATATTACATTGTAAAAGCAACGTATTCCGTGGGTAATGTATGTGAGAGTTATTCCATGACTAACGTTAGTTATGTTATTACTGTCACATGCGTTGAATAATGGGCATGAGTAATACAAGTGCCTTTAATATACATGAGTAATACAAGTGCTTTAATATACATGAGTAATACAAGTGCCTTTAATATGATGAGTAATACAAGTGCCTTTAATATAAATGAGTAATACAAGTGCCTTTAATATACATGATATACAAGTGCCTTTAAATATACATGACAATCACAGTGATTTATATACATGAGTAACACATATGGGTAAATATATGATAAACATATGGGTAATATACATGACTAACAACATATGGGTAATAGACATGAGTAATGTATGTGGAGGTAATATATATGATTAATTCATGTCGAATAATATACACGAGTAATAGAAGTTGGATAATATACAGGAGTAAGAGAAATGTGGAAAATATACATGAGCAATATACATATGTGAGTAATATATGTGATTTTTCCATATATTCATATATTCATGAATCATACATATTAGACATACTTTTTATTCATGAGTATGCGTATGGAAACTTATTCCATGAGAAATATACATGAGGAAATTAGAAAGCAATTCATCATTTTCTAATGTACTTTCTAGACATCCTTACTCAATAAGTATTTAAAAATGCTAAAAAATATCATATTAATTAAATTAAATTATATTTAAATCATAAATATATTTCCACTATACAATACAGTAGCAATATTAGTGCAACAATAACAACTTTATTTTGGAGAGATCATGAACATTTTTACAGGGATATATCGTGGTTATATTTCGGGGTTCATGTCCACCCGGGCAACGATAGGTAAAGACAAAATCTGACGAAGCCCATCCTGCCCGAGAGAATATATATTGAATTATTTTGCAAATAAGTATAACTTAAATTATAAAAGGAAAATAAAAACATCTTTTACAACTCACTCATCATAACATTATACGCTCACACTATCTCCTTCCTCATTTTCACTTTACCTTTGTAAAGAAAACATTCCCGATATTATGTAATAAAATTGAATTGCCTTGTTTAATAATTTGTCAGTGGGCGCAAAATAGGGGGAAAAAGAAAAAAAAAGCTGCTTAAGAACCCAAGGTGTCCTTAAACCTTGAAAAATTTCTTATTTCATGTTTGAATTTGTTTAAAGATGGAGAGGATTTGATCCTTTGCGGTAGATTGTTCCATACATTTGTGACATCATGACTTATTCCACGGCACGCTAAGCAGATTCTAGCTCGCTGTTTTCTGTAATCGTTTCTGGAAGTGGTTGGATAATAGTGCTGAGGAGATAATATAAAGGCAGAATGATTATTGATACTTTTTTAAATATAAGAGCATTATTAAAGCAAGTTTATAATTTAATAATTTGTTGATCGGTAAGATGTTATGTGTGCTCAATATTTCAGAATTAGTCGTGTGCAATGCTTGCTTTAGTTTTATTATGTCTAAGAATCTATTTTGTAAGGTCTGAATTCTTCTTATGTTCGTTTTCCTGCTAAATCCCCAGATTAGGTGACAATAAGAAATATTAGAAAAAAATAAGGGAATAACATAAATCAATAAGTACTTTTATTAGAAGATAGTAGCTGATGCTGCGCAAAATGCCACCATTTCTGCTTATTTTTGAACACACGTAATTAATACGATTGTCCCATTTTAAATTAGACTGCAGTATTACGCCCAGGAATTTGGTTTCATTTGATAATGGAACTGGATTATTTCCAATAAGAACTGTGTAGTGGGAGAAGTCGTGGACGTTTCTTGAATAAGTAAGTAAGAGACATTTAGTTTCATCTGTATTTAGTGTTAAGTGATTATTATAGAAGTATTTAGTAAAGTGTTTTAAATCATTTTGGGCTATTGAGAAAAGTTCCGTGTAATCCTTGCTTTTATAAAAAAGACTCGTATCATCAGCAAAGCAGATGATTTGCGATTGAGTTGCAGTAAACAATAGATCATTAATGTAAAAGATAAAGAGCAAGGGGCAAAGAGTAGATCCCTGAGGGACTCCGCATTGTGGTTGTCTAATACTTGAAGATTACTCACCTATTTTAACATATTGAATCCTAATACATTACATTTTGAGAAGCAGCCATTAAAAGTACATAGAACAAGTTGAAGACAGACCTTCTGAAGCTATCGCAGCTTCATCTTCAGTGCGAAAATTGTAATCCCGTAAGTATATTAAATATTAATGTAAGTATAATATTGAATTCTGTTAGTTAAATAATTCCTAAATAATTTATTTTGATTACCCCTGACCCCTGCAGCTCGCAGTTTATAGATTAGTTGTTTATTATTAATAGTGTCAAAAGCTTTAGATAAATCAAAAAATATCCCCAGTACAGACTCTTTATTATCCAATGATGAGTAAATAAGATCAGTAGCTGTAATGTAATAAGGGAATATTCAGTTGATTTGTGTTTTCTAAATCCAAACTGGTTATTGTGAATTATGTTCTATGTTTCAAAGAAATCCAATAATCTATCGTGAAGCAGATTTTCAAAAAATTTTGTAAATACTGACAGAATTGAAATAGATCTGCAATTGGAAACATTTGATTTTGATCTCTTTCTAAATATACGGACGATTCTTGATGTTTCAAATTCTATAGGGATATCTCCATCTCTGAATATGAGGTTTAAAATACGTGTAAGAGGAGTTTCTATTTCATCTGCTTTATATATCTGACAGGAGTAGGATGGATGTCAGCAGGACCAGGTCCCTTATTGATTTCTAAATCAGTGATGATCTTATAAGTTTCAATATCCGTTATTTCATGAAGATATAAGGAGTCTTTAATATTGTAATAGTGACATTTAAAATCTCGAGTATGACCAATTTCAGATTCCGAGAGTGAATAGGGAAAATAATAAAATGATCATTGAAGGTCTCACAAATATGTTTACGTTTGTGATGGTTTGATTAGATGAAGTTAGTTTATTTATGATATTAATATGCCGTTTCTCTCTTCCCAAAAGCTCATTTATTTTTGTCAATTTTTTACTAGTGTCAGTGGTTCCACAAAGATTATAAATGACAATATTAATAAACACAATAAGACAATATAATACCCAACAAATAATATACAACAAATAAATAAACAATAATAATACAAATAAGGATTATAAAACACAATAATCTGTCAATTGATTTTTTTATCAAGTGACCTGCAAGAGTGGCGCCAATGAGATGTTTCAGGGGCACGTTTACTCCCTCGGGGCTTGATTAATTTGCAATATTATTTTGGTTTAAAATACATTATATTCGCCCCCTCCTCGTCGAGAAAGGGGTGGGCCCTGTCGGGGAAATTCTGGCGCTAGTAGTGTTAACCTTAAACAGTATTTCAGGTTTTATTTGGTATTTTATTTACTTTCTACATGTATAGACCAAAGACAAGCTTCTTTTATTTTCATTACATAAAATTTGATTAAGCTAAATCAGAGAAAAATAACGTTAATTTTTAAAAATATTTCTTACTGATCAAACTTTGACTATGAATTATCCATCCGTACACTTTAAAAGACAATCATTTTTCATATACATTTCTTTTATCTATGTATCTGCAACATTTAATAATAAATATCGGTGATGTCATAAAGAAAATCTTGTTGCAAAAAATATGAGCCACGTTTTTTGTAATAACGTTTACGATTTCACAAAAAAATATACGAGAAATGTATATGATTAAACGGAAAGACAATTTCGCCAATGGCCCAAATCCAGCCAAATTTGGCGCCAAATGTCAAAATTTTGAAAATTAATAAAAAATCAGGATTTGATTTTTCCGAAAAACGGATTGCAGATTATTTGCTTAGATACCTCTATCTATCAATTGATATGAATTTAAAATCAAAGTGCGAACAACACTTCCCTAGTGTTTCTTGTCAGTCTCTCTCTCTCATCAAATATTCACGCTCGTACTGACAGGACCGGTTCTCGTGCGTTAGTTAACCGGGACATCCAGCCGCCCGTCCGGCCCAAGATTGAGTCGCCAACCGCCGTAAATTAGCAACATCGATGTAATCAGTTTTATTACGCTACAATCCTGGCCAGTGATAACTTTCATCTTAAAATAAATTATTCATTAACGTATCTATTTATTCTTCAATGCTATCTTGCCGACAACCGTCAATCATCGTCCTTGTAATCGTATTTGGAATCCAGGATGCAAGGAAATCATCAATCAGTCAATCTTCATCTACATCCTATAATATGACCATTTATCCCTTATTAATTACCCTTATCCTTTTATATTATCCTTAAAGGAAAGAATTGAGCAGAGTGTCTAAGTGCTCATCCAAATTCTCAAATTCAAAAACTTGAATACAAGGACCAACAACCTAAATTTCATCCAAAGGAAATAACCTCGTACGATGAGAGTACCGTCGTCAAGCATGATGGTCCAAATAATACAATCCTTCATATACCATTATCCCAGTTATCTCAACATTTAAATACATCCAATAGAGTAGAACGATAAACGCGCTATTCGGGGCTTCCAACAACTAATTTTCATCAATCCATAGTTCAGGAACGACGGGCGAGGTACCAATCTAAACACCGTTTCAAATTCATACCAGTGACGTTCAGCTCGTGTGACAGCTGCTGTTCGTTCACAAAAAGAAGTCCGATGGAATAGTTAGAAATAACGGGAGGTGACGTTACAAACGGACTATCCCATTACAGAAGAGGAGGAGGACTCCAATTTCAGACCTTGATTTTGGCGCCGACAAACGTTCACTAAAAACAAGTTCTGAAATTGGAATCCTTCTCTGCTGTAATGAACTAGCCAGTTTGTGACGTCACATCCAGTTATTTCTAACAGATCCATCGGATTTTTTTTCGTGAACGAACAATACTTTACCATAATAAACAACCCTGTGCTACGCAGTCTCTGCAGACGGTGGTAATGCTGAAAGAATTGTCATAAACACTTCATCATCT
>QLNU02003225.1:57689172-57699227 GCA_006491805.2 Dysdera silvatica | reverse complement strand
AATATTAAGTCTTTTAGCGCTTTGGATTGTGCGTGGTTAGTTTGTGTCGTATTAATAGGATTTATGTCAATGTTAATAGCGCCCTGTATGAATAATTTATGGCGTGCATTTGTTGTGCATGTTAGTAAATTATTCAGGTAATCAAGGAAGTCTTTTACGTTTCCGGAAAGTGGTCTATAGATAGTTGAAATGTATGTGTCATATAATGAGAACGTTATTATTTCAATAGATTGAAAAATACAAGGCCACTGGTGTAATGTTGAAATTTTGTTAGTGTTGTGTATATATGTTGTTAAACCTTCCTCCTCTGACATTCCCCATGCCAATTGAGATTTGTTAATAGTTAACAATTGAAAGTTTTTGTTCTGGGGCAGCCACGTTTTAGTAACAGAAATATTCTGTCTAATCGAGGGCCAACATTATATATTAGGTTTTCAATGAGAGGTATTTTATGTACTATACTATGTGCATTTATGTATATTGCTAGTAGACTATTATTTGAAGTCATTACTTTAGATATTTAAGAGGAGTATAGTAGTGGGTTTCATTGTTGGATTCCAAATCATCATTAATGTTAAATATGTTATGTGAATTAAAATCAAAATATTTCAAAATTTCCAGAATATCCCAATCTATTAATGTAAAAATGAAAAAAAAAAAATAGAAAACAAAAACAAAAAATAGAGAAAAATACAAAACTAACCATGAGTACACCCATATGCAATATATAAATAAAATTGTACTCCCAAATCTCATCTCAAATGACATCTGCACAAGAAAATAAAAGCGTCCCCCAACAAAGGAAAATAATGACTTAAGTAATAAACATTATTTCTATAAGGGCAAAAAGAATATAATTTAAAGTTAGAGTTACATTCTAAAATAAATTATATTACAAAACTCAAAAATTCAAATATTTAGAATTTGATGCATATAATTCCCATAAACTACTCTTTTCCTACTTTTTTTTTATCCTTTCAGCTAAAGTGCAGAGAATCCCAACTGGAAGTACAAATATCAAATACTACTGCATGAATGATAACCCAGCACATAGGCAAACTAAATAAGACATTATGTAATCGACAAGTAACGGCAAGAAAAACAAAAGTCGATGTCTCATTTTCACTTTCTTTTACCTCATAAAACTATTTATGTCCATCCAAATAGCCTTTAATGTCAATCAGGGATCTCAAATATATATATTTTTCCCCGAGTCAGTAAGATGAATAATATCGACCGGTTATGCAATTGATCCAGCAATTGAAGTCTCTAGAACGCATTCAGTTGAATGATAGTTTTCTCGCTGAAGTCCGGTTCTTTGACACAATCATGCCAGTTCCTCTGAATAGTCTTTTATTTTTGAATATGAAGTCTTTCTCAGACATTTTCAGGAACTTGAGAATGGTAGATCTGGGATTATCTCCTTGATCGCCTGAGCTGCTAGGTTTACCAATTCTATGAATTAGAACTAGAGCTGACGGAACCATATTTGGATTTAAGTTTTCAATTTAAAATGTCAACAGCTATGTTAGTTGTATTCTCCTCGTTCTTCTCTTGAATTCCGTACAATACGAGGCAGGAACTGCAACTATACTGTTGTTGTTTATCTAAATCTAATTCAGACTCAAGGTTATTAATAGATTTGTCTAAGCTTTTAATTTTCTTTTCAAGATTAGAAAAATGCAAGTTCCACTCATCTGTAAACTTTGCCAGCCTAGAATCGATTTCCTCATTTAATTTGTTTATGATGTTATCTATGCTCTGAGGAAGTGTTTTTTTAGAATCATCTTGTGGAACCAAACTCTTTACAATTTTATCAGAGAGTTGTTTTTTTAATGTATTAATGTCTTTCGACAGCTGATTCATAATGTCAGAAACTTCTTCCGAGACATTTCTAAGACCGCATATGAAGCATTGGGTATTCATTTGGAGTTTTTAGGAGGCATGTTCGCCAGAGAAGTGATTCGATTTAGGTTAGTGAGTTCCGGCAATCAACAGAGTCTCCAGTATAGAATAATATATATATGTACTTGAAATCAACATTACACAGCGGCGCACTCCAGCATTACACATCATTCCATATAATACACATATCAATTATGAATCAATTTCGTAAAATTACTGCATAGCAGAGCTCAGACAAAAGATAAATGAAGAGATGTGGAACAAGTGTACAAAAATGTCCGTGAACTGGAGTTTAACCAAATTTAAAAATGTGGTTGCCTTTCAATCGTCGTTGGCGGGAAGAGAACCGTAAAGTAAAATTAAGGATTAAATTATTATGATGAAAGGTATTGAATTATTAAAATTATATTGAAAGGTATTGAATTATTAAAATTATATTGAAAGGTATTGAATTATTAAAATTATATTTAAAGGTATTGAATTATTAAAATTACATTGAAAGGTATTGAATTATTAAAATTATATTGAAAGGTATTAAATTATTATGGTGAAAGATGTTGAGTACGTGGAAAACAGTAATATAGAATACTGCAATATATAAAATTAACCCGAGTAGTTATTTAAGCTATTTCAGAAGTTAGAAATTCAATTTAAACAGACTTGACCAGAACGAAGAGACCCAAGACGGAGGTTAGAAGAACCGTGCTGTTGAAAGACGCGTGGCGGTATAAAAATGATTGTAAGATGATAATAATAACAGAGGTTAAAAGAAGAAAAACTGTGTTCTATAATAGTACTGCATGAATTTATATATAAATAGATGACGTTTTATCAATACGACGAGTCAAATATGTACATACATATAATATGACATCGGCGAGACTTATTATTCAACCAACAAGCGACATCAACTTCAGATAATAATTAACATCAAGCCATACCGAAGAAGAAGTCGAAGAATTTTATGAAGCATTCAAGCAGATACATCGTAAGGAAAAAGAGCACATCAAGCTTGTCATAGAGTATGTTGGGTCAAGAATCGGACAACAGAAACAAGAAGAGACATCGGATTTAAAATAGAGATACGGAAAAGAAAGAATGAACGTGACGATCAACTCACTGAATTCGCAGAAGCCGAAAATTTTAGCATCACGAATTCATTTCTTAAGAAGAAACTACAAAGAAAATGGACGCGGAAACACCGCAATGGAGGAGCCAGTGAAACTGACTACATCCTGGCAAACAAGAAATCAATTATTGAAGAGTGCAGTGTACTGAACAGATTTAATATCGGAAATGATCATCGAATGGTGAGATCTAAAGTGCATTTAAGTACTGAATTAGAAGAGAATACAACGATTGACTAATTTACGATAACGAGTAAAATTTTCACTGATTAGAATGTGAAATGCAAAAGGAAAAGAAAGGAAAGCGAAGAAAATAGAAAGAATAATAAATAAATTAGGAAAGTAAATTAGAGGTAAAAATAGTAAGAATAATGGGAGGACAAAAGTAACTTAGAATATTTTAAGGAACTAAAGGAAAATAAAGAAAAAGGAAGAAGGTTATATAAAAGGAAAATTAAGTAGAAAGAAATAGGAAAAGAATAAGAATAAATAAAACTTTCTAACAGCATAAGGAAAATATAGCTCCGTTTCAAGAGCTACTGATTTATTTTATCAAGCAAAGTGTCGGGAAAGTGAGAATGTCCTGTATTTACAAATCCAGTTCCGAGTTGTTCCCGGCGCAGTTCCGCACCCATAATTTTCCTGAACATTTTATCCCGGATTTTGCCGACAGCAATACGGAAACTACAGACCACTCAAAGGAGTATGGAGAGGTGCACATTCGGCATAACTAGGAGTGATGAAAAAAAGAAACATTTGGGTGAGAGAGCAAACAGGAGTATAGGATGTCGTTGTTAAAGTAAAAGGACTGAAATAGCGATGGGCTGGGCGTGTAGGAAAAGGAGCTGATCAACAATGGACAACCGAATTCCCAACTAGATTTCAAGTGACCAGGAAGTCCTAGAAATCATCTTCAAACTAGATAGATGGACGAAATAAGAAAATAGGTTTTGGTGACCTGGAAGCGAATTGCTCAGGGTAGACGAGTGGAAAGCATTTGGGGAAACCTTCATCCATCAGTGGATAGATAATGGTTAAAAAATATGAAGATGATGATGACATAACAATCAGGAAATTGCTAATTACACGAAAGAGATGTGCATGCTTTAAACGTAATAATTAAAAAAATGTTATAGATCAAGGTATTTGAACGAGAGATTAGATAAGGCTGGTGACAACATCACTGTCGAAGTAAACCTTTAAAAGGAAAATGAGCATATTGCAAGAAGAAATGACCAACGACAGACAACCGAAACTCCCAATTGGATTCCAAAATATCACTAATAACTTAGTAAATAACCTTATATTATATTAATGGGCGAACTTACAAAACAGAATGATGTAAGATGGAAAAAAATTACTCTCACAAAATGGGCGTATATAAAAAAATACAAAGGAATCTTCATACAGCAATGTGCAAGTGATGGTCGAAAAAGACGATGATAATATACATCATTTTTGCATTTTCTTTAGACTTTCTGCGATTTCTTATCAATAATTACTTAATTTATTTGTCATATGATATTTTTCCTTCATTAAAATTCTTATGCATGTTCTTTAAATTAAAAATATATATTCCTCCCGTCTTCTTATTAAACATCGCTCCAACTGATAGAAGGAGGGGGAAGAAATCTTGAAATACAATAAGCTACGATAGTAAACACGTTGAATTTAAGTTCTAATATATTCTTAAAGCAAAAATAAATAGTGTATGCGATAGTTTAGGTTCGTGAGAAAAATTCTAAAGGTATATCTTTTTCTTTCGTCGCTAGCTTCGGCCGGAAGCTCCCACGAGGGCCCGTCAAATATGAAATACGAGATATTTTCATCCTCAAAATATACCTCTTCGCATTCATTTTAACGTTCTATGCGCATTTGTAATTAAAATCGCGTTTGAAGAAATGAATTCATAATTTTTTTAATAAAAACGAAGATTGAAATGTGGTTTTAAAGCAAAATACATAAAAAAGCGAGACTTTTTTCCGAGTTTGGAAAGTGCTTGAAAATATATTTATCAGTACAGCGATCATGCATCAAAATAAATAGACTTGAATACCTATGCAATGTATATAGATACACTGATGACATTATTGCCTTTAACAACCAAATGTTTGAAGAAAATTTCCAATATATCTACCCCAGTGAATTAAAATTAGCAGAAACGTCCGTTCAAAACAATTCTATTCACTATCTGAACATAGATATTAAAATCACTGATAAGAATAAATTAACAAGCATCATTTACGACAAAAAGATGGACTTCACCTTCCAAGTTAACCACCTCTCTAAATGCAGCTCTAATATTTCTAACGTCGTCTTCAGAAACATCATTATCTAATGTAATGCCACCATCGACAGGGGCTCTTCCTTTCTTCATACCTTTTATTGCAAATTCTACTTCTTCTTTTAAGATTTTAGGAGCTTTTCCTTCGACTATCTCAGAGTCTTCGTTTAATCCACTGTTTCCCTCATACAGCTTTCTGTAGAATTCTTCAACTCTTCTAAGTATTTCTTCCCTATTTCTTGTTACAGTGCCATCCTCTCCTTTTAATGCAATGATGTGTTTCTTCCCAATAGACAAACTCCCTTTAACAACCCTAAGGCTCTTGTTGCTTTCAATGGCCTTCCTTACTAACTCACAATTGAATTTTCTTATATCTTCTTTCATGTTTTTGCGCAAAGTTTTGCAAAGTTCTACATACTCGATCTTGCAACTGGTATTTTGATTGTCCACCTTCATAAGTCTTCGCCTTTTCATGAGTTGTTTCGTCTTCTCAGATAATTTGCTATTCTGCTTTTTACATATTACACCACCAATTTCCCCAGCAGTTTCAATTATTGTCTTAACAATGTTTTCATTTGCTTCTGAGATGTCAACTTCTTCAATAAGTCCTTCCAGTGCAGAAAAGCGATTTTTTAATTCCAACTTGAATGCCTCGGTATTTTCTTTTAATTTCTTTAAATCCACCCTCTTACATACTTGTTTCCTAATGAGCTTCTGCCTTTCTAATTTAGTATTTAAGTGCATTTTACATCTCACAATTCGATGATCACTTCCAGTATTAAATCTGTTCAGTACGTTGCAATCTTCCATAATTGATTTCTTGTTCGCCAGCATATAGTCAATTTCACTGGTTCCTCCATTGAGATGTTTCCATGTCCATTTTCTTTGTAGTTTCTTCTTAAAAAATGAATTCATGATGCTAAGATTTTCAGCTTCGGCAAATTCTATGAGTTGATCGCCACGTTCATTCCTTTCCCTGTATTCGTATTTACCAACCGATGTCTCTCCTTGTTCCTGTTGTCCAATTCTTGCATTAAAATCCCCCATGATGAGCTTGATGTGTTGTTTCCACGTGGTCGGAAGTTGTTTGATTTCTTCATGGAATTCTTCAACCTCCTCGTTGGTATAGTTAGATGTTGGTACATATGCCTGTACTATCTGAAGTTGGTATCGCTCGGTTAGTTAAACAACAAGCCTCGCTGCTCGATCTGACGTGCTTTCAACTTCAAGAAGGTATTCTTTAATTCTTTTGCTGATTAAGAAGCCAACACTTTTAATTTCCACCAAATCTTCACCTTTTCTTCTAACTTCACTGAGTCCCAAATGTCCCATTTGATTTTGTCAAGTTCTTCTTCTTCCAATTCTTAAAAGTTTTGCTTCAGAAGCAAAGGATCGTCTATTATATATATACGTAGACAAGGTCAATAACAAAAGGCAGCCTGGGCCATTCCAGTGATTCTTAGCACCCTCTGCTTTCATTCCACGCTGACCGCCTCAGTGATCAGGAGCACTCCAGCACCTGGAGACTAGGGGCCATGGTTTTTGGTGTATTAGCATATTGGAGGAATTAGCCATCATTTCACCACGCTGGCTAGACGGGTTGGTGAATTAGCCCTCCCCTTCCGCCTTTCCATCCGTGCAGCAAATATTAATTTGCCTCTTGGATAGAAAGCCCAGCCTGCACCACTTGAAGGCGGGGTAGGACACTAGGTTACTGGCCCGGCCGGTTCCACACATCGTCACATACGTTCAGCGTGTGGGTCTCCTTCCAGTTAGATACCAGCAACCCTTTTGCAGGCCATATATATATATATATAGCAAAATTGTAGTATGATTGTGACATGTAGTACCTTCTAATGTAATATACATAAATACACTACACTTAAATGTATATTAACTTAGACAAAGTTAAAGTAGAAAAGTAATATATACATTTATAATAAATTATATATTACTTAATTATAATTCATATAAATATATTTATATTTTTTATTTATTAAATATATAAAATATATATATCTGAGCAGTGACGGATTTATAAAATTGCCGCCCTTAGGCACAGCATGTACTACCGGCCACATGCCATCTTTACAAAGAAAAGAATATTTGTAAAAAAGAAAGTATATCATACTCTTAGCGTTTCGTATGTAACGGCTATTTTTCATATAATTATTCAAACTAATAAGATACAACTCAAAATTATTGCTACCATATTCGCCAACTTCGTGGATTTGAGACACTTTTTGAATCCACAATAATTTTAGTATGGTTTCCTGGAATCTCTGATTTGATCTGGTTGGTAAAAGAAAAAAAAAGAAGCAAATATATAATCATAAATATAAAACTATAATGAAAGAGGAGTGTTACCAAAATAAACAGGTGCCCGAAACCGCACAGTAACTGTGATAGGTATCAAATGCTGACATTTTGCAAAAAGCCCATTGCCAACATCGACCACCGTTTTTTTTACCGTTAATGCTGCTTGCAAAACGTTTCCGTTCTGGCTTTTCTCGAAGTCAGAATGTTAATATCAACAACTAATGTCAATTTCCACGTGTGGTGGGAAATATCTGATATTGTAATGTAAACAATGTAGTCATATCCCTTTGTCTTTCGATTCTGTAGTTTATATTTGCATGCGCTAAAGTCTCCTAGATCATCGCTGCCGGGGAGGGGGGCGACGAAGCAACAATTAAAATGAAACATTATTTTCAACATTGCGCAGTTTGGAAAATTTTATTTTTAAGCTCTTTGATGCCGCCCGCGGGAAGTTCCGCCATTAGGCCCGTGCGTTCTTTGCCCACTTAGAAATCTGCCACTGTATCTGGACAATGGACATATTGCAAAAACTTGAAGAGATTTATAAATGGCCCTGCAGTAGGGCACTGGCAACTCTTTCATCCTGTGTATCGTTAATCTGGGTTCAACTACTAACGATGGAAAAAATATAATCTTTGCTAACTATTCACTTGAGCCCAGGGATAAGTTTATTATGCTTTGAAACATTGTTTCTTGAAGTGTGTTCAGCGGAACGCCAAAGTACCGCAATGACCTTCTAGGAGAGTTCTGCAAACCAGTTAGTAAAAAGATGGCCGACAATTCCGAGAAAATCCGCAAATCCTGTAATTTTCTCCTCATGATAGCCACTTAGAGAATAATATATAACCAATATCTTGAAACAATGGAAAATATTACCTTTTATACTGATAACATTCATTGCTTTTATTTTGTGCTTTCGTTCAAGGGGCGATAAATATTAGCTGTTCAGGTTTTCATTAAATATTTAAAGAAGGGTTCCGTGGTAAGCGTGTGGTAATAACAGGGTTTCGTGAGCCAAAGGTTTGAGAACCCCTGCCTTGAGAAGTTCGAACTCCTGTTAAAAAATACAGATTCATGCAGTTGCACAATATTAAAGTAATTGCCCATGGTATCATGGAAGCAGGGCCGATTTTCAATAATATTAAAAAACACGTGCAGCTTTTCTGCCCTTTGTAATCCGGGGTTTCCTTCTTCTAGCAGCAGGGGTCCCAATTCCTCAAACAACTGTAGATCCCGTCTCAACGGGTCCTTGATTGTCCTTGCGCCATAAATAAACTTGCAAACAAACAAACTTAGCATCGATGAAGTACCCTTGAATATGAGAATGATGCTGGTTATATAATAAAAGCTACGTATAATCATATTGTTAATACAATTCAAATTCCTGTTGTCGTTGCAAACCTTTTTCTCGTCTATTCGCTTTCCCAGTGCTTGCATTGCGCCGTGAAACGAACAAACAAAGGCAATCCTAATGCCGTTTCAGCTCATCTGAGAACAACCATCTCTTGGGATGCGCTTACAACAAAATTCCAAGAAATGCTTACGAATTCATGACTCCCCAAAATGCAACTTTTAAAGATAAAGTGAAAAGAGGTCGTTTAAATAGATATTTAGATGTGCAGTCAAATTTTTCTACAAATTGTTTTGCAGACTACAACTCGAACACAGAATGGACCATATGTACGTGAAATCTCATTCCAACTATTGCTGAACATAGCTGAAAAAAAGTAAAAAAGGTGCGCTTGAAAACGCTAAAACCAGAAAAGGGAAAATTTCTGCCCAGATAAAAGAGAAGCATTTATCAATGTAAAATGCATAAAATAAATCAAAAATATTTTATTGATCTTTTTAATGTAGTGTATGATCAAAGCTAGTTTACAACCATTAAAATTCCAACATGTTTCACTACAACTCAAATAGCGATACGATTAAAAATTGAATTTAGTGCAAAACACAGTAAAAAGAAATCGACTTAAAAATAAAATAAGAATACAGAACTGGGTGCAAACAGGCTACACGAAACTAAAAATAGTTGAACTGAATCATAGTACATAAATCTTATTGCACAAAACTGAAAAAAAAATCTATACTAGAATACATATGAAGTTAAAAAAAATAATTTTACTTAATTGAAAAAAAAAACTAATTTAATAGTAAAACAATTTCGTAAGTTGTTAAGTTGTTAACAATTATCTCAGAATAACTACGTTAGCCTTCGTTAAAAACTTAAAGTTAACTTTAAGTTAGCTCTTTAAAGCAACTCTTTGAAGTCAACTCTTTAAAGTAACTCGTTGAAGTTAACTCTTTGAAGTAGCTCTTTGAAGTTAACTCTTTAAAGTAGCCCCTTGAAGTTAACTCTTTAAAGTAACTCTTTGAAGTTAACTCTTTAAAGTAACTCTTTGAAGTTAACTCTTTGAAGT
>QLNU02003225.1:57661225-57684053 GCA_006491805.2 Dysdera silvatica | reverse complement strand
CCTAAGGCTCTTGTTATTTTCAATGGCTTTCCTTACTAGCTCACAGTTGAATTTTCTTATGTCTTCTTTCATGCTTTTGCGCAGAGTTTTACAAAGTTCTATGTACTCAATCCTGGAACTGGTATTTCGATTGTCCACCTTCATATCTCTTCGCCTTTTCATGAGCTGTTTCGTCTTCTCAGATAATTTGCTATTGTGCTTTTTACAGGTTACACCACCAATTTCCCCAGCAGTTTCAACTATTGTCTTAACAATGTTTTCATTTGCTTCTGAGATATCAATTTCTTCAATAAGTCCTTCCAGTGCAGAAAAGCGATTTTTTAATTCCAACTTGAATGCCTCGGTATTTGCTTTCAGTTTCATTAAATCCACCCTCTTACTTACTTGTTTCCTAATGAGCTTCTGTCTTTCTAATTTAGTATTTAAGCGCACTTTACATCTCACCATTCGATGATCACTTCCAGTATTAAATCTGTTCAGTACGCTGCAATCTTCAATAATTGATTTCTTGTTTGCCAGGATATAGTCAATTTCGCTAGTTCCCCCATTTGGGTGTTTCCATGTCCATTTTCTTTGCGGTTTCTTCTTAAAAAATGAATTCATGATGCTAAGATTTTCAGCTTCTGCAAATTCGATGAGTTGATCGCCACGTTCATTCCTTTCCCCGTATCCGTATTTACCAACCGATGTCTCTCCTTGTTCCTGTTGTCCAATTCTTGCATTAAAATCTCCCATGATGAGCTTGATGTGTTGTTTCCCCTTGGTATGTAGCTGTTTGATTTCTTCATAGAATTCCTCAACCTCCTCGTCGGTATGGCTTGATGTTGGTGCATATGCCTGTACTATCTGAAGTTGGTATCGCTGGGTTAGTTGAACAACGAGCCTCGCTGCTCGATCTGACGTGCTTTCGACTTCAAGAAGGTAGTCTTTAATTCTTTTGTTGATTAAGAAGCCAACACCACTTGTTCTTCCAGTTTCCGTTCCTCTATAATAAAACAAATGTCCACTTTTAAGTTCCACCAACTCTTCACCTTTTCTTCTAACTTCACTGAGTCCTACAATGTCCCATTTGATCTTGTCAAGTTCTTCTTCCAATTCCTGAAGTTTTGCTTCAGAAGCAAGGGATCGTCCATTATACGTTGCCAAGGTCAATAACAAACGGCAGCCTGGGCCATTCCAGTGATTCTTAGCACCCCCTGCTTTCATGCCACGCTGACCGCTGCCTTGATCAGGAGCACTCCAGCACCTGGAGACTAGGGGCCATGGTTTTTGGTGTGTCAACATAATGGAGGAATTAGCCATAATTTCACCACGCTGGCTAGACGGGTTGGTGAATTAGCCCTCCCCTTCCGCCTTTCTATCCGTGTAGCAAATATTAATTTGCCACATAAATAGAAAGCTCAGCCTGCACCACTTGAAGGCGGGGTAGGACACTAGGTTACTGGCCTGGCCGGTTCCACACATCGTCACATACGTTCAGCGTGTGGGTCTCCTTCCAGTTAGATACCAGCAACCCTTTTGCAGGCCAATCATAATATACGTTACCAAAAGTAATAGAAAAGTTTATTCTCTGTAATAAAATGGTTTTATTTAGCGACTTGGAATTTAATAAGAGCACCTTAAATTTACTTACAGTAAATAGCAACACATCTAGATATTTATATCAAATTTCTGTAGGCTTTAATTGGAGTATCCTTTAATTCTTCCTACAAAGCAACTTAATATTTGCCCATGATCTCCAAATCTTCAGTACTGAATGTACCCATTATACAATAATTTTTGCCACCCACGTTTAAGTAGCTCAAACTAGAGCTTTTTTTATATTTGGAGAAAAATAGTCCCATGAATGTACCCATGACCTCCAAATTGGTATCATAGGAAAGCAGCGTAACCTACGTTTTATTTTGTTTTTCTATTCTGTTGTTTTCATTCGGGAGAAGTGTCATCAAGTGAGCTAGGGACTCGAACGAGATTCCAGGTAACAAGCCCATGCAAAAGTCCCTTTCATTGTCCCCTAAAAAAGAAAATTCAAGAATTATGTTTGCAAACAATCATTGTAGTACCGATCTCATATCCATGACTGTAGTTCGTCAAGAATTAAATTGGCCTTAGATCTAAGTTCTGACCATGCCAATTCAATGCTCCAACGTCGTTCATAGCAAATCCCTCCTTCACATATCCTTCTGTGTTGCATGAATTTGTGATGTTGTGAGAGGTAGTGAGCAGTTCTGTAATGATGTCACAATATAAGAAGAGTTGAATTGCCTGCACTATCTTGGTACGTTTATGATTCCATGGTCTTGAATGCAGGAATCTATGGCACAAGTCCTGTATAGGAGCAACGCATCTTAAACGACCATCACCAAGAGGGAACCCCTTCTATACGCAGTGTAATATATAAGTATTTTTATCGTATAGTAGTGTTTCATCTAGAAAAAAATCAGGGCGGGGCACATGGCCTGATAAAATGCCTTTTTTTTGGCACTCTAAAGACACATATACTCATGATGAACATCCACGGTTACGTCAGCTTTACTGCTATTGACTCCTTTAATGTCTTGATCGATTTATGTCCCATTGCTGCTTTCTTAAAACTTTTTAGTTTTCGTTTGAAGGTAAGCATTTTTTTAAAAGTACATACAAACGGCGAGGGGAAGTGCGCGTGATTGCAACCTAATGGCAGTGTTGCCAGATGGCAAGATTAAAAAATCCTGACTTCATACAAAATAATTAAATTAATATAACTATAATTTAGTTAAACAATATCCTATACTATATGACAAGTAAGAGTAATAAAATAGGGATGTAAAACATGCTTAATTTAGTGCTTAAAGACAAACAAATTGATTTTAACAAAAATTTGATCTCAAAAATAGGTGGAACCGCTAACGTTTATCGCAGTAGTCCGTGGTTGAAAGTCTGCAAACCTGGCAACAGTGATTTGTTTACAAATATTTGTCTGCAATCTCGTTTTGCCAAAACTTTCATTATTAAGGAACTTAATGCTGGGCAAGTTGAAGGGCAGAGCGCTTAATAGGTTCGGCAGGGCGTTGCGCCCTTCTATTTCGCTTTAGATGAAACACTATGTATAGTGTATATATATAAGAAAAATGAAACATATGTAATTACAAGATACTTACAAACTGTGCATATACGAACAAATGCGATTATTATATCACAATTTACATCCATTTACCCCAGAATTAAAGAAATTGTTGAATATCGACTGGCCAGATTATCTTCTTATTTAAAGGAACCAGTTTTCTCCTTCATGCAATGGATAGAACATAAATCAATAGTTAAATCTTTTATGATAATATATGTTGCGATGCCTAATGACGCTTCACACCATTAATTATTAGTGTTCGTTAAAAAATAAAGCAGAAAAAAAAAAGAAAATTACGAGGAAGAGCGTAAAATTCTTTAAATTTAACGCACTGATTAAGACTTAATGGGACCTGATAACAAACGATTGGAAAGGAACTAAGTCATTAGCTATCTTCGAATGACCGTCAAAATCTTTCTTAGTATTGCCTAGAATTCTTTGAATGATTCCCCTTTGTGCTAATTAAGAGATTGGACTTTTGCTATTGGGCTCAATTAGGTGGTTGAACGCAATCATTTGATTGGATATTTTCCGTTCGCCCTTTAATTGGAGAGCTGAGATTTGTAAATCGCCACTACGAGGAGGAGTGCGTACAAGGTAAGGTTCTGACACAGCAGATTACTGAATTTAAATCACTCTTTAACATTCTAATCGATGTTGCAACATGGTCCACGAAAGGACCTCATGTAAGAAAGATACCACCAGCAACATCTACCATTTCATTAAATCTTCTAACACGCATGGCAATAAGGTATTGCATAACAATGCTTTAATAGTTTCTAAGGCGTTTCTTAATTTGCTACAATACGTTGTCTCTACACTCTGTCCCAAAATGACAGAAAGTGGAAGAGAATAAAAAATCATACTGAACAAATTTTTAAAATTTCCGAATGCTTATGATATAGATTTAATACTGGAATATGCCTATTCATGCGACGTAGTTTTAAAAATAAAGTAAATTTGAAAAAGCTGGTAAAAAATGTTTAAAATTTGCAGTTATGTACTGTCAATAAACTGGTTCACTGTTAAAAGCTATATTACAAATATCTACTTTATTATATAATTTTTTAGTATATATGTACCCAATTTTCTCATTTGCATATCTGTAGAAATACAACGCGTCCAACAGGTTGGAATTTCGGTACAAATATAAGTTCTTCTTTGTGATGATGTCTCTTGAAAAAAAAAATGAACGAAACAGAGGCCCTTAAAATATTGTTACTTAAGGCAAAGTGCTCATTAGTGACAGAGATTAGAAAGAGAATGAATACATCTATCCCTGTAATATACAGTGTGGTAAGAACAGGTCAAGAATTGTAACAAAAAATGCATAGGTTGTCGCAAATGCACGCTAAATAGAGCCGATTGCACTTAGTGACATTAGTTATTAAATAATCAGTGTCATTCTGAGCAAATCGCTTGTAATTCCGGCATCTTAGCTTCCAAGTCGACTATTCGCAGAAGACTTCCCAGGGTAAAAGTTTTTTAAATGGCCCAAAATTGCGAAAAAACGCCCTTCAACGCCACTGGATAAAGAAGCTCGATTGAATTGGGCAAACAGGCACATGTACTAGTGCGATGAATGGATTTTTTTTTCTTTTTTCTAATGAAAAAATATTTAGTTTAGATGGACCCGATGGCCTAAAGTGTATTTGGTACGATTTAAGAAAGAAACTAAGTTAATTCTTCAGTCGACAATAAAATAGATGGACATGTGGCGGTTTGGGCTTGCTATGACTTCAATGGAAGGTCAGAAATAGCATTCATTTCTAGATCAAGCACCATTCTGAACTATCAGAGTTTGTTAAAGAAGTATTTACGTACGTGTTTAAGCATACTTGGTGGATCATATTTCATATTTCAACAAGAAAATATCATTATCCACATTGCATATTGGGTGAAATGGTGGTTTTGCAATAATATTAAAGTTATGGAACGGCCGCCTAGAAACGCAAATCTAAATGCGATTGAGTATACTTGGGGTATACGAGCAAGGATGGTGAACAAAAAAAATTATCAAGCATTGTGGAACTGTGAAAAGGAATTTACAAATGTTGGTATAAATTATTTACTTTCTGGAATGCCAGATCATTTCTTTGAAGTTATTAAAGCCAGTGGTAAGGCAGCCAAATGTTAATTTTTAGAAATACATTAATTATACATAAATAATTAATTAATTATACATACATAAATTATAATACATTAATATTGTTTTCTAATGATTATCATAGTGATTCCTAATCTTTTTCAAACCACGATGAACTTTTATAGTCGCCAACTAATCCGCGACCTCCCTCTGTCTGCCACCGCAACATTTGCATAATAAAAGCATTTTTAAGAGAGTAAAGGAAACACATTAAATAGAAAATTATATTATATTAATTATATATATAATTAATATATAATATGTTAATCGTATATGTATGTATATAATACATATATAAAAGGTAAATGTTGGAATAGACAAAAGATGTACGAAAGGAATATAGAAATTGCTTATGATATTATTACTTATAATACATTACATGCAAAAGGGAGGGGGCGTAAAAAGTATATATATATATATAAAAATAAAAAATAATAATAATAAAATAAAATTATCAACGAAGAACGTGCATTCAGAGCAGCAATTAGTATGATAAATGATATATTAATTGAAAAAAGTGAAAATATAAATGTAGAAAATTAAGTAAGTAAATTGGAGAAAAATGAAAGTAAATAAATGAAAATTATTAATAAGTAAGTACAGGTATATGGAATGCCAATAACCACACAACCACATCTGTAAATTATGTAAAATAATACAGGTCTGTACACTAGAACATGTATATACAGGATTTCAAGAACTAATTTCATTATATACAACCCCTGGAAAAAAGTTTGGAATCAACATCTATGGTCTGTAAAGTTTCATCAAAATCGATAAGGTATTCTAAAGAAAATAAATTTTCAAGCCCAATTTATGTATTTCTAAAAATATATATTGTTTCTGAAATTTACATGCAAAAAACATCATTTAAATTAGAGTATTTCTTAAATTATTTAATTTCAACTAACAACACCGTGAGAAAAAGTATGGAATCATGTGAAGTACGGGAAAAAAGTATAAAATCATGTGAAGTACTGGGAAAAAAGTATGGAATTATGTGAAGTACGAGAAAAAATTATGGAATCATGTGAAGGATGGGAAAAAATTATGGAATCATGTGAAGGATGGGAAAAAATTATGGAATCATGTGAAGTACGGGAAAAAAGTATGGAATCATGTGAAGTATGGAAAAAAGTATAGAATCACGTGAAGTACAGGAAAAAAAGTATGGAATCATGTGAAGTACGGGAAAAAAGTATGGAATCACATTAAAGTTTATTTGATTAGTAGCACGTATGTTCTCCATGGGCCTTGATTACAACCTGGATTCTCTTTGGCATGGACCCCGCAAGTTTTCTGCAGTCATTTCGATCAATTTTGTCCAATGCGGTCTTAATAGCAATTTTTAATGTTTCTTAATTTGTTGGCTGCTGCTTCATGACAAGTTATTTAAGTTTCCACCGCAGATTTTCAATTGGGTTCAAATCCGGACTGCAGGTTTGTCAGTCCAATGTCTTGTAGTTTGTCTCCGAAAAGTAATTTTTAAGAAAACTAGACCTATGACATGAGTCATTGTCGTCCACGAAGCTGACTTCCTCATCCTCAAACCGGTCTTTGATCGTTGGAATGTGGAAAAGGTTTAAAATTTCGATGCAGACGTCCGAATTCAGGGTTCCATTTACTATACATAATTTACTTGGACGTTCGGACGACATACTCCCCCACTCCAAAGATCACAAAAGATGTAGGAAACTTTTTGCGGAACTTCATACAATCTTCATTCATGGTTTCTCCTTCTAGATGTCAAACAAATGTTCCATTGTCATCACCACTACCAATGCATATTCTTGATTCATTACTAAATATCATTGCGCTCCAGTCCAGACCAGTCCAATTTTTCCTTCGTTTTGCCCATTTTAATCTAGCTTGTTCATGTTTTTATGAAAGTTTAAGCTTAGCCTTGGCCTTACAAAAGTGAAAATTCATACCCTATCGACGTTTTTCTCTCTGTTTAATCACAAACGTTAGCTTTAGATATTTTTTCCCATTGATCATTTATAGGTTTTGACATCGAAAATAGCTTACCTTTACATATTTTCCTTAGAGTTTGATCCTGACGAATAGAAGTTGTACGAGGCTTGCGACGACGATCAACGTTCATCACGCTTTTCGTTTCTTTATACTTTTTGCAGATTTTCGAAATGGCGGATTGAGAACAAAAAATGTCTTTGCAAATTCTAGTAGAGTTTTTCTGCTGCTAACCATTTAATTATTTTGTTCTTACCTTGAATATTGAGCTCTTTTATCGGTGCCACTTTTTTTTGCTAGCTAACGATATGGAAGCAATTTGGCGCAGTATAGCCCAGATGCTCTTGCGCCATAAAAATCCAAACAAATTAACAAAAGTAAGTAATGCTGGTTTTATATATTTACCTCCACTCAGAATTCAACCATGCATATTACATAATCATAACATCATTTGCTCACTTAGAATTTGCATAAACAAGCCTTTGATTTCATACTTTTTTCCCCATACTTCAAATGATTCCACATTTTTTTCCATGGTGGTGTTAGTTAAAATTAAATAATTTCAAAAATACTGCTAATTTAAATGATATTTTCACATGTAAATTTAATAGAAAACTATATATATATTTGGAAATACACCAAGTCGGTTTAATAAACTTATTTTCTGTAGAATAGCTTATCGATTTTGGTGAAATTTTGTGGACCAGAGGTGTTGATTCCAAACTTTTTTCCAGGATTAGTATAAGCGTTATATATTTTGAATTGGTAACAGTTTGGCACCAAACTGTTACCAATCCTAAATAATTCCGCCAATAACACCCCCCCTCTCTCTTTTTGAAAATGCCAACGCTTAAGGTGGTGAACTCGAAGGGTCAGGCCCAACATATCCTTGTAAGTACATTCACATTTTATTACATCTTTATATATTTGAATATTTCTTGTTAACCTTAATGATCTGTAGGGTGATGTCGGGAATAGAACGCTCTTGAGCCGTTTGACATTGGTTTTTAGGGGTTTCGTTGAACGGTTCCTTATCATTTCAGAAACACTGTCTTGCAGATCTTATATATTGTGTCTGGCATACATGTATAACTGTTCCCTTGAAAAAGATTGTACATGCATGCCTAGATTCAATATATTATTGTATAATTTCAATTTTTCACTTTCGTTACTGACGCATTATTTTAAATCGTAAAAATGAAATGTGATATGCAATAAAGCTACTTGTCATAAACTTGTTTATGCATGTATATATTTTTATTACATATGCATGTATATTTTATAATATATGCTGTACATACATTTACACCTATATTGTATATGCGCTTATATAAAATGGCATTAGTTCTTGAAATCCAGTATATACATGTTCTACTGTGTAGGCCTATATTATTTTATATAATTTACAGATATGGTTGTGTAGTTATTGGCATTCCATATATCTGTACTTACTTATTAATAATTTTCACTTATTTACTTATATTTTTCACCAATTTACTTACTTAATTTTCTACATTTTCATTTATATTTTCACTTTTTTTCAATATATATACATATATATAAATATGTCCGTAAATTAATGTATATTATAGATATAAAGTTAATAACCATTAGTAGCATATTGCAATATGTGTAGCCATGTTGAAATACAAAAGCGTTGGAAACATTTGGTATGAAATTCTTTATAAAAATAATTGCAACAAAAAATAGTTTCGGCCATTCTCCAGAAACCTGTTCACGACCCCCAGGTTGGGAAACACTGATCTATCATTTTAGGACGTGTGTAGAGCGGCTTCCTGATATTTTTTCTGACTGTATATTAACTTTATAGCGAAGTGAAATATTTTTCCTTTGGTATCTGAAGACATATACAAGCATTGTAAACATAAACAAAATTTTAGAAATTAATAAAAAAAGTTTTTTATGCACTTTTTGCATTTTAATTATCGTTTTGGGACACAGTTTAATTCATTTGCAAGATTTATCTATTTTTAGTAGTTCTCTGCCAATATCAGGGTTTTAAGAATAGTACATCTTCACCCATACCCCATGATCTGGATATCAAAAACGTTGTACGTTACAAACCAAAAAACTCGCTACAAAATATCGACGATAGTTCTATGTTTGATCGAAGTTATACCATTAGCCAAAGCCCTTTAAACAAAGTTCGCTATCTCAAATGGAGTATATTTCTAATTTAAGATGCGTTAATAATTAACTTTATACAAAATAGTTTTTCCTCAATAAATTATATTAAGAATTTTTGAACTGCGTCGTTTTCAAATCAAATACATCTTTATGAAAAAACGCCTTTTCAGCCCAAACACCCAACTTTCTAATCATAGCACTAGCAAATGTAACTAAATGTAATAATAAAATGCAAAGAAATTCATCAAATTTAATAACAAAATCATTATAGAAATAACTACAATTTGATTAGTGTTTAAATACTTTTTATTCGCAACGATTTTTAATAATTTAAATTAAATTTAACTTACATTTCTTGTTTTAATTACTTTGGTGGTTAAAACAAAAATTTCTTAACTAGATTAACGGGAATTTTGTTGAATGAATAAATTTCCTTTCGAAAAATTTTCCATTGATCTTTCCAAGCCTATTTCTTATGCTTTTGTTTCATGTCAGTTTTGTGCATTTGAACTCATCATGAAACTTATTATTTTAGCTTTATCGCATAAAGTGATTTAAAAAATAATTCCATATAGCCTATAATGTAAAATCACGAGGCACACAATTTTTAACTTTTTTTCCATATTTTACATTTTCCCTTCAATTTCTAAGTGTACGTAGGGTCTTTACAACAAAATGAATTTTACTAAGTTTTCTGCAAATTTCTTTAGATCTAATCACGCTCACCATTTTTCAAGTTCGTCTTCCTCAGTTCTCCTCCAAGAATTTCTCGGTCTGTCTCTGTTTTTGTCCTTTCTAAAGCAGCGGTGGCCAACCGGTGGTCCGTGGACCATTGGTGGTCCGCAGAAAAAGCTGGACATTATTTTCATTTTTAATGTTTGATTAATAATAAAACAAAAATAATATTTTAAGAAATTCTAATATTCTGAATGACAATTTTTGCTTTTGTATTGCACTAAATTCACGAAATGTACTTGATAGGTTCCTAAATTTTTAAGTACTAATTTCTAACTTTCTATTAAAATAATTAATTGTAAATTTTTTGTCTATAATGTACTTGAGATAATTATCGGCAATTAGTGAAAAAACCTCACTTGCCGCAATGAGGTTACCAAGAAGGGCCCTGTATTTATCTTTTAAAAAAAAATCATATAAATGGTCCGCGGATTTTAAAGTTATGAATTCAGTGGTCCGTGACGTCTTAAAGGTTGGCGGCCACCGCTTTAGAGGTGTCTAACTGAGTATTTATTACATGCAACTCTGAGTTTCTTTCTGTGTGTATACACGTCCTTAACGATGTTATGCATAAATAAATTCTGATTGACCGACTATTGATTGATTAAGTGACTGACTGACTGACCGATTGATTGATTGATTTATTGATTGAACCGCCGTACTTCTGTTCTTGATCATTTCTGACAACAGGATTTGGCCGAGAATCCTCCTAATTATATTACACAATGAGTAGTAAATAAACTATTAAAGTCAAATTATACCAAATAAAAAATTAGCTAATTTATACTTATTATCTTTTTTGGTCTGTGTGTGTGTTTGTCCACTTTTTATTTTTTTTTTTTTATCATAAACTATCAAATTATTCCTCTTAAAATTAACAAAATTATTCATTTGTATTTGGTCAATATATTATGAACTCTTTCGGTAGAAGATATTATTACTCTTATTAAGGTAAACACAATTGTCTAACTCTCAATATATAAAAACACCGGGGCAAAAATTTAGAAATCTGGCAAAGGAGATTATGATGGTCATATTTTTTTAGCAAAAAATAGCGTTAGTCAAAAAATTATTGTCTCTCTTTTAATGAACGTGAAATAATACCAAATTTGGAATATTACCTGATTCATAAAATTAAGTACAATTACAGTAGAACCTTTCAAAAGTGACCACTTTTGGAACTGGGCTGCAATGCTCACCACAGAGAGGTGGTCACTTTACACGACAGACTTTGGTGTAGGCATGGCTAAGTCCTCTCTTATGAAAAATTATCATCTTATTCATGTGGTCAATGTACAAGGGTGTTCGCTTCATCAAGTTCCACTGTATTTAGCTTATTTCCATAGATAGATTTAAAACAATACACACGCTTAGTTCTTGTGTTCATACTGACGCATTTATTTAGAATGTCGTTCACCCTGGTTTGAATTCCAAAGGTGCCAAAGAAAACGGTTACCGGCTACTTACTGTAGTACGAGGGTTGGTTCCCTCGGATGTCAGAGGTACGTATTCCAAAGAAAAAAATGTAGGTCTCGGCACTATATGGCTTTTTAGGGCCTTGAGCCCTAAAAACGAAAACGAACGCTACTAAATTTTATCGATTGAGTCGTATTAGAACTAATTTTACAAAGCACACGTATTATTAGTAATATTTCAAAAAAGAATCAATGAAGAACCATTACTTATATGAATCTATGAAAACTATTAGGGTAAAACAACGTTACTCTATTGCGAAATTTGAACCTTTACAATTAAAAGAGCACTTTGTTTTTAATTTTTCATTGCACGATTACACTACTCAAAGGGATAATCTTAATCTGAAGGTTTTTATTAAAGAAATATTTTATTTTTTTATTTTTACATTAAGGTGAAAATAACAGAAGGTGAATAGAAAAAAAATGCAAGCAAGATTCTGAAACAACTCCTTCTCTTCTTTCTTTCTCTCTCTCTCTCTCTCTTTTTAATTTTGCATCTCAAAAGCTTCGAGTAGGAAAAGACAGGCAACCATACATCACGGCGTATCTCAATATCATATCTTTAAAAACAATAATTTAAATAATCGATTTGTCATCTCCTTTCGCGAGAGTGAGGACGAGAAATCTCGAGAAAGCTGAGAAGAGAAAAGGGGGAAGGGTTCAAATATGATGCACGAAAGCGACAAAATAATAGAAAATAAGGGAGAAGAGAGAGGGGGAAGAAGAGATGTTGAAAACTTGATATTTGATATGCGAGAAGGCTGCATGTATGTATGTAAGGGTTTTCTTTTTGAAGAGACGAGCTGGGATTTAGGGCCGTAAATCACAGACAAGAAATTGTCTTGGGGACTAAATGCAAATTTACATCAAGCAAAATTGGGATATTTTTGCACGCATCTTTGTGATTTTCGGTTAGATCGGAAATTGACATAGTAGTTTAAGTCGTTCTGTTACCTCTGAAGGGCTTGTGTGGAATATTCTGAGCAGGGCCGACGTATGACGTCACTAAACACGAACGCCCTGTTGTTTACTATGTAAGACCCTGTTTAAAGTGATGGATGGATCTTGAAGAGAAAGACTACATTTTTGGAGAGAATAATGATGCCGAGATTAGAAAATAGGCTGTTCATAAGCACATGAGAACTCTCCCTCAAGCTCTTTAGCATAAAAGATCCTCTCTTGGATACCAAAGCATCCTTAAGGGAAAATTGGGGACAAAAAAGGGAAAAAGTATCGAAGATTTTTATACATGAATGTACCTATGATAGGGGAAAAACAGCCCCTCGAAAAATTGTGATATGTGAAGGTTTGAAAAGAAGCGTATTCAGATAAAAATTTAGGGAAAAACTGCATTTTTTTTCGTTGCTTAATGTCCAATCTCATCATTTTAATTTTTTGGTATTCATTGAAGTACCTTCGTTAATATTTTAACGTGACAACATATACCAAAGCATTTTTAATCAGCTTTTTCTCAGTTTAGCATATTCTTCTGTCATAGTTCCATTAAAGGTTTTTTCCTAAAAAAGCAAATGCTGTACATTTATTTATAAATTTAAAGTCAAAGGGATTTTTGCAGGAAAAAAGGGAAATTTCTTTAGACGCATCGGTAAAGGACATCCGCTTGTCAGTAAACGGATGTCGATGTTTTAACGCAACTTTTTGTACACTCTTGGTAGATAAAATTTCAACTAGAAAAAACTTCGTTATTTTTTTTCACGTTGATTTTTAATTTAATCTTCTGAAAAGAAATTTATCGCATGGTTTTAATGCACATGTTTAAGGCTATCGTATTATTGGATTTTAGCATCTGCTGGCTTCATTTACCGTCGCTGCTAATATTAAGAAGGGAATCAAAGACTTTTTTCACTAACAAATGATAACGCAAAAAATTTTTATAGTTAGTTATTTTAACAAAAGAATACAATTTATTCATTATTTCACTCACTCTGTTTTCTTGATTGAATACGGTTTAATGTACAGTATCTACCTCGAAATATTATTTGATTTCTTGGTTGAGGCATTGCTTATTCTATCTGCAAGCATTACATTTTGCACTTTTTCAAAGATTTTATAAAAAACAAATAAAAAGGATGAGAACATGATAAGAGAGAAAAACTAAATATAACAGTAGAAACAGTGCTTAAATTGGGCCGGAGAATACTGGAGCCCAGCTCCTGTGTGCTCCAGCATTCCTCATTTCTCCAGGGGTCAGAGCTCCAGGGCTTCTTCATTTCTGGCGATTATTTAAATATTAGCCGGAGCCTCTAAATTGATGTTGTCATGAGAAAGCAATAAATTTGCGATTAGGGTTGTGCGTTTTGTTGTCCAGAAAAATGGATATAAACAATTAATATGATTTATCGATTCTTTTGCAGCCATTCGATTTTTTAATCGATTTATCATAATATTAGGGCTCCTGCACTTTTTTTTTGTTAGAAATCAAACCCTGAGTAGAAATATTAGTCCTTAGGGACTGCGAGAATTATTGATAAATGTCTAATGATATTAAAATAGGAATAAATATGACGATTGGTAATTTCGTTAAGAAAATATCAGGAAGTTGAATCTACAACACGATTCTCCTTGAGAATGCAACAGCGAGACAATTATGATCACATTAGTATGATAACGAGATAAATTATGTATGCGCACGTGTGCACAGTCAACTATCACATCGATTGTGTGGCACCCAAATATTATAAGTGCAAAAATTGCAATTTCGAAAAACTGGAGTTTAAAAGTTTAAATCTTTTAATCGAATGAATAAATTCTGTAGAAGCTTTTTAAATGTTGTAGAGCTTTATTACATAAGAAAATTTTCTGCATAATTCATTGATTTTATCTGCAGGTGTAAACTTTTAAATTGCATTTTTTTTAAAAGTTTAATTTTTGCGCCTGAAATATCCGTGCGCAATACAATGATGTATTGTAGCTAACTTTAATCCAGAAATATAATAAGCTTAACGGACTTCAATTCTATTTCCGCATGGGATGACAGAAGTAATGCCCAAAAAATCCATCAAAGAAAAGATCTTAAACTTATTTTTTCGTGGAAAATAGCTAAGGAAGGTTTACCTTTCGTAGGTGGGCGATTTTATCGTTTTGTGCTACAACCGTAAATTACGAAAAAAAAAATGAGATATCCCAAATAATTTTGAAAAGGAGATTTTGTGACCTTTTAAAAAATGAAGAAATTGCATGGCAATTTTAAAAGGAAAAATAATTTAAGAGAAAGTTTTTTCTTAATTCACTTCATTGGACAATCATGTGGACAAATAATTTAAAGTTAAATGGCCATTCCATTTAAGGTCACAAAATATGTGTACCAATTTTCTTAAGCAATATGGAAACCAACTAAGGCATAATAATAAAAAAAATTAAATATCCACATTAAAAAAATAAAATACCACAAATAATAATAACACATGACTAAAATTTCAAATAATAAATATTTATTTTTTTATTGAAAACTTACTTTACTTTCCTCGACTAACTACTGGATATCCAAAATATCCATACAGAAAAATATTTCTATAGGCACATGGATTAATATGTGATTTTAAATATTATTGCATATTACGCAACGTAATAATGCTGTTTTTAATATGCGGATTTATTATGGCACTCATGTATACAATTGAAGGCCATAGTTGACATTTTTTGTACAATACTTATACATGCAAGAACAAAGCACATACTTGATTCACGCAGATGTTTCTCCATGGGAATTTAAATTCCTTTATTGCATATTAATATATTCCACTAATATATATTTCTCTCTATCTAAGAAGCCTGCAAACTTTTGCGTGCCACAATATTTAAGCACACACGCAAACGTTGTCTTGTATGTAGGGAGCGTGTGTCTATAAATCTTTACTCTTACTCAAGCAGAGTAAAAGCAAAGTGGGGAAAATGACAGTATATTTTTTCTACTTCATGAGAAAAACTTGCACTCATGAGCTTAGAGTCTGGTATCAAATCTGAAAGACGTCACGTCTCTTACTTTATCATACACACACTGACGAATAAAAAATATTTATCCAAATTTTAAAACTCTTACTTCAATTAGAATTTTAAAGCACTCATATCAGCAAAAACTTTAAAATATTTACTTTATTCAGAATTTCAAAATATTTACATCAACTTAAAATCTAAACATTTTAATTAGGAAAATTTTAACTAAAATTAAATACGAATAGACCTTGCATTTATTATATGTTACTTTCTAGGTAGTTTGAACTTAGAAATATTAATTACATAATTTAATGAAGGTTGGTAGTAATATTATTAGAAAAGCTACAATGGTATATGCTGATTAGTATAAATCGATTTCTGACAACATACTGACAATATACTGACAATTATTTCTGACAATATACGGGCAATTATTTCTGACAATATACTGACAATTATTTCTGAAAATCGTCTAACCATAATTTTGATTAGTGGAGACCTGATCTAGGACTGTTAATCGCGCTTGTTTTGCATATATTAATTCCAATTTATATGGTATTTTTTATCTGTATTATTATTAAGGGGGTGCATGCTGAAAAAACTGAGGACCCCTGCAGTTTTTGGGACTGGACCAAAATGTATTTATTTTATAAATGTATTTCATCAGTTTATTGAGAAGTCGCAGATTTGTTTGCATTTAGTTTCTTGACTATAAATGATTCCCAAACTTTAACATTTTATGAAACTGGACTTATAAATGAACAAGATGACAGGTTTGATTATTAAACGACTCAGTCATAAAATAGTACTAGCCTTTTCTTTGATATTCTTTGATTAAAATGCTCTTTACTGATTACTCCATCTTTTTAAAATCAATATTAAAATTAATTTATCAATAAATGAAAAAGAAGAACATGAGTAAAGCAATTAAAAGAAACTTACACCCAGTATTCTTCTTATTATGTGCAACAGATGTTATTTAGTAATTACTTAATTTTTTTGGAAATTGAGATGATGTTAGACAGAAATGGAATAAATGACTTTCATGAATGTCAATTTTCACTTTTGCATGACGTCTTAAATAAAGCGTTCAATCACACTTAATACCGCATTAAATTAAATGACACAAAAAGCATATGAAAAACCAACATATTTCTTTTGGAAATCCAATAGATTATTTTTAATAATTTTTCCGTTAGATATACTGTAGCCATTAAAATTAATCTGTAAGATGAAATTACCCTTTGAAGGGATAACATTATTGCCAAATTAATGGTGAACATATAAAGGCACCGGGGCGAGATTTTGTAACTTTTCGTGGTGGAATTTATTGCACAATAATTTCGGCACCCACGTATTATTAGCTCAGAATAGAGAGTTTTTTATTTTAATCCAACAATATAAAAGTTTTACATAAAAGTTTTTTTAATTTAATAATATCTTACATCTTAATATATGGAGAAAAAAGAGCGTTGTTTCTGTCTTCGTTCGTCTAGCGGGCAAGATACTCCGAGCTCAACATAGGGACCCTGGTTCGAATCCAGGATGAGGACGGCGTCTCTTTTTCTCCTAAAATAAAAATACCTCTAATTTAAGCTAATAATACGTGGGTGCCAAAAATTATTATATAATTATAATTAATGGTTAAAATTGTCTCACTTTTTGTAAAAAGCAAAACAATTATTAACTTACTAATAATCTTTAGCTAATCAAACATGACGTGTGGGATATATAATTTTCCATATGTATTGTCCATACCGATCCGTATCACAAATTCGAAAGCTTGTATTTTCAACTCAAAATCAATTAAACTTCTCAACGGAGACAATTAATTACAATTAATTATCCAATTTACATGTACTTCTAGAATTTGACTACAGTGTGTTGAAATATATTTTAATTCCCGGCTGTCTCCACATGCTCTCGTTCAAATAAATCCCATATTGCTTTGATGGGGAAAATGAACACTCTGCTCATAGGGAAATCCCTCGCGTTATCACCAGTTCGAATGTGTGTAAACTTGCGAAAAATCCCCAAACTGCTACTTCCAAGTCTTTGCTTCTGCCCCTAAACGACTTCCCTCCCTGTGCTCGAAATGAGAATAGCTTTAGGTTTATGGCTGTAGATAAGGGGTATCTGGGTTCTTTTGTCGCTGAAGAATGCTGCTGCGAATGTTTCTAAGCGATCCTTCCCTCCGCATCCTTTTTTCCCCATCCCCCCCATCTGCTATTGGCTATCCCCTCCCTTATTTCCCTTTCTCCCCCTCTTTACGTGTAATATGTGTCATGTAGGAACTCTCACTGCTGTCAGATAAGGCCCTCTGTTTAAGACATTACTGCTAAAAATATTTCCCATTGAGGCGCTGTCGTCAAGCACTTCAAGTGAAGTTTTCCAGACGAGATGTATTGTTTTAAAGGAGCCGTTAATAGGGTTTCAGGCGAGCAGCGAAAAAGTAATTTCTATCTTTTTTAAAATGAGTTTCCGATATATATATATATATTTCAGTGAGTGTGGACGGTCTGCGAAGGAGGGAAAGTCTAGAAATCATTGCTGGAAACATAGCATCGACTTCCTCGCTCCTCATTCGAAAATTTGAAGAACATAAGGTTGAAAAGTAGATCATTTTGCTCGTTGGTGTATCCTTAATTTTTAAGTTAAAATACTCTAGCGTCATACTTTTATCAGGTACCTATTTTCGTCTCTATTTATGTTCAGTGAATTTCCCAAAATAATTTTTTACTCATCTTTGTTTGCAAGGAACAGTTTTCAAAATACAAATTTTTTTACCAGAATAATTTTTTCGCTGTCCTAGATTTTATTCTGAATTGCTTTACGGATCTTACTTTTCGACGTATTTAGTTATAAAGTACAATTTCCATATAACGTACTTCCGTATAGCGAAATTCTCTATATAGCGAAGTTTTGGTAAATCCCCATGGTCATTACATATGAAAGTGTTTCTATATAACGAAATAAATTTCTATATAACGAAATTTTTAACGACCAAAACAGAAAATCGAGTGGTCACGTCAGCTACCTTGGGTTCCCTAATACCGCCGAAATACATTACGATTTTAAGAATATGTGCAAACAAATAGAATGTGGCACGCCTAAGGGATTTTAAAATCCCTAATAAAAAGTTTTCCTAAACACACGCACACCTGTATCTGGTTGCCCCATATGGTGCGAAGCTGCTAGGCTTGGAACAGGTCCCACTTGTCCTTGAATACATTACATAGTTTGAATAGTAGTATTTGTAACGCTTTTGTACTCTTTTGAGTACCAGAAATCCCGAACTTACAAATTTCCTGCAGGAATGTTAACACTTTTATGATGAATCAACGTCACCATTTGTTGTGCAGTAGGATATTAAGAGGTTTTTTTTTACAAAAGCATGAACATGTATGAAAGAAGCATTAAATACATTTTCATTTTAAGGTAAGAATTACCTTAAATATAAATAAGAATATTGAAAGATTATAATTGCGAAATGCAAGTACTAGATCAACCTGTCATATGTGGCCCAATTCCTAAATTATAAGAAGTTTGGGAAAGAGAATTAAAAGCAAGAGGTATTGAACTATCTGATTTTGATGAAGATATCAGTTCAATTGATCCACTCATTGGAGCTGATTTTGCTGGTTGTCTTTTTACTGGACTGATACAAGAACTTGCTTTTGGATTATCAGCCGTACAAACTTTTCTTGGATGGGTAATATGGTAAAATATGAACGTCTTTCTACAAAAATGGAAGCACATTCCCTATTGATACAGAAAAAATATTGCCTGATCTTTGGAAACTTCAAACTATTGGAATAAAAGATCCTTGTGAAAAAAAAAAGAATCAAGAAGATCTAGAAATGCTAGCTTTGGATCATTTTAATAAAACTGTCACAATTAAAGAAGATGGAAGATATGAATTTAGTTTATCGTGGATCTTCGATAAGGGAGAATTGCCTAGCCATGGAGATGCGGCGGAAAAAAGACTGAGAAATCTTGCCATCAAGTTAAAAAGAGAAACCACATAGATAATGAATGATGCTAAATTTTACCTAAGAAGATGGGAGACAACTGCTCTGAACGGCGAGGTCGTTTTAATAGATACTGTTTCTGTCTTGGGGTTGATGTGGAATAAAAAAACGATACACTTTTTGTGAAGTAAATGGCGTTATTGATATATTCGAAGTTCTAACAAGAAGAAATCGTCTGTCAATAACACAAAGAACTTTTGGCCCGATAGTGTATACTTGTCCAGTGACAGTACTTCATAAGCCACTCTTACAAGAAAGTTGGAAAACTAAATTAACTTGGGACGCAAAAGTTCCGTCGGATATAGGAGTGTTTTAAAAAATGGGTAAGAAGTTTGAAGATGCTATCTTCCATACAAATTCCCAGATGTGTTTTTTCTGGCAGAAGACTTGAGATTGAATTACACACCTTTTGTGATGCCAGTATAGTGTCTTATGTGGCTGTAGTGTATTTAAGATGTAAAGAGTATCAAAAAGTATCGGTACAATTATTAATAACAAAGTCAGGAATTGCCTCTCTGAGACAGATCTCGTTGCGTCGGCGCATGTTTGGCCAACAATGTAAGAAAGGGATTTAATCCCCAAGAAAATAAATAAGAGTTTTATTGGACCGATTTGGCAAGTACCATACTATGGATTCAAAGAGATGAACCATGGGAAATTTTTGTATAGAATAGGGTAAAAGAAATTAGAGAGTTGACTTCTTTAAGAGCATGGAGACATACACCCGGGAGATTAAACCCAGCCGATTTGCCCTCACGAGGATGCTTGGTGGAAAAATTAATTTCATCAAATTGGTGGGAAGGACCTACGTGGCTAAAGCAAAGTATTTCGAGCGTCTCCGCCCCGTTTTTACCCAGTTTCACACAAAATTTGATTGCATAACGCTGCTCCAAAAACTGGTCCATTTTTTGATCGACGAGGGTGCAGTAGATGTTCTGCGCGGGAGTGCGGACCCTGCTGCAACAACCGGGTTCGCATGACTACCGTCTTGCTTCAATCCAGATTCCTCCCACCAACTTCTCCGCCCCGTCAGCCAGCGTTGCCAACTACAAAAAATCATTCCGGGAACTTCTGGGACAAACCCTGTATGTGTGCCTGAGGAAGAGCATTCCAGATTGCTTGTATGCAACCCCAAAGTTCATCTGTAGTAGCTATGGGACGAGGATCACGAGCGAGACGCCGACCAACGAAATCCCACACATGTTCAATCGGCGACATATCCGGCGAATAGGCAGGCCAAGGAAGAAGCTGTATCTGTTGTGATGAAAAGAAGTCTTGAACATTCCTGGCAATATGTGGGCGGGCATTGTCCTGTTGAAATACAGCTCCGGGAATGCCTTGAAGGAAGGGAACAACTTCGGGCTCCAGAACTTCATTGATGTACCGGTTGCTGTTAAGATTACCCACAATTCGTAGCAGCTGAGATCGTCCATGATACGCAATCGCACCCCAGACCATAACGCTGGGGGTTCGTCCATTATGACGTTGGATAATGCACTCCGGAAGGTGGCGTTCACCGGTATAGCGTCTAACACGGATGCGGCCATCACTGTACCCCAAATTAAAGCGGGATTCATCAGAAAACACCACTTGTTGCCAATCAGCACGCCAGTCTCTATGTCCATGAGCCCATTGTAGCCGCAGGCGCCGATGGTTTTGCGTCAGAGGGATCCTGTATAAAGGAACTCTTGCACGCAGTCCACGGTGCAGTAGACGCCGACGAATTGATGAAGCAGTGCACCAACGTTCTGCCAACTGTCCAGATGAAGCAAAACGGTCCGTCACCGCCATGCGGACCAGGTGTCTATCATCCCGTGCTGACGTCACCTTTCGGCGTCCACTCCCGGATTTCCGAGTTGTCTGGTTCTCTTGAACCCACTGCTTCCACACTCGCATCACTGTGCTGCTGTTACGCCCCATACGAGCTGCTATTGCACGATAAGAAAACCCTCCTTCACGAAGGCCGATCATTCGTCCCCGTTCAAACTCCGTAACTTGCTGAAATGTCGCCCTCTTTCGTCGTAGAGGCATAGTGACGTCTCATGTAACGTTTACCACTAGCAGATAACCATACACGCCCCGCTACAGCCCTCTATTTATACGGATCCATCAGCAGTTCAGAGGGCGCTGCTCAGCCCACGCATGCGTGATGACTCTGAAATTCTAATCATTTGAATAGCATACCCTAATTTGCATTTCCTGAAAGTTTCAGCTCAATCACATGATTCCTTCATGGTGTTGCAATTTTTACAAACATGAGTTTATTTCATAGTTTAACAATAGTGTTGATTTCACATGTTATCGCCTTTATTTAAATGCCATTGTCATATCTTATTAACATTAAAAGTCTGCTAAGAAAATGGCATACATTTTAATTCTAGCTACAAATATAAATATAATATACTCACTTAGTTTTTGATACTGCTTTTATATACAGTCGGATGTGGTTTTATGGGGTAGATATGTTTCTCAGAAAATCTCATAAAAAACTTGCCTTACTTCAAAACATTAGACCTACGATTCGTAATTTTCTAAAATCGCAAAAAAAAACCAACAACAATGCGATAAGTCAAATTTTACCTAAAACCACTTAAATTTTTATGCACCTTTTTATAGTGCATAAAAATTTGATAAAATAGGAATGCTTAACAGCGCAATAATAAAATTTTAGAACTTTTTTTGTTAAAATGTGCGCCATAAAGAGTTATTGTTGCTATTATTAGATTTAGCAATACGCAGCTGATAAAAAAATACACCTTTTAAACAATAACTCGTTTTAAAAAAAATGTAAATGTGCCTATTTTTTATAAAAAAAAACCATCAACAATAATGAAACGGCTAGAGCTCGTCTTTAGACTTTTCCTACTTTAATGTATAACATAGATCTAACCTATTTTCAAACTTTAAGCTTTGCAATATTTTATGTCTATGTAAACGACAAAAATCCTGTCCTATTACACACACAAACACACACACACACACACGATTACTTTAAACTATCTCTTCTTCTGTAACTGACACAAAAACGTCAGCCGCTGTTCAAACAACATACTCGTCTACAACATACTACTGCTTATGAACAGATTTTGAAAATCAATATGATAGCTAATTTCATTCTCTATAAAAGTGCTACTGAACTAAACGTAATAAACAATTATTACGGCCATGGTCATAAGGCAATTTACTAGTTAAAATATCTCAGATTACGTATCACGCTTAACTTGTCTTCGAACATAAATAGAAAATACTTCAAAAATAGGCA
>QLNU02003225.1:57605969-57661125 GCA_006491805.2 Dysdera silvatica | reverse complement strand
GATCAGACTGGGCAAGGACCCAAAGTTTTCTGGGGAATCTCTTTCCCTTGGGAAATAAAACCCTAAACTAAGGACCTGTGAATACAAATCGAAAGCACTAGGTAGGTACCTGCTGGGCCATTCACATAGCAGCCAAATTGGTTACCACGATGACGCTGCCAAGCATTCTAAAACAAGATAATCACACACATTATAAAACATTACAAAATAAACGCACTCACGCAAGTTTTTGGCACTGTTGTGTCCACCAAATTCATGTCTATAGTCTCATTTTCTGGAGTGTCAGAATGGGGCGGAAGAATCACCACGGGACTAACATGAGCACTTAAATCAGATGCGATGAGGAAATTTGGTGGGTTCTGAAAAAAAAAAAGTTTTATAGAATACATATAGGGGTATGTACAAGTGGTAAATGTACATATAGTGAAACCTGGTAAAGTGACTATTTTTATAAGAGAGAATTGGTGGAGACCTTTGTCTTGCCTATACCAAAGTCTCATGTATAGTAGTGGTCACCTGTCTACAGTGACCATTGCTGTCCGGTCACAATGGTGGTGGTCACTTTAGGCAGGTTCTACTATATATATATCTGCTCTTCATATGTACAGTGGAACCTGATTAAGTGACTACCTAAATAAAGCGACCGCTTTTTATAAGTAAGTCTGTTGTGTAAGTGACCACCTGTCTATGCTGACCATTGCAGTCCAGTTCCAAAGGTGGTCACTTTAAGTAGGCTCTCCTGTATGTGCAAACTCAGAATTGGATTCTAGAGTTTATGTAAGAAACTTTTTCATCTGCATGTTTTACATCACAAGACTAACAATGGACCAAGGGCCCAACGTGACCTCCAATCCACAATATAACCATGCTTACTAAGAGTAATAAAGCAAGCAAGTTGGTCTGAGACTTCTATTTAACCATGGGGAGGGGATACAGGTATGTCATCACTAAATATCTTGTTTTTGCAATATTAACAACACTTCACTAAAATTGATTATTTACTGAACATTGCACTGATCAGTATATTAATAAGAATGCATAAAAACTATATTCCCAATCTGTGATACTAATTTAAGAGCTCGAACACTTGATTGAACATACTTCCTTCGCACAGCTGAAAAAAATAAATTGGTGAATCTTTTTGACAGTTCACTGTCTGCAGAAGATTATTTTTTTTTTTGACAAATCTTAGTACTCTCTATTTATACATACCTCAAGGTTGGTAATTTTTATGGCACAAAAGCAGAAATGGTCATTCCGCTCCAAATAAGGTTATATTTCAGGACTACACAAGTACTAATAGTAAACAATTATTTTGTTCTTGAATAGTAACAAATGTTCGTTTTTGTATAGTGTAATTAGTAATGACTCCAAAACTTTTACAACCAATTTGCTAAATTGTAAAACATTTTCCAACTGTTTCGATTAGACCCTCGTTGCTTTCCTCAACACATAACAAAAAATTTAATACAACTAGTTCTTATTCTCAAAAATATTCTAACCAACTCCATGACTCACATGTTCCAAAACTCAGTGAAACATCATCAAGGGCGTCTTTTTCATGGGATTTGCTTTTAAAACTTAATACTGCTTTCTTTGGGGGCTGAGTGAAAAAGAACGGGGAATTTTTTAATGACAGAGTTGATATACAAACTAATGGTTTTAGTAGAATGAAAACTCCACGAATGAACAAACATTAAACGAACATAAAAGGCAACACCACAAGGAACATTAACACAAAAAAAGTACAGGAATAAAATTACCTCAGGTAATAAAGGAACATGTATGAGATGTTTAAAATATTGCATGTTGCTGGCACTTATGTAAAACTGCTGCAGCCTAAAACATTTACACATGAATCAAAACTTGGAACAAAAGGGAAGAACACTTGTACAGAAACTTGCAACATCCCATAACAAGAAAGGCAAACACTACACAATCAAAATAGTTCAGCACCATTTCTGACCAACAACAACATTTAAACAATAAACATTAAATTGAAATAAAAAGCTTAATTCCTCAACCAATCAAAAACAGTAGTATAGTCTATGTATATAGTTGGATCCACTTATATTCATTCGTTTGTTTGTGGTTTTACGGCTCAAAGACTACAGTGGTCATGCTGCGCCGGGACCTACTGTTTTCCGAGGAATCCGAACCTCTTAAGGCCTAGGGAACCAAACCCCGGACTACAGTGAGCAGTGCGATCTTTATGAGATCTCTGAGTAAGCGTTCTTTTTGCACTGCTGGGAGTCGAACCCGGATTAGCGGCGCACTAGCGAAACATGTTACTACACTGCAGCATCACAGGGCTTTTATTCATTCGTGGGACAGGAATGAAACCTGATCGTTATGGCTTTGCCATACCTTTTATGGAAATACAAGCTGCAAATGAAGACAACTTTTAAAATCACCTTTGCAAGCAGAAGGAAGAAATAAAAAACTTAAAAATTTTAATTCAATAATGTATATTCAAATAAATAAAACAGTTTAAAAATCACACCACTTTAATTTTTGCTTGCTTTAATGATTAATCTATCAAGAGTAATATATATATATATATATATATATATCATATTCAACCATTATCTATCCACTGCTGGATGAAGGTCTCTCCAAATGCTTTCCACACAAGTCTATCCTGGGCCATTCGTTTCCACGTCACCCCAACCTCTTTTCTTATTTCATCCACCCATCTAGTTTGAGGACGTTTTCTAGGTCTTCGGTGGTCTCTTGGAATCCAGTTGAGAATTTGCGTTGTCCATCGTTGATCAGTTCTTCTTGCGATATGCCCAGCCCATCGCCATTTCAGTCTTTTTACTTTAACAATGATGTCCTCTACTCTAGTTTGCTCTCTCACCCAAGTGTTTCTTTTTCGATCTCTCCTAGTTATTCCAAGCATGCACCTCTCCATGCTCCTTTGGGTTGTCTGTAACTTCCGTATTGCTGCAATTTTTAGACTCCATGTCTCTGATCCATAAGAGAGGACTGGCAATACACACTGGTTGAAGACCTTTCTTTTTAGACACAAAGGCAATTTTCTTTTCAAGATAAAACTGCTTCTTCCGAACGCACTCCAGCCAAGTTTAATACGTCTTTTGAGTTCTTTCATAATGTTGCCTTCCATTGAAATCAGTTGGCCAAGGTAAATATATGAATCAGCAATTTCTAGCTCAATGTTGTCAACTTGTATTTTTGTTTCCTCTACGAAATTATTGAACATGATCTTAGTTTTTTGTAGGTTCATCTTGAGTCCAACTTCTTTACTTCTAGTTGAGAGCTCCTGTACCATGTCTTGGAGTTCTGATGGGTTCGTTGAAAAAATAACAATGTCATCAGCAAACCGCAAATGATTTAAATATTCACCATTTATTTTTATTCCCTTGTTATTCCAATTTATCTGCTGAAAAATCATCTGTAAAGCTGAAGTAAAAAGTTTTGGAGAAATGGTATCTCCCTGCCTCACACCTTTACCAATTTTGATAGCTTCGGTATCTTTATGTAACCGAAATTTTGCACTTGCATTTTTATACACACGTTTCAATATGTCAATGTACACATCCTCAATGTCTGTTGATCTTAAAGAGTTGATGACTGCTGATGTTTTAATAGAGTCAAAGGCCTTCTCATAGTCAATAAATGCAACACACAATGGAAGTTCATATTCATGTGTTCTTTCAATTAATTCTCTTAATACTTGAATATGGTCCACTGTACTGAATCCACTTCGAAATCCAGCTTGTTCTCTCGGTTGAGCTGCATCTAATTTTTTCTGCAGGCGATGTGTTAGCACTTTTGTGAAGATTTTATAAATAGCAGGTAACAAGCTAATTGGTCGGTAATTTTTCAAATCCTCTTTATCACCTTTTTTATGCAAAAGAATTACTGTTGCAGAATCCCATTGGTTTGGTATGTTACCGCTGTTAAGACATTTGGTAAAGAATTTTGCAAGTATGTTTTCTACATATTCTCCAGCTTCTTTTAGGATATCTAATGTAATACCATCATCACCAGGGGCTCTTCCTTTCTTCATATTTTTTATTGCAAATGAAACTTCTTCTTTTAAGATTTTAGGAGCTGTTCCTTCGACTATTTCGGCGTCTTCGTTTAATCCACTGTTACTTTCATATAGTTTTTTGTAGAATTCTTCAACTCTTCTAAGTATTTCTTCCCTATTTCTTGTTACGGTGCCATCCTCTCCTTTTAATGCAATGATGTGTTTCTTCCCAACAGATAAACTTCCTTTAACAACCCTAAGGCTCTTGTTATTTTCAATGGCTTTCCTTACTAGCTCACAGTTGAATTTTCTTATGTCTTCTTTCATGCTTTTGCGCAGAGTTTTACAAAGTTCTATGTACTCAATCCTGGAACTGGTATTTCGATTGTCCACCTTCATATCTCTTCGCCTTTTCATGAGCTGTTTCGTCTTCTCAGATAATTTGCTATTGTGCTTTTTACAGGTTACACCACCAATTTCCCCAGCAGTTTCAACTATTGTCTTAACAATGTTTTCATTTGCTTCTGAGATATCACTTTCATCAATAAGTCCTTCCAGTGCAGAAAAGCGATTTTTTAATTCCAACTTGAATGCCTCGGTATTTACTTTCAGTTTCATTAGATCCACCCTCTTACTTACTTGTTTCCTAATGAGCTTCTGTCGTTCTAATTTAGTATTTAAGTGCACTTTACATCTCACCATTCGATGATCACTTCCAGTATTAAATCTGTTCAGTACACTGCAATCTTCAATAATTGATTTCTTGTTTGCCAGGATATAGTCAATTTCACTAGTTCCCCCATTTGGGTGTTTCCATGTCCATTTTCTTTGCGGTTTCTTCTTAAAAAATGAATTCATGATGCTAAGGTTTTCAGCTTCTGCAAATTCGATGAGTTGATCGCCACGTTCATTCCTTTCCCCATATCCGTATTTACCAACCGATGTCTCTCCTTGTTCCTGTTGTCCAATTCTTGCATTGAAATCCCCCATGATGAGCTTGATATGTTGTTTCCCTTTGGTGTGTAACTCTTTGATTTCTTCATAAAATTCTTCAACCTCTTCGTCGGTATGGCTTGATGTTGGTGCATATACCTGTACTATTTGAAGTTGGTATCGCTGGGTTAGTTGAACAACAAGCCTCGCTGCTCGATCTGATGTACTTTCAACTTCCAGAATATCTGTTCTATATATAAATGGAAAAAAGTGAAATATAAATGAAAATGTAGAAAATCAAGCAAATAAATTGGTGAAAAGTGAAAGTAAATAAATTAAAATTATTAATAAGTAAGTGAAGATATATGGAATTCCAATACCCACACAATCGTATATTGTATAAAATAATATAGACCTATACACTAGAATATGTATATACAGGATTTTAAGAACTAATACCATTATATATATATATAAACATATATATGTGTTACTGCAAGGAGAGGATGGCACTGTAACAAGAAATAGGGAAGAAATACTTAGAAGAGTTGAAGAATTCTACAGAAAGCTGTATGAGGGAAACAGTGGATTAAACGAAGACTCTGAGATAGTCGAAGGAACAGCTCCTAAAATCTTAAAAGAAGAAGTAGCATTTGCAATAAAAAGTATGAAGAAAGGAAGATCCCCTGGCGATGATGGCATTACATTAGATATCTTAAAAGAAGCTGGAGAACATGTAGAAGACATACTCGCAAAATTCTTTACCAAATGCCTCAACAGTGGTAACATACCAAACCAATGGGATTCTGCAACAGTAATTCTTTTGCATAAAAAAGGTGATAAAGAGGATTTGAAAAATTACCGACCAATTAGCTTGTTACCTGCTATTTATAAAATCTTCACAAAAGTGCTAACACATCGCCTGCAGAAAAAATTAGATGCAGCTCAACCAAGAGAACAAGCTGGATTTCGAAGTGGATTCAGTACAGTGGACCATATTCAAGTATTAAGAGAATTAATTGAAAGAACACATGAATATGAACTTCCATTGTGTGTTGCATTTATTGACTATGAGAAGGCCTTTGACTCTATTAAAACATCAGCAGTCATCAACTCTTTAAGATCAACAGACATTGAGGATGTGTACATTGACATGGTGAAACGTGTGTATAAAAATGCAAGTGCAAAATTTCGGTTACATAAAGATACCAAAACTATCAAACTTGGCAAAGGGGTGAGGCAGGGAGATACCATTTCTCCAAAACTTTTTACTTCTGCTTTACAGATGATTTTTCAGCTGATAAATTGGAATAACAAGGGAATAAAAATAAATGGTGAATATTTAAATCATCTGCGGTTTGCTGATGACATTGTTATTTTTTCAACGAACCCATTAGAACTCCAAGACATGGTACAAGAGCTCTCAACTAGAAGTGAAGAAGTTGGACTCAAGATGAACCTACAAAAAACTAAGATCATGTTCAATAATTTTGTAGAGGAAACAAAAATACAAGTTGACAACATTGAGCTAGAAATTGCTGATTCATATATTTACCTTGGCCAGCTGATTTCAATGGATGGCAACATTATGAAAGAACTCAACAGACGTATTAAACTTGGCTGGAGTGCATTTGGAAGAAACAGTTTTATCCTGAAGGGGAAATTGCCTTTGTGTCTAAAAAGAAAGGTCTTCAACCAGTGTGTATTGCCAGTCCTCTCTTATGGATCAGAGACATGGAGTCTAACAGTTGGAGCAATACGAAAGTTACAGACAACGCAAAGGAGCATGGAGAGGTGCATGCTTGGAATAACTAGGAGAGATCGAAAAAGAAACACTTGGGTGAGAGAGCAAACTAGAGTAGAGGACATCATTGTTAAAGTAAAAGGGCTGAAATGGCGATGGGCTGGGCATATTGCAAGAAGAACTGATCAACGATGGACAACAGAAATTCTGAACTGGATTCCAAGAGACCACCGAAGACCTAGAAAACGTCCTCAAACTAGATGGGTGGATGAAATAAGAAAACAGGTTGGGGTGACGTGGAAGCGAATTGCTCAGGATAGACTTGTGTGGAAAGCATTTGGAGAGACCTTCATCCAGCAGTGGATAGATAATGGTTGAATATGATGATGATGATGATGATATATATATATATACCTTTGTGTGTGATACTATATGTTGGAGTAAATCACAAAAGATGAGTGGAATTATATCGAAATCTCAACGAAATATATGCATAGATTTTGCATATTGAAATGGAAAAATTATACATACTCGTTTTACTTTTATATACATTATAAATTTATGGACATCGTGCAATAACACTTTAATTGCTTCTTCGTTGATCTTTGTTTCTCCTTTTCTACACTTCTATTATAACGATACTCCGAAATTTCGTCAAATAACGATATTATTTACAATATTTTCAAAATATTAACAAACTAAGTGTGAGTTCATTCTAAGTATCATATTGTTACATGCATTTTCAATACAAATGCTGAGTGCATTGCCGATCCAGATTCTTTCTTGTCAATGCGAATAGAATGATAAATTTTCTTCTCGTAAGATATTATTACCTTTCTCAATGTTAACAGAATTACCAAACGGTCAACACACCAAGCCACCGGATCGTAAATTTTGTAATTTTTCGTAGTGAATTTTTATGGACAGTAATCTCCGACACCCAAGCTTGAGCTCGAACTAGAGCTTTCAATATATGGGTGAAAAAGAGACATAGAGCCCCTCCATTAGATCAAAAGTGCCATAAACAGCTAGGCTACCAAGGCGCAAGGACGGTGCTGCCTTTCTCCATATATAAGAAGTTAAACGACAACATGCCCCGGGGGCTTTGTTTGTCGACCATTTGGCAATTGTGTTAACCCTGAGAAGGGTAATAATATCTTACACAACCCCTCATACACGGAGAAATGGGGCACTGTTCTTGTTCTTTAATGGCCTAACGGTTAAGACAAACAGGATCAAGCGGTGGGTCCCTGGTTCAATTTCAAGCCTGGGAGATATCTCTTTTTTCACTCACACAACTTAACTTCTTGTTCTGGCTCAAGACGTGGGTGTCCAAAATGACTATCTATAGAAAGTACTTCTGTAAATCTAAGAAATCTTTGGTGCAGCTCGATTTTGTTTTATCAGTAATATTTATATAATTAATACATTTTGTATTTTATTAATTTTTATTGTTTCACTAATTCGTTGAGGAAAATAATAAACTGAAGAAATTTTACCGCAGCTGATATATTTTAAAACTACCGATATGCTTGTATATATATTATAATTAATAGTTAGTCTTGAAATGTCTGAGAAAGGATGCATTTCAGTCACTGCCGATAGTTTTAAACCACAGTTTTGAACTAGAGGTAGAATCTCCGTTGATGTTTTCTGAAGGCAGATGGATTATGACCATGAATACAGGCCACGAATACTTCACTCATATATATATTATTCACTTCACAGAAAATACATCATCCAAAAATGATAAAGTGTGGAGAAAGAATGATATTATTTTTCAAACAAAACCATGATCAATCATCAGGCGGGAATTTTTCCAGGCACGCTGCCCTTTTACCATACTCCGATCATAATCATCATCATCACTGTTACAAGTGTGATCACTTTCAACTAAGAATCAAATATTTTGATGACAAGTCGTATATTTCTAACAACGTATAACGCAGTCAGCAAGTGCGAAAATGTATTCTCAACCTCGTGGTGAAAGCTTGAAGGTAGAGAAAATGTTGGCGGGAAGATAGGGAGGGGAGAGACTAGAGGTTCGGGGTAAATTATGATTTGAAATTCAATGTATGGCGTGTTTTAAGTTCTTCAGAATTCTGCACTAAGTTTTCCCAAAGTATTTCTAGGGCAAGTTTCCGTGCAAGGAAGATTTTGATAAACGATTTTTACCTTCAAACTGTGTGTGGAATGATGCCAAGAGTTCGCCAAATGGAACCGTTTCCGATTTTTTCCTATATTTCTCATTTCTGGACTCACCATTTGTCAAAAAATGTTTTAATGCTCATTGTGCAGTTGGGTTTCCAATAAGAAACGACTGTCAAAATGCTTGACAAAAATCTAACGCAGGCCCCCATATATTTACATTGAATAGCGGTATTAAGTCGCATATATTTAAGTCTTTCTCATGGGAGCATATGAAATGCATTTGAATATGAGGTTACATTACGATTATATTGTTAACATCACATCATAGGTCATTCCATTTAATGAATAAATTTCACATCCATTCAATCTGGAGACCATCTATACAAGTATTATTTGTGCCCTGAAAACAGTTTTAATATTAGTTAAAGAGCCATTTGAAACGGGACCGTAGATTTAGCGTGACAGTTTACCCTTGATGCTTTCAAAAGCATCCAAGTTTGTTAAGATGTAAATTCAGTCATACGCATATTGCGCAATTAGCCACCGAGCGTGTGAATTTCATTAAAGTAAAAACAGAAGGTAATGATTTTATAATAGAATTAAATTATATTTTTACTATCCTTTTTTTTTCATTATTATTATTAGTTCATTTTATAATTATTTCATTACATTATTATTGCTTTCTTCATTAATACTTCATTCAATCAGTATTATTTCATTATCATGATCATTACAACAACTCTTTTGGCGCTGCATGATGCTTGTTGCTCTTTCATCATTAAAATTTAGTTAACAAACTAACATTACTACTATCTAATTAAACTGTTCTTTGGTCACTTGTTGTCATTACTTTGTCTCTTACTATTTATAATTATTATTATTTCGTCACTTATCTTTCGTTATTATTACTTCGTCACCTATCATTCATTATTATTATTTTGTCACTTATCATTCATTCATTATTATTATTTCGTCACTTATCATTCATTATCATTTCATCACTTAGCATTCATTATTATTTCAACACTTACCATTCATTACATTTCGCCTCTTATTATTACAGTTACTTTTACATTTTACTTTTTTAGAAAATAAGAGATCGTTACCAAAAACGGGCATAATACTCAACGGTTTAAAGATTTTTACAGAACCAACTTCTTTAATAACATATCTTCGTCAGTAGCTACCTCCAAACTGACAAGTTTATGGAAGGCAAATGCATTTAAAGAAAAAATGAAATGAACAACAAATCCAATTAAGAAAAAAAAATGAAATTAAAGCCTTTTGTGAAACCACTTACGCAATTTTTGATTAATTTGTAACTACTTTTCTAACTTTTGCAGAAAAGGTATAGAAGTCAGATAAATATTACTTGTAATTGGTTAATCATTAAACTTGTTTTACTATTTGTCAGATATTTTATTGTAGTACTCGGTGTAAATCACGCAGTGTCGGACTTGCTGTGCATGATCGACCCCGACTCGAGAAGCGGATACTAATTTCATCACATGAATATAAAAATTATGACAATGATATGCAAAAAAGGATATATATTACATAACTCCATGTAATATTAATCCATCATTAAACGATTCATGCTTATATCATGATTGACAGACATGTAGTGTAAAATATACGTGCGCGCGCGCGTGTGTGTGTGTGTGTGTGAATGAAAAATATACGGAGCTATGTATTGTATAGAACTTCTCATTCATTACAGATGGTCAAACCATTCACCGATTCAGTTGAATATCTTATCCTCTATCCTTCTTATAAATCCATTTTTCTTTCCTTAGCTCCTAAATTTTAAATTAAAATTAATTAATCAAATTGAAATACATAAAATAAATAAAATTAGTTGCACAAATATTTGGACGTTCATACATCCTCATTTACATATGTGTATAGGCAGAATTGGATGTTAAATATTCCTGGCAGAAGTTTGTTTAATGAAAATACAATAATAATAATAAATCAAAAATGTTATACAAAGCAAATGCTAAAGTACATCTTTGCTAAGATGTCTTATCGAATTATTAGTGCAGATATATAGCGTGATTAATGCTTTATAGCCGCACTTGCTTGCTAAATAATTTAAGGTTGCTTGCACTCTATAATAGGGACCTTTGTCTTCGAGGACTTAAATTGCCTAGAGCAGCGGTTCTTCAACCGGGGTCCGTGACACCCTCCCGGTGTTCCACAAAGGTTCGGAAAAATACTAAGACAAGTGTATTTACTTTAACAAGGGACACTTTAATGCTAAGAATAAATTATGAGGGGACGAAAAATTCTTTCCGTAAATGGTGAAAATTAGTGATGAAACACTAGAAATAAATATGTATGATTGAAATTCTGGGCTTTAAATTGGAGTTAATTCTTGGGGGTCCGCGAGGGCGACTGATCTCTGAAGGGGGTCCGCGGTCTAGGAAAGTTAAAGAACCGCTAGCCTAGAGTAAAACCCTCTGAAAGGAATAAAGAATAATCGGGAACCGACTAATTTACAGGAAAGCAAACATCCGCCTCTTATCTAAAAAGTGAAGAAAACACATTGTTATGAAACTCCCATTTTGTTCGCCATATGCCTGAAGCAATGTCTTTTAATGTTAATAAAATATGTTATTCTTGTGTTTCCTTTTATGATATTGTTTAACATATTGATAAGCTTATCTTTTCAAAGCCATTGTATTCTCGTTTCTTTCTCATTTGGCTATACCCAAAATTTAAGACAACTTTAATTCAGACACCTTTCTTATCTCGTGACTGAATGCATTTGAAAATTCTTTAATCAATCTTTCGATATTGCATAAATGCATGAATGCTTTGATAGTATATGTAAATATACTAACGGTATAACAACATTACAGTATTTATTAAAGTCAAATAATTCTCACCATAGCAGATGCTGTGGAAATACTAGATTATGAATTATTTACAAAAACATGAATGACTTATCGACCCCTAGTGGGACACGAACGCACAATATTTTGATTGCCGGCCAAGTGCTTTACAATAAAGCAAGCTACAAGCGTTAGATATTCTCTCTCTTGAGGGAGCAATATATAAGGCGTTACTATGAATAAATTCACATCTAACTGGGGCAGTGCTTGGATTACTTTTTCAACTGACTTGATAAGTTTAGGTTTCTTTGACTCGTCGCTTTAGTTTAAAACGCAGTCCAAGCACTGTCCCATTAATTGCGAACTTACCCATTGTAACGCCTTATATACTCCTGCAAGGGGAAAATATCTGACACCCGTGGCTTAATGGTAAAACACTTGACCGGTAACAAAGAGATTGTGGGCTAATATCCCACCAGGGGTCGATATATCATTATTTTCTTTGCGAATTATTCATCATCTAATTTTACAATGTTGCAATATAGCTAATTTTTCCACTATAACGAAAGTTCAGGAACCGAAATGAGATATCTTTATACACAAGGTTGGACTTAATAAACATCCTATACCTGGCGGAACCACGAAAATATCGTAATGGACAGGTTGTCGTTTGCAGTTGCCGTAGGCAGTATCATATTAGACATATCTCTATGTATTGTATAGATCTTGCAATGCCGTAATACTCCACAAATGCTATACTTTTTTGCAGTATTGTAATGTGGCTTGGATCATACTATGGTACATAAATCTTGCTAGAAACTGTGGAATAGGAGTTTTTGTAATTTTTAAAATTATAAAAATATTATTTTAGATTTTTAAAATAATATTAAGAAAAAAGTTTAAGATTAATTCAATTTATCCCTTTATTCATACGCAAAAATACTAAAGAAACATGCAAAAAGTAAAGTGTTAAATTGAGTAAATATGTAAAAACGCTTTGAAGAAATGTGTCTCAATTCCTTTCGGGATTTTTCCCAAATAAATAAATTAATTAAAAATATATATATATCATCATCATCATATTCAACCATTATCTATCCACTGCTGGATGAAGGTCTCTCAAATGCTTTCCACATACAAGTCTCACCCTAGGCATTCGTTTCACGTCACCCAAACCTGTTTACTTATTTCATCCACCATTTGGTTTGAGGACGTTTTCTAGAATAACTTCATTGGTCTCTTGGAATCAGGTGAAATTTGCGTTGTCCATCGTTCATCAGTCCTTCTTGCGATATGCCCAGCCATCGCCATTTCAGTGCTTTACTTTAACAATGATGTCATCTACTCTAATTTACTCTCTCACCCAAGTGTTCCTTTTTTGATCTCTCCTAGTTATTCCAAGCATGCACCTCTCCATGCTCCTTTGCGTTGTCTGTAACTTTCGTATTGCTCCAACTGTTAGACTCCATGTCTCTGATCCATAAGAGAGGACTGGCAATACACACTGGTTGAAGACCTTTCTTTTTAGACACAAAGGCAATTTCCCCTTCAGGATAAAACTGTTTCTTCCAAATGCACTCCAGCCAAGTTTAATACGTCTGTTGAGTTCTTTCATAATGTTGCCATCCATTGAAATCAGCTGGCCAAGGTAAATATATGAATCAGCAATTTCTAGCTCAGTGTTGTCAACTTGTATTTTTGTTTCCTCTACAAAATTATTGAACATGATCTTAGTTTTTTGTAGGTTCATCTTGAGTCCAACTTCTTCACTTCTAGTTGAGAGCTCTTGTACCATGTCTTGGAGTTCTAATGGGTCCGTTGAAAAAATAACAATGTCATCAGCAAACCGCAGATGATTTAAATATTCACCATTTATTTTTATTCCCTTGTTATTCCAATTTATCAGCTGAAAAATCATCTGTAAAGCTGAAGTAAAAAGTTTTGGAGAAATGGTATCTCCCTGCCTCACCCCTTTGCCAAGTTTGATAGTTTTGGTATCTTTATGTAACCGAAATTTTGCACTTGCATTTTTATACACACGTTTCACCATGTCAATTGAATATTGTCCACTGTACTGAATCCACTTCGAAATCCAGCTTGTTCTCTTGGTTGAGCTGCATCTAATTTTTTCTGCAGGCGATGTGTTAGAACTTTTGTGAAGATTTTATAAATAGCAGGTAACAAGCTAATTGGTCGGTAATTTTTCAAATCCTCTTTATCACCTTTTTTATGCAAAAGAATTACTGTTGCAGAATCCCATTGGTTTGGTATGTTACCGCTGTTAAGACATTTGGTAAAGAATTTTGCAAGTATGTCTTCTACATATTCTCCAGCTTCTTTTAGGATATCTAATGTAATACCATCATCACCAGGGGCTCTTCCTTTCTTCATATTTTTTATTGCAAATGAAACTTCTTCTTTTAAGATTTTAGGAGCTGTTCCTTCGACTATTTCAATGTCTTCGTTTAATTCACTGTTACTTTCGTATAGATTTTTGTAGAATTCTTCAACTCTTCTAAGTATTTCTTCCCTATTTCTTGTTACGGTGCCATCCTCTCCTTTTAATGCAATGATGTGTTTCTTCCCAACAGATAAACTTCCTTTAACAACCCTAAGGCTCTTGTTATTTTCAATGGCCTTCCTTACTAACTCACAATTGAATTTTTTTATATCTTCTTTCATGCTTTTTTGCGCGCAGAGTTTACGAAGTTCTATGTACTCAATCCTGGTATTTTGTCACACCTTTATATCTCTTCGCCTTTTCATGAGCTGTTGCGTCTTCTCAGATATTTTTCTCTTCTGCTTTTTACAGGTTACCGCCAATTTCCCCAGAAGTTTCAATTATTGTCTTAACGATATTTTCATTTGCTTCTGAGATATCAATTTCTTCAATAAGTCCTTCCAGTGCAGAAAAGCGATTTTTTAATTCCAACTTGAATGCCTCAGTATTTTCTTTTAATTTCTTTAAATCCACCCTCTTACATACTTGTTTCCTAATGAGCTTCTGCCTTTCTAGTTTAGTATTTAAGTGCATTTTACATCTCACCATTCGATGATCACTTCCAGTATTAAATCTGTTCAGTACGCTGCAATCTTCAATAATTGATTTCTTGTTTGCCAGTATATAGTCAATTTCGCTGGTTCCTCCATTGGGGTGTTTCCATGTCCATTTTCTTTGTAGTTTCTTCTTAAAAAATGAATTCATGATGCTAAGATTTTCAGCTTCGGCAAATTCTATGAGTTGATCGCCACGTTCATTCCTTTCCCCGTATCCGTATTTACCAACCGATGTCTCTCCTTGTTCCTGTTGTCCAATTCTTGCATTGAAATCCCCCATGATGAGCTTGATATGTTGTTTCCCTTTGGTGTGTAACTGTTTGATTTCTTCATAAAATTCTTCAACCTCTTCGTCGGTATGGCTTGATGTTGGTGCATATACCTGTACTATTTGAAGTTGGTATCGCTGGGTTAGTTGAACAACAAGCCTCGCTGCTCGATCTGATGTACTTTCAACTTCCAGAAGACAGTCTTTAATTCTTTTGTTGATTAAGAAGCCAACACCACTTGTTCTTCCAGTTTCCGTTCCTCTATAGTAAAACAAATGTCCGCTTTTCAGTTCCACCAACTCTTCACCTTTTCTTCTAATTTCACTGAGTCCTACAATGTCCCATTTGATCTTGTCTAGTTCCTCTTCCAATTCCTGAAGTTTTGCTTCAGAAGCAAGGGATCGTCCATTAAACGTAGCCAAGGTCAATAACAAACGGCAGCCTGGGCCATTCCAGTGATTCTTAGCACCCCCTGCTTTCATGCCACACTGACCGCTGCCTTGATCAGGAGCACTCCAGCACCTGGAGACTAGGGGCCATGGTTTCTGGTGTGTCAACATAATGGAGGAATTAGCCATAATTTCACCACGCTGGCTAGACGGGTTGGTGAATTAGCCCTCCCCTTCCGCCTTTCTATCCGTGTAGCAAATATTAATTTGCCACATAAATAGAAAGCTCAGCCTGCACCACACTTGAAATATATATATATATATATATATATATATATATAGTATTTTTAAATGTAAGAAAGTGATGTAAAACTGGAATGACAGGAAATTGATGGGTCATGATAGTAGAAATTATTAGTAAAAATTAAAACTAAAAATCAACAGAGTAACAGTAAATTAGTAAAACTTTTCACTACCAATAAGTTTAGCAACTTCATAGGAAATACAAAAATAGAGTCAGTAAGTAAAAACAAGCAATTTGAGATAAGAAACGGAGAGAATTCGACAAACATAGCATAATAAATGGAAAATGAAAAACGGGATTCCACGTGTAGGAACTTTTTCAAGGGAGGCTCCAAGCACGTGGTCCTTCAGCAATGGAATGTTTCTGTATGGAAAGTAGCTTATGCTAAAAAATTTCCCCGCCTCCGTATTCTTTTAATTTTTTTAGCATAAGCTACTTTCCCTACTGAAACATTCCACTACTTAGGGATCATGTGTTTGGAGCCTCCATTGAGAAAGTTCCTACAGGTGATGTCCCTTTTCTTATTTTCCATTTATTATGCTATTTTCGTCAAATTCTCTTCGTTTCTTATCTCAAATTTTTGATTTTTAATCATTTACTGTATTTTTGTGTTTCTTATAAAGTTGTTAAACTTATTGGCAGTGAAAATATTTTTGCTAATTTATTGTTATTCTGTTTTTATTTTTTATTTTTAATGTTTTTACTGTGTTTCTGCTATCTCTATTTCTGTCAATTTCCTGTCATTTCAATTTTTCATAACTTTCTTACATTTTTAAAAATACTGTTTTTATCATAAAAAATGCACTTGCTTTTGCGCAGTCACCTTTTATACACCTTTTATATAGTTCACCTTTTATTATAATTGCTTATGCTTCTTTTCATTTAATTTATTTAATTTTATTAATTGCTTATATTTCTTTTCATTTAATTTATTTAATTTTTTAATTCCTTTAATATATAAGTATGTATATATATAAATTTATTTTTATGTTATTTCATATTTTCCTTATTATTAATTTACTATATATATACGCTTCAAGGGCAGCATGTTTCAAAAATTTATTTTCATGTGAAACAAACATACATTTTTAATAAAGGTGATTATTCTTATTGGAAAACTCGGAAATTTTTGGAATTAAATGGTTTTTGCTTTTTTACTGACATAATAGAAGACAGGCGCAATTTCTTAAATAAATATAAATATATATGTGTAAATAAAAATGTATATGTGTAAAAATTAGGATCTTAGATCCTGAAAATTCTCAAAAATATTTCTACTAGGATCAATGGCAATTTAATTAATTGTTAAATTATGCGAATAAATTTCTCTTCAAAATATTATTTATTTTGAGACTAGATCTCCTAAAACCCAGGCTGACCTATCGTCGCCATGTTTGTTTCCCATCGGCGGGATGGCTTGGTAACCTTGGAGACTGGTTGCAATTTCTGGCGCATTATCGCGTGCATTCATATGTTTCTTCGCCGTATTTTCATATAGTGAAACGGTAGAAGTAGTGTGATAAAAATTATTTCTTATATTTTAATATATAGTATAATATATAAGTGCATCTTGTTTACATTTCAAAGAAAACCTTTTTTGGGGACAATTGGATTTAAAATACATGTAAATAAAAACCACATTGGCCATGACAAAAGAATCAAGAATCGTTGTCAATGTCATGTCGGTGATTGGCGCCATTTGGCGAAACTCCTGATAACCCTACCAAAACGCATACTTCAGAATTATTCCGCTTAAATATATTAAAACTTTATGTACAAAAAAAGCAAATATATGGATCTTTTAAATAAACAAGTCATAAATTTTGCAAGAAGTAATGGGAACAATATAAATGAAATACATAGAATATTTACAATCCATATTTGTGCTTGAGGACTAGACTCCCAATCTTTTCTTCTGCAATTTATAATCCATTTATTTCACCTTCCTTTCCCAGATGGAAACCTAACCATTCTAAATCCATTTCTTGGATAATTGGAGCAATTTTCTGCCGCACATCCACCAATTTTAAACAGTTTAGAATATCATTTTCTCAACGAATTCACACTGTCCCATAGTCAACAAATGGGAAACAAAATGGCGGATGGGTCAGCTTCGGTTATAGAAGACTTATTTTAGACCATGAATAAATAAGGCGTCAAATTTACAGACAGATATTCCCGCTTAGTTATAAAGTAAATATGAAAATTACTTTTTTTTAAATAAAATGTTTCTCTGCTCATTTTAGTTCATAATTTTCATTTAAATATTTGAGACCGAATAATGAAAACTGTGAATATGGCTTTTGGTATAACTCCAGGGCATTCCAATATAACAAACCGTAGGTATAAAATAGAATCAACCGAATGCATTAAATGTGCATTTATGAGAAGTTGACTGTAAAAAACATGCACATTTAATGCATTAAATGTGCATGTTTTGTAACGTTGACTATCAACGCCAGGACAGAGGAATGTCATAGGTGTCATGACCCCCAAAAAATATATTTTTTCACTGTAAAAAATTCCAACTTTCATGATAAATGAAGGGTGTTATTCCAAGACCATGGCAAATTCTGTCCTTAACCCCTTCAAATAAACGTCTGTGTCCGCTCCTGGGTATCTGATGACGTTTCTGCATACGTTAATTTTTGGTTGGTTGCACTTAAGTTGCGATTACCAAAAAATAATGGACTGTATACTTGTTCTTTAGGTATACTACAATTTGAAGTTACGCAGATATTGTGTCTATTTTGAAGGTAAGACTTCTCATCCCTTATTTAAGTTCGGGGTTCGTATCCGCTAGAAGTTACGAACCGGGATTACGTACCGGGGTTAGTACCCGCAGTTCTCATCGCATTGCTTAGAGCAGAGTCGTCCAACCTTTTTGGGGCGGTGGGCCCCTTAAAGAATTTTCAAGAATTTCACGAGCCAGCGGTTTCTTAAAAAAAACTAAATAATTAGTTATTTGTTTGTTCACTGGCGATATAGAAATGGGTCGCTTATGCTGCACCCGTGATTATTCCTTATTTCTGAAAAATAATTCAAAATTTTTTTTTTTTTTTTTTCCAAACTGTTGTCGGCGGCCTGACTAACACTATTCGCGGGCCGTTTATTGTTCAACCCTGGTTTAGAGCGTCCCTTAATAGGTCTGGACGTGTTCGTAATTGAAACACGACGCGTTGAAAATATACAAATTGGTGACGTTGCTGAAAAGACAATTCCCCACTAAATATCACATATCGACCTCAATCATGTGAAGCAGTCATTTCTGTGATAATTTTCCCACTAAGCATTAATTAAATTTTTTGAATGGATTAGACTCATGGAAATACAAAATATTATAAGTAAAAAATAGCATCAGACTAGACAGAATACATTAAAAAATTAATAATTAGCAAAGATGATAAGCGATTAATCAAGCAGAAAGTTAATATTTCAACAGCTGTTTTCATTGGACCATATATTTTAGGGAAATAATATGTAAGTTTCATCCTAAACCTCGCTTTTTACTTCTTGATAGATGACGCTGTTATTTCGAAGAACGATGACCACTCCACCCCTGGGGGGAAGGGGATAGGGGTCAATTTTGGCATCATTGGAAAACATTTTTAAAAATATTGAACAAATATTCTTTTATTTTTCGATTCGAAATGTATTTCTCGATTTTTCCCATTTTCTAACGTTCGTACCACTCTTCCATTTTTATCGATTATAGCGCCATTTTTGAGAGTAAAAATTAAAAATCGTTACGCGAAGTTACGTATTTTTTTCTGCAGAATCCAAATCTGCAATATGAAATAGGAATTTCCAGTTAAATTTCCAAAATTTCCCCTCCTACACAAAAGGGGGGGCGGGTAGGAGTGAAAGTTGGCATTATTCGATAGTTTTTTTAAATATTGAACAGGTATTTTTTATGTTTCGATCTGAAGTGTATTTATCGTGATATTTCAGGGTTGCCGGACTTTTGGGACACCCAGTATATTATGTAGTAACAAACAAAAGTATATATCCTTCTCGTTAAATATCAAAGATATATGTTGTTTTTTTTTGACGTCTACCTTAGCAATACGTATTTCATATAAGGGATAAATAATATATAAAATTTAATTTACATGACACACACAATAATAAAATCTTCTTCATATGTAAAAATGAGACTTTTATTAGCTTAGTAAACATTTCACTAACTTTTACACTGACAACGTTAGTAAACAATTCACTAACGTTCACATTGACAACGTTAGTAAACAATTCACTAACTTTTACATTGACAACGTTAGTAAACAATTCACTAACTTTCACATGGACAACGTTAGTAAACAATTCACTAACTTTCACATTGACAACGTTAGTAAACAATTCACTAACGTTCACATTGACAACGTTAGTAAACAATTCACTAACTTTCACATGGACAACGTTAGTAAACAATTCACTAACTTTCACATTGACAACGTTAGTAAACAATTCACTAACGTTATCAATGTGAAAGGTGGGCTGCGACCCCCAGCCCGAATAGACCTCCGACGATGTCACATCGACCACTTTGGTGACCTCTGATACAGGTTATTAAGATTAGTCTTGCACTGCTTTTCTTACAGGAAATCGGAATCCTGAAATAAAAGAAATTACGCTTTCCATAAGGTGTAACAAATATTAAACATCCCATTCATGTTACTGTTTCCATGACTTATTCTTACATGGGGAATCCACAGTGAGTGCCCCGCCGATTTTGATGAAATGTTTTGATGAAAGTAGAGCCAAAATAAGGAAATACGTGTCTCGGCATTCGTGCCAATGCGCATTATTTTCGGAGATATGCATTTTTAAAGATTTTGCATTCTATATGTGAGCTTAAAACACAACGCCCTCTGCAGGCAAATCAGTAACTTGGGCGGTAAGTTGTTAGTTCTTCACGCCGTGCTTTTGTGTTCGATGCCCGGGGAAATCATTTTTTTTATGTATCCTTTTTATGTATTTATTTATATATTTTTATTAGTAAAAATACTTCGCTTACAATCGGATTTTGTTCATAAACTTACTTTAATAAAATTCATATTTATGTAGTTATGTTAATTGTATGCTTATGGGCAGTGATAATTTCTACTCGAATTTTAATTGTTGATTATTAAAAAGCTGAAAAGTAGAAAAAGTTTTAGCCATCCAGCCTGTTATGTAGTTAAGTAGATCCAGCACACTTTAATAATGTTTTTACAAATGACGACGGCACCTGTTCTTCTACTGTTGAAGTAATTCCACCTCATTGTACCCCATACTGTCAACCTCGTGATGTGTACTTCTTCCGTCAAGTAAAAAATTTCATTAAAAGGTTACAAAATTGTGTTGAAAGCTTACAAAAAAATAGTCATTTAAACACGCGAGCAGATAGATGCTTTGAAGATCCATTCACTTATTCACAATCAACTTTCGGCGCCGAATTTTAAGAATACATTACAGTACTCTTGGTTTGTTGCAAAGTTAACAAACGAAAGAAGAGTCTTTGAAAATGTAGATGGTATTTGTTTTCCAGATGATATTAGACAAAGAAAATCAGTTGTTCGAACAATTCATTTATAAAATGCTCACGTTGTAGAATTTTTTTATGTTTTTATTGTTTTTATGATAATTATCATCCAAAACTGTGTACCAGTAAACAATTCCGACACCTCCGATAGTGATTCACAAAAAATATGTTCACGTCAGTCAGTTTTAAAATAAAATTGATTGCATTTTATAAAATAAAATGTTTCTATATAAAGGAAATGCATATAAATGAGATACACATAAAATGTTTATATGTTATAAAATAAAATTATGTTTATATGTTATAAAATAAAATTATGTTTATATGTTATAAAATAAAATGTTTATATGTTATAAAATAAATGTTTATATGTTATAAAATAAAATTATGTTTATATGTTATAAAATAAAATTATGTTTATATGTTATAAAATAAAATATTACATACTAAAAATACATTTTTCAATAGATAAATATATTTAAAAAAATATTAGGCATAATAGATACTAATAGAGGATGACTGCAAAGGCTAATAATGACAAAATAAGACGAATTAACGCAGTTTTCTTTTTTATTTAATGGAATTGTTAAAAGTTTTCAGAAAAAATCTTTCAATCCTTAAATAAAACAAAACTGCGTTATTGGTGTAATTTCATCCCTTCACAGGTTGACAATGAGTACGCAAATTTTATAAAAGTTATATTCACATAAAAACTTACAGCTAACTCCTAAACTTTTTGTACCTTTACAACTCTTCAATAAAATATTAAAATTCGTGTAAAAATTATAACTGCGAAAAATAGTATCACAGAATTAAATATGTAAATATGAATTTTATTAAAGTAAGTTTATGAAAAAAATTCGATTGTAAGCAAAGTATTTTTACTAATAAAAATATAAAAGAAAGATACATAAAAAAAAGTGATCGATTTCCCCAGGCATTGAACACAAAAACACGCCGCGAAGAGCCGACAACTTACCGCCCAAGCTACCGGTTGGCCTGCAGAGGGCGTTGTGTTTTAAGCTCATATATAATATGCAAAATCTTTAAAAATTCATATCGCCGAAAATAAGCTGCATTGGCATGAATGCCGAGACACGTATTTCCTTATTTTGTCTCTACTTTCATCAAAAAAAAGTGCATCAAAATCGGTGGGACACTCACTGTGGGTTCCCCTTGTTAGTTGCGTTGTCAGTTAGGATCATTGGCGTGCGCAGGAGGTGTTAATGGGGGGTTGTAACCCCCATCGCAATGAAATTTTGTATATTTAACATAGGAATATGTGAGTTGTAGCTCTGAATTGAGCCTTAGCTGCCTACGCCTATGGTCAGGATGGAGGTAATCCAAGTTCACCGAATATTACCTGTACAATGTGTGTGATGCCTTATATTTTTCTATTGGCCCCCTGAGCCCGAATCGACCCTTGAGCCTCAATCGACCCCTGGGGTCGATATGAAACACTTTGCTACCACTGTTCTAAAAAACCACCGAAGTTTCTAAACATTACTGAATCATAAAAATTTTATAGAATATTTTATTTACTTAGTAGTTTATACATTCCACGAGTGCAATGAATTAGGAAATAGACAAACAAAATTATATATCCAAATTCATAATTTTTAATCCAAAAGTTTCGGGTTTGTATTTTTCAGCCTGCGATAAATTTAGCTGGAAGCGCAGAAACCATGGAGCAGCTTAGAACTTTCAATTAAGTTTAAAGTGTAGGGAGCCGGGTACGAGTGTCTGTTGGTATTTCCATAATTAGCCGTTTTCTGAATAAATTACCTTTAAAATATGCTAGCTCAGGTGCACTGTGTATTTGTTCCGTTTGCGGAGCAGAGTTTGCCCACAATTTCAGCTTTCCCTGGCAATAGACTAAGTTTAGATATTGCCGTGGAAGGAACTAGGGATCAACACGAAGGAATCCTGTTTGCAGGAAGGTCTACCCTAAATGCCTTAATTAATGGGCTTGTTTAGCGAATAATTGTATGTGTTCCTTTTCAATGAATAGATAACGTTATTTAGGGGAAAATTCTTGAATCGATCGCAAAACTGCTGTCTCTTTCTCCAAAGCCTTCACCATTAGAATTTAACGAAAAGTCATCTTACCCATCTAATTGTCAACATGTATTTTCATCTAAAGACTTCTGCTTCACAACTCCGTTTCTTCCCTTGTGGTATTTTTCTTCGACAGACGTTGCTCTTAATGTTCCATGAAATCATTCAAATATTTTATAAGCTAAAATATTCAGAATTCTATAGCAGGTAGCTGCAAGTGCCTTTGAAAGAAAAAGAATACCTTGCATTTGATTCTGAAATACAGAAAACCGAGTCTTTTGCGCGTTGATTTATAATACCTTACAGAATAGAATTATATATGAAATAATAAATATCCTCATATGAAAACAGATTTCATGTTTATCATCGACTCGATAGACTCGTCTTATAATTATCTTCGTTATAGCGGAGTATTTTGATATTGCAATCAATTGGGAAGATCCCAGAAATTCTCCTATACATAATACTATTTCACTTTAAATTCGATATAATTATCTAGGACCGGAATCTTGCGGGGCTGGGGCCCAGAGTGAAACTAGAATAATTTAACAAACACAATTGATTGGGGGCCCGATATATTAAACTACCTGGGGACCCGAAAATCCTATCCTCAGTCCTGTAACGACCGTTTGATACAACGTCCCTGCATGCAGCGGAGATTTCTTCTAAGTCGCTACAATCCCAACCTACTTGTATACATAAATTTGCACATTTAAAACCAAAGGTAATTATAAATTCAAGTTTGCAAACAAAAATTTTATTTACATACAAAAAATTAATAATTTCGTTCATTAAATGTACAGCAGAATACAATAATAATCATCATCATAATAGACATTTTTATGATTAACATAAACACACCTCGCAAATGCATATAAAAAATGCTATTTTGTTTTTTCATTTTCTAACACAATATTCATAATTGATTCAGAATATAACTGATTGAGAGAGAGAGAGAGAACCATATAATATTTATTCTATGATTCAATAATGTATAAACCACTTAAAAAAATAAATAGTTAAAAATGGTTATTTTAATGAAGATGTACCACTCGCTGCGCGTAAACATTATGTAAAATAAACCACAGAATCGCAATTCAAATAAATGAAATGGTTTATCACTATTTCGGAAGCATTTTATGATTCCGTAAGGCCTAAAGAGCTTCCTAAGTAGCTATCAGGCGTTTCATTTATTTAAACTATTATGTGTTTTATTTTACGTAAGGAGTTGTTATTTTTGACAATGAACATATGCTCCAGAGGTGCAAAAAAAAATACACCGAGTTAGCAAATGAAAATAGAAAATATCACTTATTTATAAATACAAAACTTAATTACGAGAAATAATTAAGGTTAGTAGTTAGCCAATATCTACAACGTTTAAATAAGTAATTGTGCTAACCATATAAATCTTCATATGCGCCGTATTAAATATTAAACAGAATATGCTGAGTAAATGGCTGTTGCAATTTAAAAATCGTGATGAACAGAAAAACAATTTCTTAGAAGCGTATTCTGTTTGCCCAAAGGGAAAATGCACGTATAATGGAATAAAACAAAATGCAAGATCGTTATTATTTCGTTTTTATGCGTCCCCTAAGAAATCGGCACAGCAGTCACTGGAAATGTAAAATAATTATAAATCAAAGTTTACTTTCATCTAGAGAATTTATTTCCTGTAATTAAAACGATGCATTGAGATGAACGTCTTTATGTCATAACCTTCTTGTTTTCTATTAGTTTGAATCATTATTAATTGTAATAAGGGCTTAAATTAAAAGGGAAAACAATGACACTTTGACTTCTCAAATGCGTTCAGATAAAGTGATGACAATTGAAGGCAGATTCATTGAATATTTGTAAGATCTCTTTTCATTCAATATTATTGGTGGTTTTACTAAACTATTATCAATTGTCTAGCCAACTTGTAATTTCCTCTTGAGTTGAACAAGCGGCACAATCAATAGGATGACAATAAAACTAATTATTTGGCAATTAAGTCAGTTTCAACATTGGGTATCAATGGCCACTGTTTGTAATACTGATCTTCATATGGGTATTTCCGAAATGGTTTGTTCATGGTTTACGACACAAGGATTACAAAGATCACGCTGTGCTGGAACTTCTAGTTTTCCGTAGTAAATGGTCATGCTGCACCGGGACCTGCAGTTTTCCGCAGTAAAAGGTCATTCTGCGCAGGGACCTGCAGTTTTCCGTAATAAAAGTCTATGCTGCGCCAGGACCTACAGTTTTCCGTAGTAGAAGGTCATGCTACGCCGGGACCTGCAGTTTTCGGTAGTTAAAGGTTATTTTGCACTGGGACCTGCAGTTTTCCGTAGTGAAAGGTCATGCTAAGCAGGGACCTATAATTTTCCGAGGTAGAAGGTCATGCTGCTCCGGGACCTGCAGTTTTCGGTAGTGAAAGGTCATGTTGCTCTGGGACCTGCAGTTTTCCGTAGTGAAAGATCATACTGCGCCAGGACCTTCAGTTTTCCGTACTAAAAGTCCATGCTGCGCCGTGACCTACTGTTTTCCGTAGTATCCGAACCCTTGCTTTTGAAACAACTAAACGCCGGTGGGTAGAAAAGCGACAAGAGTTCTACGATAGCATTGAGTGTCGAATCCGTGTCAGTGGCACCATAGACGAATGCGTTACGGATACTCTACCTTAGGGCAGTGAGCCTACATATTTCAGAGGAGTCCGAACTTAGGAAGCCAAGCCACGGACCACAGTATGCAGTTAGACTCTTTTGTTTGCACCGCCGAACCCAGATTCACAAAACAATGGGGGAACGCACTACAACAACGCCACCTCAGGTCTTCTTTATGATGCAATGGTAAAAGTGCTGAAGGTGAATGCATTTTAACAGCCACTTCACTCCACGAAGTCTGATGGAACGTTACCATTCGAGCAACCAAGGGAGGTAGAGTAGTTTAGCCCTCCCCAGAAAACATTCAGCAGCCTAGAAAAAATTACAATTACAAGACAAAAATTACAAATGAATGCTCTGTGTTGGAAGGCCCTTACCCCCTCAAACCTCGAAGCAAGATAAGCTAATGGACCTTATGCCACAAGATAACCAATAACATATAATATTTAAATCATGTTAGTTATATTTTAAACTTTATTTTTTATCAGCATTATATTACAGATTTTAACAATAGTTAATATTTTTATTTCGAAAAGCCTATAAAAGCGTTTATGTGATATATTTCAATTCTATTTTTACTGAAATTCTGAGATATTGTGAAAATAGTTCTGTTATTTATTTTTTTTGGGGGGGGGGAACGGGGGTCGTCAAAACCTCCAAAAATAAAATCTTCAAACGCTTTTCTATCGCTGAATCTGACACCTAGTCCCTTTCTTGATAAAAGAAAGTAACTACACGAGCTAAGCTGACGGCAAGCTGTCATAAAAATGGCTCGAAAATATCGTTTCAGTTTTAGGCTACGTTCGAAATGACAAGCATAACAAGTGGACTTTGGGCGAAAGAGACAGGGGACGAACTTGGTATGATCTATTCTCGACGACAATTGGTGTGCTAAAAGAAAAGAACAAAGGGATGGCAAATGTCACGTCAAAATTGACGACGAAAACTCTATTACATGGAAATATACCCATGTGCTGAAAATGTTCTTTTTGGTTGAAATACAGTAAAACCTCTCTACAACAATATTATACAGACCGAGAAAAATTATCGTTGTAGAGGGAGTTATTGTTATAGGGAGGGTTCATTATACAGTAAAACCTCTCTGCAACACGGACCGAGAAAAATTATCGTTGTAGAGGGATTTATCGTTATATCGGACATCGTTGTAGGGAGGTTTTACTGTATAGCAAAACTATATGAACAAATGACACATACATTAAAAATACTGAATTTTATCTTCCTTAAATGATGAAAAATTACGAAATTTTATTTCGTTATTTCGTTTTCATAATATGTGTTAATATCATCAATACCTGCTTGAAGCAATAGTACCTTTAAATATAAAATTAGTGATACTTCCATTTATGCGAGCAGCTATTTGCAAAGAGAAGGGATGAACATGCTGCCTATATACATTATAGCCTTTATATTTATACAAATACAATGACACACGAATTATCGGATCTTCGCTTAACCGAAATTACATGCAGCACATTTTATTACTATTGTTTTTAAGTGGATACCTGTTCAATATTTTCAGCAAAAATTCTCATGCCTGTTTTCTAGCGTATTCTTGTTTTCAGAAAGGAACCAATTCAGTATGCCCGTATCCAGATGTGGGATCTTAGGGTGCGTCCACACATGCAACTCAACCCCGTACCGTAACGCCTTCGCGTAACATCACCACGTAACATCGCAGCGTAACATCACCGGGTAGCATAATAATAATACATATATTATTATATATATATATTATGCATATATTATTATATATATTATGTATATATTATTATTATATATATATTATGTATATATATATTATCTATAATTATCAACTAGTATATCTATTATTAAACTTTAGTGACTCAACAGGCATTAGCGTTTATTATAAAGTATTTTGTCACATTTTTATTTATCATTAGTTCTTGTGCTTTAAGCAAATAGTGGATGAATAAGAAGTGGATTTGATAAAACGAATTTACTAAAAATAATGCATTCACGATACTTTAAAAGTGTCAGGAGGGCCACAGGGAGTCTAGAAGGTTGCCCCCGAGCGAAAAAAGTTTTACAGTAAGCCAATGGTTTTAATAATTAAATATTTATCTGTGATTACGTGTATTTCATACCTTCTACTAGTAGTATGTCGTACACCTCAGTATTGGAGTCTCCACCTTTTCAAATATGTTTACGTAATACTTGAACGGCCCCAAATCAGGGAACTGGTTGGTTTTTATTCAGATTCTGTCACCACATTGCAATGTTTTGTTACATAATTTTTAAATAAAAAACTTTGTTTCCAGATACCAACCACAGCAGAAGGATTGTTAGTAGTATGAAACAATATAACGATATTTGTAGCTTTGCACATTGCCTCAGTGCGTTAGATGGAAAACACATCGTTTTGTAAGCACTCATTAACACAGAAATCGAGTTTTTTAATTACAAATCGGCATTATTTAGTATAGTTATTTTTGCAGTAATGAACGCTAATTACATCTTTTGTACGTCGATGCTGGAGGTCAGGAGCAAATCTCAGATGGTAGTATATTTAAAAATTGTTCCCTGTACGACAAACCAGAGAAAGATGCATTAAGTTTGCCGCAAGCAGAATGTTTAGATGGTACACAATACAAACTCCCATATTTTTTCATTGGTGACGAAGCATTTGCTCTTACTGACATATCAATGAAACTGTTTTTGGGTATACATCCTAAAAATCATTACAAAGGGTTTTTAATTAAAGGTTATCTTGTGCATGAAGAATTGTGGAGAATGTATTTGGAATCGTCTCATCGACTTTGTGTGATTCGTAAACCTATGTCCTTAGCCCATGAAAAAGCTGAGTTGTTATAATGACAGTAGCCCATTTACACAATTTCTTAAGAAAAAGCTCTACCTCCTGATCCCTGTATACGCTAAGTGGATCATTCGATACAGGCACAGAGGGAAGACTTGTAGAAGGAACATACAGAACTATAAGTGATGAACCATGTCTTCATTACTTTCTCTAAGAAGTATTCCCAGACGACCAGCTACATATGCTGAACAAATTCGAAATGAATTGGCAAATTTCTTAGTAGTGTGTAATTTCTCGGCGATTTCTTCTCATGCATCAATTTTTAAAGCCTTACTATAGTACCTAGGATGCTGGGTATTCCACAAAATCTCTTTTTCCCTGTAAGTTTCGATAAAATTAAGAGTAACCTCTTCCGTTCACTCGATAACAAACAAACCGATATCTAGTCCACACTGAGAAAACGCTGTCTTTCATAAACCGGTCCAAATACACAAATATTGGGGGGCAACATAGCTCCGTGGCATTCCTTTGAAGCGAAGGGGAAAAACCGACAACTAATGGAACGGGAAATGTTAAGCGGTCTTGATACGTGTTGCCGTCCAGACTGGGTACGCGACGGTGTTACGGTACGGGGTTCTGTTGCATGTGTGGACACGGCTTTAGGGACGAAACTAAATTTTATTTGGACTTAGCTGAGGCCTTGCATGCTGTGATTGTATCAATACATGCTGTAAAAATTTTTGACCCCCCCCGAAATTAAATCCTAGATACGACCTTGCATTTCAGGAATACTAGGCTTGACATAATAATGAAAGTGAAATGTATAAATGAAAAGTTGAGTACAAAATAAAGTTGGTGCTTTTTCACTCATTCCCACAGTGGGCAAAACGCTCATTCTAGAGGGAAAAAAAATCAAAACTAAAACAATAACGCTCTTTATGCTTAAAATTCTATTTCTACGCAAAAAATGATAATAAATAATGGCTTAGTCATTATTTATACGCATTAATTTCAAAATTACACCCACATTTCTCGTCCATTAATCAATAAACGGTTTAATAAAATAATTTCCATTAATTACAATTCGTAATGTATTAATAAGCATAATAATTCATAAAATAATAATTCGAATAATAATAATATCATACCTTTATAAAATTGTTGTCATAATTTTCACTATTTTTAGGCATGAAATAATCTTTTTTTTTCTTGGTGCGAACGTTTCGAGGTTAGTAAATATGGGAATGAACTGCAGACGAGTCATCGTTGTACTCATCATCAGCTTCAACAAACTTTAATGATTTTGGTAGTGATGGGTCAGACAATAAATTGATTACGGTTTTTTCAAGGGGCCACTTATTTGAATGAGTGTTTGAAGATGATTTCGATAACAATAAAATAATAGGATCTGAGGAAAAGAACAAAGAATGGGTGTGGTGGAGAATTTATAATTCTTCTTATTTTGGTTGCTCTTCTGAGATAATTTTCAGTTACGGTTTTTACAACGTGAGCAGCGTCTCTCATGTCAGATGTATGTAAGCTACCACTTGCTGCAAATTATAGCACTTCTTTAGAATACGTTTCTAATAAAGGCGCAACCTTTTGGGTTTGGAACCTACTTTAGAAAAGTCTTTTGACGGTCTGCCCTTTTTCCCTGTTTGTGGTATGGAAGATTCTTGTACAAAAAACAACACAATATTTTCATCCAGCCACTGATGATTTCTCAGCTCGAACGTTTTTAACGACCGACTGCTTGCTCTCCACTTTGAAGTAAGTTTGCTGGTAAATTGCTTAACTAATTTTTTGGAACAAATATATTGATCTTCCTCGCATTTTTTTATTTTCAACTTGTCCAAAATATACGTAAGAACAGCAGCATTTCTATTTTTGGCCAACAGTTCTTGTCGCCAAACTTCGAACAGCTCTCTCTTCAGCAACGACATGTCTATATGTTTGAAAGAAGGTCTATTATGAGTGCTTAAATTGATTGGGGACGCGAGAGAAAGCAAAACCAAAAATTCGAACTACAGCTGGATACTTTAGTTTCAGTTTGAATTTGAACCCCTTCTTCTAACCTACCAATGCGAGGGTGACTAAAATGAGCCACGCGTTGATGGCACAACATGAAATTGACTTTAAAGTACAGATGACAACCATCATAAACAATAATATATGTCTACGAAAGTGAAAAGATTTCTCAATCCCATGGAGGAACTATATTTCAAGATAAGCAAGGGGTAGGATCTAAAAAGGGGTCATCTCAATATTATGGTAAAACAATGTGGACAAAATTAACCTTCAACATAGATTGTTGCCCCCCCGCCACCCACCCACGATGTCGACTCTGCAGGGATGATAAATATGATTCCGGATAAAGCTTCTTAGTGCAAAAATTAATTATTCGAGACACGATGTTTTATCTTAAATATAATTAAAAAATTTCCATTTTACACATCTTTTTTTTTGTGTGTTTTGGGAAGGATCCCCCCAATCCCCTTTTGGTTGTGGGTCGCAATGCACTGCAGGAATATGATTATGCTAAAAACGAAACACTTATTGAGGTCCATGAGCTATTAATATTTAAAAAGAATAACGGAAAGTATGCTTCTAATGTTTAAAAGCTAATTAAAACTGGAGTCCCTATAAAAGAAGTTGCGAAACTTGCCAGAAATTAAATAAAATGGAGGAAAACAGCAATTCATGTATATTTTTTTTCCTTCTTCTGTTAATAAAAAATAACAGGCAATAAGAAACTGCAGTTCACTTAAAAAGAGACCGATTTAAAAATAAAATTTGCGTATTTTTATTCTAAATATAATTATTTGTTTATTGTCGAGCCTATGACATAATGTATGTAAAATATTGCAAATAATTTTAGTGGCGGCGCGGCTGCAGATGGCTGCAGCTAAATTCGACATAATTTTAAACTATATGAACTACTTATGTAAACAAAAAAATAAATCAAAGCCAACCCGTGCGAACCCATGTGTTTCCTGGACGTTTAAATTCAGCAATTGGCATAAAATAACGGTGATGAAGATTACATAAATTTAAAACGTTCTATTAAAACTGGTTAACGTCTTCAACTTGAATAATTTATGCCAAAATACGTACAAACCTTCAAATAAACATCGTACGAAATTTCAAAAGAATTGGCAAATTAAAAAATTCAGAGTAATACTTTTACAAAGACGCTGCAAAAAACTTTTAGCAATGTAATGAATCACAGAACTGAGAACTCCCCAAGTGTTGACGACGCCACTGCTAATTTATTGCATCATATCCTTTGATATTACTTGTAGGCTGTCTGTGGATATTTGGTAACGGAAATACGCTAAAAATTTTAAAATATAAGACTATCAAAATTTGGACTTTTGTCTCCCTAGAATAAGCGTTTTGCCCACTGTGATTCTGTTCGCTATAACCACATGTATCCTGGTAGTATGAACGTGAAAATTAAGGGTTCAGAAATATAATACTATAATGACATGTTTTGACAGACTCACATCTATATAGTTCTGTCAAGGACGTATATCGACTGGTGTATCTCAACTGACGTATACATTCTCAGTCATGAAGAATGTTTTTGAAAATCCATTTCCCCTAATCGAAATGCTTGCTTTGTGATGTTAGAAGATTCATAATTGTCGCCGTAATACTTTCCTACCGAAATAGCTAAACCAAAGGCATTTGGTTCCGGTGAGGGGAAGGAAAAAGAATGAATAAATCCCCCCCATAAGAAAAAAAGTCGTAACGGCATGATCCCAACTTTTTTGAATGAAAGTTGTAGTTTCTTTGTATGAATAAAAGAGAGAAATAAAATACAGGGTACCAGGGAGGAAATTACATACAAAAGGTTAAACACTGGTAAAATAGCAATGAAAAAGATCACCTTATCAAGGGTGATCTTTTTCATTGCTATTTTACCAGTGTTTAACCCTTTTTATATGTAAAAAAATAAAGTTAAAATAATGTAATAATGACTTGAATAATAAGCCCTTTATCAGTAAATGATAGTATTCAAAATTAAAATGGAACGAAGACAAACAAAACCCACGTCATTGCTATTATGTACATACATATATAATATATTATATATATGTACGATATTAATAATTAAATATTTTCTAGTTTTGTATAATCCCACAAATTCAATATTTAATGCAATCACAATTATAAAGCTTACCAGGATAGCGTAGATAAGGTCTAAAAAAACGTAAAACAAACTGGTTCATGTAGTGTTTCTAATCTATTAAGAAAGTGCATTATTAGTTTATGGTGTTAAACATATCTGGAAGAAAGTCGTCAAACTATTCACGAAGCAATCCTTTACTCTTATATCAAATAATATATTGCACATATCAGTGGCACAGCATGCCTTTCAAAGTGGGACCCCTTCAAGTGTTCACTCTGTGTATTTATTCCCTTTCGAAAGGAAAAAGTCATAATTCAAACATAGTTTATCATCACATCATCCTTATCATCATGGTGATGTATATGTGTGAATTGTGATGTTTTACTTAAAGGGGGATGGTGGATATTCTAAGATGGTTCACTTTTGAAATCTCCAGACGCCACTGAATACACCTAAAGGAGACTACAATATCAAAGGAGGAAAACAAATTGCATAAAATTCAAAGTGCAAAATTGCTGGTGCAACAGGCCTCCAAGGAATTCAACACTAACAAGCTCTGATCTTTCGTTTAATGAGAATCTTAGACTTTGAACTCCTCAGAAGTAATTCGAAAAATGTATCTCTACACAAACCTACACATCAAAGTGTAAAATAAATATCCTTATCCTAAAATTTTAATCCGAAATATTCAGTCTAAGTTAAAATAACTGGACAAGTTTGAATTCTAATAATAATTGAAAAATTCTCCAAGATACGCTTGCTTATTTCCGCTGAGACGTTTTGGCTTAAGGCTTTTCCAGGGCCACTCCAGAGGAATATCTGGCCTAATCATTAATTTGCAAAAGTAGATTCAAAGCGCCTACATTTTTTTCGTTGCAAAAAATTTAAGAGATCCGAAAATTCATTTCTGCAATTGAAAATGCGCAGAACGAGAAAGAAAGGCTTTGGTAATTGCAATCGCCCATTTTACATTCCGTCTTGAATTATTTTCGCAGAAATTCTCTCGAGACAGATCTAGAAAAATATTCGGCGAGTGGAGAAACAAGCTTTATTTATTTTTGCCTTCCCTTTGTTCACTTATGTGCATAAATTATCGTAGGAGATTCTTACCATTTTTTTTCTTTCTTCCTGCTCCCCCTTTTCTTTCTCCGATAACAAAAGATTTGGCGATGCTGGAAATCACTTTATGATTATTGATAAAAATCTTTGTCATTGTTACGCCGTTGTTGCGCCTCCATTTATTCGAGAGATGCTCTTTGAATTCTGTTTTCGATTTTTCTATCCATTGAGCTGTTTCTGAAGGGGAAAATATATTTCCACTGATGCACAATTACATTGATTTCTTTTATTAAAATGTATACTTCCTGCTCTTAATCACTTTTAACTAAAGAAAATTCAGCTGTAATCGCTGTTCCCCCAAATGTTTCATTATTTTCAAATATAAAAGATGCATTTTCAAACGTTTTATTTAATTTTTGTTTTAATTTTTGCGGCCAATGTGGATAAGAAAATCGAGAGAATTCGCTGAGATATGAAATTTCCTCCATGATTTTAAAATTCTTCATATAAAGTGTTTTTGAACATCTCAAACGTTTTGACTTGACATTGCATGCACGAATTTAAGAAAAGGTCGCATTTTCTTTCCGTGGGGCATTAAAACTGAAAAATATTAAATCACAAACAGATATAAAAAAAACTCTGACTGAAAATTGTAAAATACCATTTGATGTCTTTTTGTTTAAAGGAAATGGTTAGTCGTGCATGGGTAGCACGTCCGCCTGTCGCACTCATCCCAGTTTCGACCCCAACGTTGCCAAAACAAAAAAGAAAACTTACTGATTAACTTCTCATCTTAGTCCCGGAGTTGGTTCCCTAGGCAGGGATTTTAATCCTTTTTGTGTCCAAGGAAGAATTTTGCTAATTCTTATTGACTTTCGGGCCGCACTATTATACCATTACTACTAAGATTGAACAAAAATGGACCCAAAGAGGCATCACTGCGTCCTCTGGATAGGCTTCGTTGCCATTTTTTCTTAGGTCTCTATATTAGTTGTGCGCATCCGTACGAAAACATTTTCAGAATCCTCACCTTGGACTATATATATTACAATGTAAAATACGTATGGAAGCAAAAAATATTTGCAATAATTTTAGTTACTAATATATAAAGCGAGGCCAAACCTTTTAATGAAACTTTTGGCACTGCTTGTTTTTAAGAAGCCCGTCAATGTCATGCCTTGCTTTTGATGTTGCGACCTTAAGAATGTTTCCAAGGTGGACGTCAGTTATTCTGGTCCTAACTTTTGATTTTACCAACTTCATTCTTGAAGAAAAGAGCAGTTTACAGACGCAATGGAGTACGCAAGGGGGTTATGAGGGATACCCCCACTGCAATGGAATATTATTTATATATATACGTATAAATTTATGGAATTGAAACTCTGAAACCTCCCATTGTCAGCCTATACCCCCCACCTCTAAGAAATTTCTGCGTACAGACGTACGCAGATGTAAGTGCTAACAAATAGTAGCATTTTCAGAGCATGCAGTCAGATGGTTGGGAAGATGTTCTTATCGACATATTTAGAATAGAATTTAATGAATCCTAAGTTGATTTTGTTTTAAATCACTGCAAATGAATAAAACTGCTTATAGTGCCCAAATGCGCTAGAAAACTAAAGTGAAATATGATTGAGGGAAGATTGTGTATTACTTTAGTTTTCTAGCGTTTTAAAATATGTATTACCAAACATGAAAACATGAGCGGAATAAAATACATAGATTTAAGTTTTACTGGGAGCATAAGCGGTTTCTTTTTCCTGAAAGAATCTGCATTTTTTCATGAGCCAGTGGTCTGCGGGCCGCGGTTTGAAGATCCCTGCCATAAGATGTTAGGATTTATCGGAGATCCGTAAGTCCCAGAAAACTTTGCGCCGTAAAACACCTAAACAAAAAGTAAGTAAAAAATAGTGTAAGTTCAAGCAGAGTAAGTCTTACTGGTCATTTCGCGTCAAACCACCCAAAATTTTGATGATTCACAACCCGACCCCTTTAGATTTCCCTGAAAGTTTGCCGAATTGATCACCCACTGGATTCTTGGAATTATCCTAAATTTTGGCTTCATCCGTCAAATAGATCAAATTTTAGATCGAAAAATAGATCGAAAAAGTTACTGAAATGGACCTGTTTTGGATTATCGTGATTTACAAAATTGCCTGCAAGTTTTTTCGTTTTTAACCTGCAAAAATCAAAAAAGGTCTCATTTGAAAGGTTTTTTAAAAAACGTTCTAAATATGTAATATAAGTAAGTATTATAAGTAGAAATTTTTTAAATAAAATGAAAAGAAAAGTTTGATTTTGAATTTTTTAAAATGGGGTCATTGTATTTTTTTCCAAAAAATTACACGTCATACAGCATGATAATCTACACCTTTTCTCAAAATTTCACGATGGGTTCGCTATGGGTTCAACAGCTATTAAAAAAATTCGACTCATAAGTAAAATTTTATCCTTATGCATTGTGGCATCTCATATTCCAGACGTCTATTATTGCATGTTGCTGTCTTTTTTTTCATTACTACGTCTTCCATTAAATAATATACTAATCCTTGTTCAACGGAAAATTTTCAGAATTACAATATTTATATTTATATTATATTTGTAATTATACAAAAATAGGCGAAACTTATTACTATCAATAAAATAATTACGTGTATATATGTTTTCAACGGTAGGGACGCTAGTAATGCTAGTAGAAGGCATTTTGTTTGAAATTGAATGGAGATATGGAACCCTAACACCAACATTGGGGGGAATGGGTCCCCCCCTTTCTACCCCGCTAACGGCGCCCTTGTGTATACCATAGCTTCAAAACTTGTCTAGATTTTATAATTTGCGGTTGTTGAGTTCAGTTTTAAAGGCAATAAAAACAGCTAAAGTAAATACGCGTAATGAGTTTGCCACAGTTGGAAACCGTTCATTTTATTTTATATTTTACCTAAAGATTAAAAAAATCCTTATTAACAGAAAAAAATATTTTTTTATTTATAAATTTTATGTCAAATAAACGACAAAAGAGGGAACCCCACCTTGCAGGGGTTGTGGAGATTATCAGTATGCTACTGATTTTATTATTAGTAATCAGTTTCTCCTATTTTTATATAATTACAAAATTATAAATATTGTAATTCTGCAAATTTCCAGTTGAACAATGATTAATATACATTATTAAATAATATACAAGCATGTCGCTGCTTTTTTACATTATTATGTCTTTAATTAAATTTTAATGGAAAAAAAAGTAATAACATGCAATAATAGACAAGTCTATTAATAAAGTTTTACCTTTGAGTCAAATTTTTTTTAATATCTCTTGAACCCATAGAGATCCCATCACGAAATTTTGCGAAAAGGTGTAGAATATCATGCTATATACTATATAATTTTTTGAAAAAAATAAAATGACCCTATTTTGAAAACTTCAAGGTCAAACTTTTCTTTTCAATTTATTTAAAATAATTCTGCTTATAATACTTAGTTTTATTACATATTTAGAAAGATCTTTAAAAATTCATTCAAATGTGACCTCCTTTATCTTTGTAGATTAAAAACGAAAAAAATTGTCAATTTTGTAAAGCATGATAATCCAAAACAGGCCCATTTCAGTGACTTTTGACCATTGGCCATATATGATCTATTTGACGGATGAAGTTAAAAGTATCCACTGGGTCATCAATTCTACGAAGTTTCAGGGAAATCTAAAGGGGGTTGTGTGAATAATGCTCGGTGGTTTGGCATAGCATGACCTTTACGCGAGATGGGGACCAAATGGACCAATGCCACCCACTCACTTGCTTGTGGTTCATGGACCAAATTCATCTAAAACCAGGCCATTCCAGAAGCTTCAGTTGCCTGACTAATCTGCACCCCTGACATCAAGCGCATCAACTAGCACCTCAACTAGCACCGACTACGTCTCCAGCGGGTGCTAGGTGTTTGATAGAATTAATTCCAGATCGTTCACATAGCAGCCAAACCAACTACTGCTATACTACTGCAGGGCACTGTTCAATGGCAGTATAATACTTTATAACATAACTTTCTAAAAAAAGGCGATTTTTTGTGTGTGTATATGTCTTTCTCTATTGTGCTGGATGTTGCTTAGAAAGTTAGCTTCCGATAGCTGCGCTATATTCCCTGTGGGGTGGGGGATGAACCAAGTTGGAGATTGCATGAAATCCAGAAGATCATACCAAGTTCTAAAAAGCTGTTTGTTCAACAGCTGGGTATGTCTCACCGGATAAATGGATCTATGCGCTGTCACGGCTTTGCTATAGCTGAGCTTATTGCTCGATTCCTAATAAGCTTAGAGGTGTAAAAAACCGGGAATTTTGGACATATTGGAAACTTTGATGGGAAGAAACCAAGATAGCTAGAATAAAAAAGGTAGTCCCGTCCTCATCTTTCTTCCGATTGGTCGATTTTGTCGAATCGACCAATAGGAAGAAAGGTGCGGACGGGACTACCTCCTTTATTCTAGCTATTTTCGTTTCTATATTCAAAGTTTCCAATGTGCCCAAAATTCCCGGGTTTTTTACAACTCTAAATAAGCTGCGTTGTTTATAAAGTATCGTTGGAGGTAGCACTAAGCATCATACCAAATAACCCGTCGTGCAGTTTTGGAATGTATGGAAACAAAAGAAATCTCCACTAGAAATGCATCCAGTACTATATATTTAAACGGCTCTCACATACTTGCGTTCCTTCAATGTGCTAAAATGTGTGATGATACTATTTCATAATATATTATTACCCTTCATAATTTCATGATGCCTATTTCATAATCCAAATTACTTCCACAAAGGGCTTTTCCGTTTTAAAACAAGGGCATTTATTTTAACCAGGACGCGTGCATTTATGACTTTTGACATTCTCGTTCAGCTTATTACGTTCTCGCGTGACTTGTTTTAATAAAGCCTAAGCGAAATTATTTATTTTGATATGTTTTTAAGTACTGGTTCCTTCGCAAATTCTGATGGGAAATATAAATTGATGGATTTGTGAGTTGTTATCAAATACTGTATTCCTACAAATTTATGAAAGACAGCCTTAAATTTGGAATATCAAAGGACTCTTCTCTCACAAGGTATCTTCCCTTATGAAGTAAAATTTTTAAACGTAATCTTGGAGCATGGAATTCCAAATAAAACTATCCTTTGAAATGTCTGCACAGCGGAAACTTGTACGTCGGAACAAAATATTTATTTACAACTGTTGTAAAACGAATATACATTTCAAGGCAATGAAAAATTGCGTCTTTGTAAATACTTTTCCCACAGCACGATGGTCCTCCTTTCTATAAAACATGACGTAATATCGGAGGACCGTTACTTTACATTGCTCTACCTCTTCATGTCATTTATTAACTTTTGTGAGTATTACGCTCAACGGCGTAATGGCTGAGAAGAGCCAGTAATTACGAAAATTTTCTGACTACTTGCAGAATTTATTACACGTAGAAACATACACCGTCCCTCTTTTCTGTAAATCATAATGTAATATTAGAGGGTCGTTACAATACGTCTTTCTACATCTTCATGACACTTTTTTAATCATTGTGGGTATTTCGCACAACGGCGTAATGGCTGAGAAGAGCCAGTAATTACGGATGTTCTCTGACAACCAGAAAAATTTATTGCACATAGAAACGTATAATGTCTCTCTTTTCTATAGGCCATGATGTAATATCGGAGGGCCGTTATATTACATTGCTCTACGTCTTCATGGCACCTATTTTAATCGTTGTGGGTATTTCGCTCAACGGCGTAATGGCTGAGAAGAGCCAGTAATTACGGAGATTTTCTGACTACTTTCAGAATTTATTACACGTAGAAACGTATAAAGTCCCTCTTTGCTGTAAATAATAATGTAATATTGGAGGGTCGTTACACTACGTTATTCTACATCTTTATCGCACTTTTTTAATCGTTGTGCGTATTTCGCTCAATGGCGTAATGGCTGAGAAGAACCAGTAATTACGGATGTTCTCTGACAACCAGAAAAATTTATTGCACATAGAAACGTATAATGTCTCTCTTTTCTATAAGACATGATGTAATATCGGAGAGCCGTTACATTATATTGCTCCATCTCTTCATCGTACGTTTTTTAATCACTGTGGGTATTTCGCCCAAAAGAGTAATGGCTGAGAAGAGCCAATAATTACCGCGTCTTTCTAATTACTAGAAGAATTTAATATACGCAGAAAAGTATGGTGTCCAAAATCCTGGGAAAACGTAAAAGTATTTACAAATATCTCAGTTGGAAATCGGACCATCGTGAAGTGGATAATCTAAAAAATCAACAAGTCCAAACCTACCTTTGTTATTCTTGGACTGTATAACTAAAAAATAGTCTATTGAAAAATATTTAATCAAATATATATTTTTTTTTTCAATCCAAAAAGGACAAAGGTCGTAACCCGCCGAGACTTATAAGTTTCCGAGCAATCTAAATCTCTTTTACTATCCGCGCTTAACATTATTATTATTTCGAACAATCGCCATTGCGGGGTGCCTTTCTTCTTCAAGCCAAGATCATACACGCGCGAGAAAGTAAGACAGATATTAAATCACGTAATTTTCTAATTGGTTAATAGTTCGCGCCAATTCTCACTGAGCAGTGGTTGGACGTGACATCACGCTACTTCTCGCGGGAAGAAGGGACAGACGCGGTGAGAACTGGGGAGAGGCCGGAAGGTCTTAAAAGCCGATCTCGACATAATTAATATTCCTCTCGCCGGAATTATTCACATATTATAACCAAAAATTATGTTACTTCGGAATCAACGTTGAAGCTCGAATAGTTGAAGTAAGTGCATTCGATGAGTAAATGGGCAAGAATTATTTTTATTGGGAATAATTTCCCTATTTCGAGTCATCAAGTCGCTATTTGAACCCTCCAGGTGAGAATATAAGATTCATAAGTTCGCATCGCCTAGCCGCCGTAAAATTACCGAGGAAAGCAATCGTCGGAACTTTGGGAACAGCATGCGTCCTACGAGTGAAATCCCTGTTAACTGCAAGATGGACGAATGCCATACCACCAGGGGCGGACTGAGTCCTCCCAAAAGACGCATACCTAGGATTATCGAAGGGCGCGAATCCTATAACCCATGAGGACGCATCGGCCCAGGGGCCGGTTGGCCGGCAGCTCACTCCGCCCCTGCATCTTACTCCGCCCCTGCTTGTCCAATATAGGACAATGAACCTATATTTTGCTAAGGAATTCAAACCTCTAAATGTCTAGAAAATCAACCCTCAAACTACAATAACAATTACTCCGTAATCATTTGTTTCGACATCGATGGATATCAAACAACATAAGATATCAACTACGCCTGAGTTGTATATTTTTTTCTCTGATCACTTTTAACTGATATGCATTTTATGTGGCTAATTGAAAAATTGAATATAATTTAGAAAACTATATTAAAAATTACTATCGATAGCTTCATTTTTCGGGCGTTTTTTATAAGTAAATAACAGTTTTACCAAAAGTTCAACAAATGGAAATTTAATAGACTTTAAATATCCTGCAACTTTTCTTTACCATAAGAATTCGTTTTTAATGATTAATTATAAAATGATTAATTATAAAATATTATATAATGATTAATTATAAAAATTATGGGAATTCATTTTTTAAACTGTACGGTTTTCTTTTCGCATTTAAAACAGGAACACTTTTTTTTTTATACAACATTACTCCGCCTCTGTATTATTCGACATTTTATTGTAATAGAAGAATAAAGTGCTGGTGTTAGAAGAAAAACCTTCGATTCTATTCCATTCTTTGCTTTTAAATCAAGTTCTTTCGTCTTGTTAAAGGAATGCTTTTCTGTCTTCGTTAAACTCTTTTCTTTTGAAAGAACGGCTTCGGCTGATCGTTAGAAGACAAGGTGGTTTCATACTCTAATAAAACTAAAAGTAAATGTCGCAGACAAGGGTAAAAAAAATGTACAAAATTCTTATAAAGTACATGCTTCAGCGATGCCCACGTGAGATTAAATATATATTTTAACATACATATTAAGACTTCGAATTTCTGGATAGTGGACAGTCGGGACGAATATTTGTAAGCTATTACAAGTGGTCTACTATTCGGGAAGGTTGAGGGATAACAAGCACTGGGGTTACTATGAATTGAAAAAAGTGTTTGTCACATGCAGGTGTCTACTATTCAAATGTGCCGTTTGCTGTATTTATTTACTATAATGAAATAGCAAAAACGATAATACCAGTTAAAATTGTGAAATGTTAATATATTTACTTTCTTGCGTTCAAAAAGGTTACCTGTTTATGAGTGTTACTTAATTATTTCAGTTCGATTAATGATAGCATTTTCATCCTTAGATTAGCACTTTTATATTAAACTATATTTTAAAATGCATTTCACTTCAATATTTTCTTAAAATTATTATTTCCCTTTAGTTTTTACCGTATGATTTTTCTGTACTATCTCAGTACGTTTGCTTTGATCCTGTTTCGGTTTTTATCATCGTTTAGACTAGCAGAATTGACATTCATTGGAAAACAGAAGAAAAATGATAAAACGGAGTACAATAAAGAAATTTAATACAAACAAAAGAAGAAGAATGAAATAGATGATCTAGAAAATATGAAAAATAAAATATATCAAGCGGGCTTAGAGGAAATAAAAAATGGTGAAAGAAAAGACAAACATGGGCGCAATGTAAAATAGAAATAAATATCACTCAATTATGACAGTTTTTTCAACGATTGACCAACGATAAGAATTACTGCCTTTTTTGTAAAATGCAGTATTTAGAATGTGTTTCATTTATTTATAATATATGATAGAATGTACATCATATATTTAATCACATATTTATACTGTATACCCCGAATTAAAGAACTCTCAGGCTAATTACCGTCTAAGGGATCTCGAGAGAGAGAGAGAGAGTTTACCTGTGCTTGAAAGGTTTCAACGTAACACTTGATCGTTCTTTTAAAAATTGACCAGATATTAATTACCTTTTCAACCCCACAAAATTACCAATCTATTGTTTACCAAAATCCATATAATAAACCAATAGAAATCATGTAGGATATCATGTAGGAATAATCATGTAGGAATAGAAATCATGTAGTTAGGATATCATAAATTTTTGAAGGCAAACAAATAAACCAAAAGCTAACGAAATAGCTGTAAGAATAAGCTTTGCCTCTTAAATATTCGCATGAATCAGTATCAATAAACCTTCCACATGGGGGGGGGTGGAAAACTATTCAAGCATTATTCATATTTTTGTGCGCGTGCGCAGTTTAGTATATGGTCAGCACCATACTAAACTAAGGAATCCGCAAATCTGATAAATTTTACTTGAAGACATCTTTTAGTTTGTCTGTTGCTCAATCATGTTCTAACTGAAATCTACGTTGAACTCAGGGTCTGACTGGGCCCTCTCAAAGGGCGAATACCTTGGATTATCGGAGGGCGCGAGTCCTATAGCCCATGAGGACGCAAGTCCTATCGCCCATGAGGGCTCATCGGCCCGGGGGCCGGTTGGCCGGTGGCCTAGCCCGCTCCCCCGGTTGAACTGTTAACCTGAACATTAGCGAATTTATTTTTTACTTTTTGCTATGAAATTATACGGAACACGTAATTACATGGTGAAAGTGTCAAAGAGTAGGCACCGGGGGGGATTCTCTTACTTACATTAACATTACGAATAAAAAAAAAAGTTAAATGGAAAAAGGTGTTTAAAAATACGATTTGGCGAAACTTCTAAAAATTGATTTAAAAATGACGTATGTGTCTTAGAATTGTATAAAAATATGCTTTAGATGCAGAAAAATATATTCTATTTGTGCAATTTACGTCTTGTCAAACGGATGAAATTTTAAAAGTTGTGACCATGTCTTCTGCGTGAAGGGTACTCGAACTCTGTACCTCTTGGCTGAGAGGCAAGTGATGTGACCGGGTCAACTTACAGCGTCGCAAGTATAATTCCAGACATGGGAATGCCTTTTTTTTCGCTTAAGAAATGAAGTTTGATTCTACAAAATAAAGAGTTACACCAAATAAAAGGAAAAAAATGTTTAAGATTCGGTATAGAAAAAAACCTTCTTACTAGCATTAACCTTAAGGATAAAAGAAAAGTTACCTAGAGAACAGTGTATAAAAATGAGATTTCGCATAATTTCTTAAAATTAATTTAAAAATAACATACCTGTCTTCTAATTGTATAAAAGTCTGACTTAGATGCAGAAAGATGTGTTCCATTTTATGCAATTTACACCTCAAACGGATGGAATTTGAAATCATGGTGATTTCTGCATGGGGACCCGAATTCGGGACCTTCTGAGTGAGAGGCGACTCCCATTCAACAGATAATCCGAAGATAAAATCATTCGATGGTCAAATAATCGAGGGTTTACGAAATATACATAATACGGAATATTTTCCCTTCACAATCTCTACGAAGAATTCGCTTACTTGAAATGTCTGAGCCGTTCCTTTATTTTTAAAAGCGAAAGTTCAGTGCCATAGTTTTAGATAAATATGGATTTTGCAATACGAACCCGGAAAAGCATGGAACTCATTAAAGATGTGTTTGTACTATATGGACTAGTAGAACACATTTGTAATATACACGTTATCTTATACTTCTCATATTTTAATTTGAAAAGAACAACATATGGAAACATTTCCATGTAATGGCGTTTTGGTTGTCAATTTTGACATGGCATTTGCTGTCTCTTTCGTGCTTCCTTTTATTATGCCAATTGTCCCCGCGAATAGCTCACACACCAAGTTTCTCCACAGTCTTTTTCTTCCAAAGTCCACTTCTGATGCTTGTCAATTCACGTGCGACCTTAAAACTGAAACGATATTTTCTAGCCATCTCTATGACAACGACACATCAGCTTGACATGTGCAGTTGGTTCTTTCTTTTACGAAAGTGTCAGATTTAGGGGTAGAGGGAATCTTTAGTTTGCTTCGGAAGCATTTTTGGTGGATGAGCAAAAAAAGTTCTTTCACAATATGTATAATGAGGTGCTCTATAGGTAAAACTAAAATATCACGTGATAATTTTTTAGCTTCCCCAGAGAAAATTATTACAATGAGCGTCAAGTTTTATCTTACAATTTGAATAACAGTAATAGCAAAGAATTTCATTGATTTCTGCGACAATATACCAGAAGATAACTTTACAAATGACAACAATAATCATAATGCTTATAAAAGGAATCATTTCATTTAAAATTAAAACATCAAAGTGCGATTAACATAATTTGAATATTGTATATTTTTCATTATTCCGTAACGCTATGTCCTCTCAGACCTCGTGTGGCAAAGTGGTTGTGAAAATACAGCCATTATAACTTATCACCGCTTAGTCAATATTCACACAAAATGCTGCATTACACACATTAGTTATCCACACACAAATTTGAAATTGGTTTTTCTTATTCTGTGGGCAAGGATGATTGGAAAATTCGGCCGCGTCTGCAGCCTGTATTTCCAGAAAATATGGCAAAGCCAAAATTATGAGGTTTTATTCCTACCCCACGAATGGTGGGTGACCTATGAGATAGGTTTGAATCATAGCGAAGCTTCATGATTCAAATTGAAAATGGAATTCGTTTGAATTGAAATTGATTTGATTACTAGATAAAATCATTGTTTAATAACAAAACATTGTTATTCTTTTGGTTATGACACTTGTAGAAAATAAAACGAAGTCGTTACTTGATATAATATTTGATAAAATTACAGCAAGACAATTGATATTATGGAAGTGAAAACATCTCACAATATTCTTTTAATGTACCTTCAATTTTCATCAGTAATACTGTATCCAAAAGCGCTTGATATGACAAAGAATCGTTCTTTGATTTAGTCGTTTGAACTAAGTAAAAATAACAACGAATTACGGCGTCAGCGACATGGCGTCCACGCCTCTCTATTCTTTCCTGTTTAGAGCATCGCTGCAGGTCAAATCAAGGCCAGCCATAATTTTAAGGGCCTTCGCTCCTATTGTTAGCCTTGAGATACTGTTTCTTCTCTTGTTAGTTTGTTCCATCTTCCCCAATCTTCGTAATAAATGATCCTCTTCTCTTCTCGAAGCATCCCCTACCGTTAAAGTCTACTTTCCATAAACTTCTTCTATTACACTTGCTCTTCTCATTTGGTTTCTTACATCTGGTTCATCTCTCAGAGAACATGTAGAATCTGCTGTAGAGGCGAGAGACTATTTTTGAGTTCGTGTACTAACCAATTCTTTGCTGGAATTGATCAACTTGTCAGCCTGGAAGTTTGCCTCTCATGATCTACCTACAAGCAGATGTATGCTGCTCCTGTTTCATATTAATCTTTCTTTCAGTATTACACTAATTACTTCATTTTTCGCATTCTTGTAATCATTTCAAAACATCAGGGTAAAATCCAAAGCGTTAATTTTCTTACACAAATGCAGATTTGTAGCCAGAATAAATGGGCAACTAGGGCAAGGCAAAGAGCGTATGGCACACAAGGCACCCGAGAACTCACGAATATAAAATAAGTGCCAGGAACGGTACAGAATTTAGACATTATGTCACCATAAACCAAATAAATGTGACACTCCTCTAATAACTGTTTTTTAGTTTATTGCAACCACAAGTACTGTAATATTAGTCATATATTGAGGTTTGTATCTTAAATTTTATGTATGGAGAATTGGGTGGCAAAGGAAAAATATATCAAAACAGTTTTGTATTTTATTAAATTTTAAAATTTTTCAGTATTATTAAAATATGATTTCAAATATAAATAGCACGATTGGGTAACTTGGTCCCGCCCCTATTGGTTGGCGGCATAAATGACATTAAATATTAATTGTATAGCACACGTTTCTCGATTTTTAACACATAACATGCTTTAATCATTTCATGAATTATCAAGAGAAACAACGCTCATAAAAAAATAGACCTAGGAAAAAAGAAGTTTAATTCTTAAATCAAAAGTTCTTTTGTAGCGCATGTATTGTTAATAATTAGACGCATAAAGAAACCTTGACGCGGATTCCCAAACCGTAAAGGTTTTGGACAAGGAGAAGGAAGTCGTCCGATCCGTAGAAATTCAAAAATTTTCGCTAAATAACGTTATCCATTCATTGAAAAGGAACACATACAATTATTCTCTAAACAAGCCCATTAATTACGGCATTTAGAGTAGAACCTCCTGCAAACAGGATTCCTCCGTGTTGACCCATGGTTCCTTCCACAGCAATATCTAAACTGAGTCTATTGCCTGGGAAATCTTAAATTGTAGGCAAACTCTGCTCGCAAACGGAACAAATACACAGTGCACCTGAGCTAGCATATTTTAAAGATAATTTATTCAGAAAGCGGCTAATTATGGAAATTCCAACTGACACCCGTACACGGCCCTCTGCCCTTTAAACTTAATTGAAATTTCCAAGCTGCTTCGTAGTTGCTTTGCTCTCAACCACAGACAGAACAGGCTGAAAAATGCAATCCAGCAACTTTTAGATCAGAATCTATATGAAGTAAGATATATCATTTTGTTTGTCTATTTCCTAATATGTTTCATTTGTTGAACAATAAAGTTATAATTAAAACACAATATATTACTAAAGACGGGAATTTTTTTTCATCATTGCCGATGATGTGGTAATATTAGATGATGAATTGTTTTTTATATAAAGGTTTCCTATGAAAGTCAGATTCTCGCCAATAAGTTTTGAACCAAGAAAAATGTTGCAACGGAAGTTAGGAATTGATATAGTGAAATGACTGTGCACTCTCGGATGAGACGAACAGCAGCACCTCTGGTGGTGAATTGAGAAAGTTAAGAAATGTATTCCGAAAAATAATAAAGATAGCGAAATGTTTTCAATTAGAAGGTTGTAGAACATCCTTCAGTGAGTAAGAAAAGACATGGGACTCACATGCGCTATAACGCGTACTGTCACAAAGACAGGTGTTGCTGAAGTTTTGATACATAGTTTTCAGTTAATGCTTTATAGCGCTTTAGAGGTTGAGTTGAAGTTCTTAAATTAAAGGAACCATAATCTCTCTCCTGTAAGAACTTGAAATCAACTTTTAAAATGTCAGAAAGCATTAACTATGTAGCGTGTGAAGACAGCACTGGTGTGTTTTTGGTTATTACATCATTAATAACGTCATTACAACGTGTACAGATTTTTACGCATGAGCAAAGTTTAAAAGTACCGTCGAAACTGCATATATGCAAATGGACGCAGCAACAAAATCCTGTGCGTATAAGCAGGTTTTGCATATAAGAGGGTTTTACATAAAAGCTGTATTCTCTAAACTATAGCGTGCAAATAATTTGCTTATTAAATTAGATATGCTTATTTCAAATTTTATAAATCATTTACATCATTTATTTCAATACTTATAATGCAAAATACTATTACTTCATTAATAAAAGCAACAGGAAGTAATGTGGTACTTACATAAGCACATGTACTGTATTTGCGGAAAATAGTGGACAAATGATAACCATACTCTTTTGTTATTTATATCTTTGTCTTATTGTTTGATTTCAAAGAATTTAAAATCACCAATTTCTGACCAATATTTAAGCAAATATGTCAGTTTCTTTTCATCTACCATGTTCACAATAAATATAAACTAAAAAGTGCAGAAGAAGAAAAGAAAAAAAACTTGCAGATAGCCTAGAAATTTTGTGGAGCAATAAAACACGAAACGCATAATTCACTACGCCAATTATAAATACAAAATTAGACAGTGACTCCGAACACAGCCATGTTATGTACGTCGGTATGCGCGACTTATTGTACATGAAATTTGTCTAATGTAATGCATAAGCTTGTCTTTACAGATTGTGTGCATTGTATGTCTCCTGTGATAAATAAAATATATTTATTATTATTATTATTAGAAAGCGGGGGAACCGTAAACAAAGCCATAAATAAGCTGGTACGTGACACTTCGACAAGGGTTGACAACTACTCCCGATAGGGAAAGCCAAAACTTAAAAATATGGTTACCAATTACACATTTTCTGCGGATGAAAACTTTTTCATAAAGGTTGCATATATCCGGTTTAAATTCTATAATAAAGCATTCGTTTGGCTTCAAAAATACTTGCATACATGCAATTTTTGTATGTATAAAATTGAAATTAAGCGGGTTTAGATATTAAAAAGATACAAGAAAATTTGAGGCTCGATATTTTTTGTATATATATAAGTTGCATATAAGCAGTTTTGACTGTAATAGCAGAGTTTGTTATCTATCTATTTTTGTTCCAGTTCTTATGCAGACTTAACGTACCTTTTAACCAGTTTTATTCTAGTCAATTCGTTTAGTTAGACTAATGTTACCATACGCTTATCAAGCCAATACGATGTCAGACGAGATAACGTCATTTATGCATTGCTGCAATGAAGCTGCTGCTAAATAATAATTGTTAAGTTTACAAGTTTGCTTTTTATTGCTTCATTTTGGTCATCGTTCAACCAAGTTCCTGAGCACTGTCGCTAGCATCGGATTAAGAAGAAATCGTAGACGTACGCCATGGTGGAGTTAGAATAACGTTTATATGTTGAAGTATGTTCGATCTCTAAGGAAGTTATAAACTATCGACAAAGGTATGATTTCAATTTATGTTTAAACTTAAACTATTTCCTGTAATTTGCATCGCCAACATACTGATGACAGGTCCACACTACAACTGAAAGCGATGCATTGAAACATTCGGAACACCTTACTTTGTGGCAGTACGTGTACATAGTGCATGTAAGCCGTATATCTTTTCCTACTAACTGAAGGATGCTCTACAACTTCCTAATTGAAAATATTTCCTCATCTTCATTATTTTTCGAAATAAAATTTTTAACTTCCTCAATTCGCCACCAGGGGCGCTGCTGTTCATCTCGTCTGATAGTGCATAGTCATTTTACTATACCAATACCTAACTTTCTTTGCAATATCTGTCTTGGTTCAAAAGTTATTGGCCGCATCCGGTCTTTCCTAGGAACCCTGTATGATATATCGTTATCCTTCACAGGGTTAGCACAATGGTCCAATGGTCGGCACACAAAGCCATCGGGGCGTCTTTTTTTGTAATTTTCTCGCAAAAAAAAGAATGATTTCACGCTGCCTGGTGGGAACTAAACCCACGACCTCTTGGTAGCCGACCAAGGTCTCTTCCAACTAAGCTACAGACGACCTTCCATCCTCCTCTCTGAGAGCACATATGAAGCTTCGCTATAAACGAGTTTAGAAATGGGGCAGTACATGGACTGCTTTTTAAACCAAATCGACGTCTAAGAAGCGAACGTCAAGAAAGCGGAACTAATGTGATATTAAAGACGTGGAATTTTTCTCATAATAGCCGATGATGTGGTAATATTAGAAGATAAATTGTATTTTATATTATGAGATATTATTACAATTTATAGTGTTAGAACAATTGCCAAATAGTCGGCACACAGAGCCACCGGTGCGTATTTTTTGTAAATAGCTCGCAAAAAAAAAAGATTTTACGGTGCTTGGTGGGAATTAAACCCACGACCTCTTGGTATCAGGCCAAGGGCTCTTTCAAGGCAATTTATAAAAATACGCCCCAGCGACTCTGCGTGACGACCACTTGGCAATTGTACTAACCCTGAGAAGGGTAATAATATCTGACATATAAAAAACAATTTATCACTATATATTACGTTAAGTTTCAGAATTTATAGTTTTACCAAACGTCAGTTATGATTTGGGATGTAACCTATTCGATTATAGTCAGGGAAATGAATTTTTCAAATTTAAAGAAATAATTGCTGTTTAGTCTACATATTCACACTTGAGTCATGTGTTTTCTTGTAAAACCTTGCATACTAGTATTTACTCTCCTAATGTCGTTAACAATGGTAAACCTGCTCCTGCACTCGGTGAATCATGAAGTCCTTTTACAAAAATACGCCAAAGGAAAATATGGTAGAACCCCGATTATTCGAACTTCGCTTAATAGACATTGATGTGTTTCTAATAGACACTCATTCAATATATCCGGCAAAAATGTTAATGAGGTGGAACCTGGTAAAGTGATCACCTTTATAAATTGACCACTTGAATAAATTGATCACTTTCGACAAGGGGAAACTGATAGGGACTTAGTCATGCATATACGAAGTCTACTGAGTATAGTGACCATTTCAATCCAGTTTCAAAGGTGGTCACTTCAGGCAGGTTCTACTGCATTTGTTTTCTAGTGCAATTTGGCCAAAAAAATAGAATAGGAAATTACAATACATACACAGAGCCTAATAGGACTATTCCCAAAAGAGTAATTAATGTCATAATTGACACGTTTACTTTGTAACTTTTTCATTATCAATAAAGTAATTTAGTGACTACCATACTTTTGGACAAATGTTGTAGTTCCTTTATACTTTTACACTAAAAATTTAATTTTCAGATTATTCGAAATTGGATTCACCCCCTTTTATTTAGGGCAATCCAGAGTTCATCCTTTGTCAAAGAAAAAGAAGTCGCATATGCTTTTTCATGATCGCTTTCATTCATCTTTCACTTTTTAAAGATTTTGTATTTGTTTTGTCGTTCCATCCTCTTTTCAAAAAATCTTAGGAAAGCTGCGTATGCGGCTCAACCTGAAATACCAACACTGTTTAGCCCGCCAGTTATTTCATTTCTAAGAAGATGTTTATTCGGACTTTTATGGCGCAAGAGCAACTGTGTTGTGATTCTAAGAAGGGCTAACATATGTAATTGAAAGAGCTGTCAGAATATCATCTATTTGTATATTATTCTCGTATCAACGTTGTAACAACATTAAATTTCCATGTATTTAAAATACTGCTAAGAAGCTTTAATGCCCAAGATATATTTGTATTTCGAAAAATGTATAAAATTCGAAAAATCCAATTCTAGTTGAGAAGAAATAAATGCAGAAACAATTATTTTTCGTTCAGTAAACCCAATGTATCTTATCTTATGCTCAAGGCATGGTTATCACGAGATCCCCAGGGAATCTGCTATCGATCCAACAAAATCTAGTGCATAATTTTCGTTCTCTGCTTTCAAGTATTTAGATAAAAATTCTCATCGATACTTCAGAGCAATCGTCCGTTTTAGAATAATTGATAAAGCTTGTTTCAGGCGAGATTTGTTAATAGAATGGAAATATTTGTTTACAAATGCCAAACATTATTTATTCATGAAATAAATAATAATCCTTCTAACGGGAGAACCTTTCCATAATTTAACAACCAATTATGCTCCCTCTGATTCTGTTAAAAATAATTTTAACAATTTGTAAGATATAGTGCCTTGTTTATTGCTTTATGCAAGAACTGGTATGTTTAAAAAAAGCGTTCTTGATTTGTAGCACGTTGCCAATAAATAAAAACAATTTTATTGCTAAAGATTATGCGTTTTTAATTGGAATAGTGCTGCCTTATTAAAATCGATAGAATTTATTTCATAAACAAATTTTAAAACGTAGTTTCTCTTCGAAACATAAGTAACAGTACCTACTTCGAAAATTCTAAATAGGAAGAAATTGGGGATTCATTAGTTATTTCTTGCTTCTAACTTTTTTTAACAAACATAAACAGTAACAAAATGATTTAATACTTACTAATATATGTTTTCCCTTAGAATGTTGTTTCTCCTTTAATGAAAAATAAACAAACCACAATTTTAAATAGCCTAAATAGATCTCCATGTACCAAGCCTTCGAATTTTGAACTTCTATACAGACGGACTATTTTTCTTTTAATTTTCGTAATCGTCTTACATCATGTGTTCTTGCGCATTGAAAAAAAATTCTACGTATAATTTTTTTAAGACAAATAGGCATTTTCCCCCATGATGAAAATATATTTCAAGGACTATATTTAAACTTAAAAACTATACTAAAGCGTGAACACTGTTATGATAAATAATCATCGAAATGTGCTGTACTACAAGACATTAAAAAATTGTTTTATGTAAATGCACATAAACACTACATATATTTCTCCAAGTAGGTCTTCAACGTATTTTTTCCTTTTTAATTCCATGGTGATGTGGTATTCCGTATGGTAGTCCCTTTTGAATATCGAATGGCTTTCGCCAGCACCTTACTACATTGTGTTGCGGCATTCTAATTCGTTTCTTGCTTCGGAGCTGCATCTGCCATTGACAGCGCCTGCGCCAGTTCGATATTTGAGCCGCTTGGATCCGACTCACAGATTCGCTTCCTTTTCTCTCCTTGGAAGACTGTCATCGAGAATTGTGTTTCCCTAACCTTTTGTTTGAAGTTATTCAAGTTATGCTATTTCCGTTTAACTACGTTCCATTGGTAATGTTAGAAGACTCACATTAGAATTTATTTCAGCTGGAAGTATACAACGGCTGTTTTCATTTGATCCTGCCTAATATGACTTCAACATTACTCAAGTAATTTTCGTGAATTGCTGTCTTGTACGTAAGTTACCCAATTTTCTATTGCGATTAAAAACTTTCGCATGTATCAAGATGGTCACGCAACGACAGCGGAATTTGATCTAATGTTGTCCATCGTAATATTGAAGCGAAAATATTAAGCTAGTTCTTCCAGTTCAATATAATTTTGATCGTTATTCATCATCATCGTCAGTTACTTTTGGATCTAATAAACTTTTTTTTTAAGTTTTTGTTATTAGAACTGCTTTTGATTTGAATTAATTATTTCAACATTCACGCTTGGGAGTTTAGGATAATAGTTAGCTGTTGTAAAAAATATAGTCGGGTATTTAATGTTTATTTGAGTGACAATTGAAGGACTTAAGGTTGTGGTAAAACCAATTACTACTATAAATAATCATCATTATTTCTTCTAGTTTACCTGTATAAACGTAACTTGCACGTGTCAATCGCATTCCTTTCTTTATAAGGAAGAGTGGAACGATTAGGATATATGACTCTAAATATGATATACTACACAGAGAGATGGATGTAGGTCATATGGTGTTAGGCGCTAACCTAAAATTTAGCCTGCCTCCTCTCGCTAAATATGAATTATTTTTTAATTAATCCCTTTTCTGGCACTTTCTTATTTTCTATTTATGATGCTATCCTCAGTAAGCTTCCTTATTGCAAATATACTGAATAGTATTACAACACGAAAAACTCCTACGATAAAATTTGAAATTTCCTTACAACAAATAACATGGAATTAAACTAAAATTACTTTTCTTGATGAGATAAAAACAAAAACTCCGTCGCTATAACAGGTTTTATCAATGTATGCAAGGTCTTTGTAATCGATATATTTAGTAAAGAATAAAATAACAAACCAAACTACTTGTAAAAATTCCGTCGTTATATGCGATTGGTCGTTATAATTGGCGTCGTTATAAATATTTTTCACTATAAATTTGCACATTAATTAAATAATAATTCCCCACATGGAAATAGTTCAATAATTTGAACTTTTTTTCCCCAAGGCTTTTTAGCCGCAATGCCCCTCCATCATTTAATGAAAAAGTACGTCCACTGGTAAAAACTTCTCGCGTTTTTCAACGAAATGTAAGACAATATTCGGTAATAAACTCGAATTTTATTGAAGGTAGTCTTCTTAAAGTGAATGCCTTTTTACTTTTCTGAGCAGCAAAATACAGAAACCTTTTTAATCTCTAAAACAGTAAAGAAAAGAAATTAAACACATGCGTAAAAAAATGTTCACATCAAACTCTCCTAACCGTTTCTCATTTTCAGATGGCCGCAATCACCTCCTTTCTCTTTCCCTGGGACCTTTAGAAAATCTTGAGGTCTGTCTCGGTCCTTACCACATTTGAAGGAATGAAATAGACAGAAGGACCGAGGCAGACCTCAAGCATTTTTGAAGGTCCCAGGGAAAGAGAAAGGAGGCGATTGCGGCCATCTGAAAAAGAGAAACGGTTATACGCAATCTGGCCCCTTTGTTAAAGCCAGAGTAAACTACATACAATATTTAAAATAAATATGAACATTTTTACGGAAAATATTTTGAGTGTCAACCAAAAAAAGAAAAGCAAAAGGATTAGTCATAACAATAGGTAAAAATTAGTCATAAAAATAAGTAAAACATTTGTAATAAAAATAAGTAAAAAATTATTCATAAAAATAAGTAAAAAATTAGTGATAAAAATAAGTAAAAATTGGTCATAAAAATAAGTAAAAAACTAGTGATAAAAATAAGAAAAATTAGTCATAAAAATAAGTAAAAATTAGTCATATAAATAAGTCAAAAATTTGTGATAAAAATAAGTA
>QLNU02003225.1:57571958-57605869 GCA_006491805.2 Dysdera silvatica | reverse complement strand
ATGAGAATTTTAGCTCTTTACTTTTGGCTAGTTTTTGCAATATTATTTGCTTCGAATTATTATTCGTTCCGAAGTCACCGCTCATAGTTAATAAATACCACATACAAAATTCATTTTCATTTGTTCTTTCAATTAGTTCTGTTAATACTTAAACGTACGTGTTTCACCCTACCGTATACGCTTCGAGGTCCAGCCTGTTCTCTTGGTTGAATTCTACTTAATTCTTTCTGCACACGACGAGTTAGTACCAGAATTTAAACTGCCTAAGTTTTTTCGCTTTTTGTGAAAGGATATTGTAGTTTGCGAAAAAAATTTAATCCCATTTTCACTAAAAAGCAAAAGCCCTGAAAATTAAAATTGTCAGCAATACGTAACCGAACGAAGTACCGAAATATTACGTATTGCTGGCTGTTTTCATTTGATCCTGCCTAATGGGACTTCAACATTACTCAAGTAATTTTCGTGAATTGCTGTCTTGTACGTAAGTTACACAATTTTCTATTGCGATTAAAAACTCTCGCATGTATCAAGATGGTCAAGCAACGACAGCGGAATTTGATCTAATGTTGTCCATCGTAATATTGAAGCGAAAATATTAAGCTAGTTCTTCCAGTTCAATATAATTTTGATTGTTATTCATCATCATCGTCAGTTACTTTTGGATCTAATAAACTTTTTTTTTAAGTTTTTGTTATTAGAACTGCTTTTGATTTGAATTCAATTATTTCAACATTCACGCTTGGGAGTTTAGGATAATAGTTAGTTGTTGCAAAATGCAGTCGGTATTAAACATTTATTTCTTCTGAGGACAATTGAAGGACTTGGCTGTTTAAAGTAAAACCACTACTACTATAAATAATCATCATTATTTCTTCTAGTTTACCTGTATAAACGTAACTTGCACGTGTCAATCGCATTCCTTTCTTTATAAGGAAGAGTGGAACGATTAGGATATATGACTCTAAATATGATATACTACACAGAGAGATGGATGTAGGTCATATGGTGTTAGGCGCTAACCTAAAATTTAGCCTGCCTCCTCTCGCTAAATATGAATTATTTTTTAATTAATCCCTTTTCTGGCACTTTCTTATTTTCTATTTATGATGCTATCCTCAGTAAGCTTCCTTATTGCAAATATACTGAATAGTATTACAACACGAAAAACTCCTACGATAAAATTTGAAATTTCCTTACAACAAATAACATGGAATTAAACTAAAATTACTTTTCTTGATGAGATAAAAACAAAAACTCCGTCGCTATAACAGGTTTTATCAATGTATGCAAGGTCTTTGTAATCGATATATTTAGTAAAGAATAAAATAACAAATCAAACCTCTTGTAAAAATTCCGTCGTTATATGCTATTGATCGTTATAATTGGCGTCGTTATAAATATTTTTCACTATAAATTTGCACATTAATTAAATAATAATTCCCCACATGGAAATAGTTCAATAATTTGAACTTTTTTTCCCCAAGGCTTTTTAGCCGCAATGCCCCTCCATCATTTAATGAAAAAGTACGTCCACTGGTAAAAACTTCTCGCGTTTTTCAACGAAATGTAAGACAATATTCGGTAATAAACTCGAATTTTATTGAAGGTAGTCTTCTTAAAGTGAATGCCTTTTTACTTTTCTGAGCAGCAAAATACAGAAACCTTTTTAATCTCTAAAACAGTAAAGAAAAGAAATTAAACACATGCGTAAAAAAATGTTCACATCAAACTCTCCTAACCGTTTCTCATTTTCAGATGGCCGCAATCACCTCCTTTTTCTTTCCCTGGGACCTTTAGAAAATCTTGAGGTCTGTCTCGGTCCTTACCACATTTGAAGGAATGAAATAGACAGAAGGACCGAGGCAGACCTGAAGCACTTCTAAAGGTCCCAGGGAAAGAGAAAGGAGGCGATTGCGGCCATCTGAAAAAGAGAAACGGTTATACGCAATCTGGCCCCTTTGTTAAAGCCAGAGTAAACTACATACAATATTTAAAATAAATATGAACATTTTTACGGAAAATATTTTGAGTGTCAACCAAAAAAAGAAAAGCAAAAGGATTAGTCATAACAATAGGTAAAAATTAGTCATAAAAATAAGTAAAACATTTGTAATAAAAATAAGTAAAAAATTATTCATAAAAATAAGTAAAAAATTAGTGATAAAAATAAGTAAAAATTGGTCATAAAAATAAGTAAAAAACTAGTGATAAAAATAAGAAAAATTAGTCATAAAAATAAGTAAAAATTAGTCATATAAATAAGTCAAAAATTTGTGATAAAAATAAGTAAAAAATTGTCATATAAATAAGTAAAAAATTAGTGATAAAAATAAGTAAAAAATTAGTGATACAAATAAGTAAAAAATCAGTCATAAAAATAAGTAAAATATTGGTCATAAAATAAGTAAAAAATAGTCATAAAATTAATTAGTCATAAAATTAATAAATTAAAAAATAGTCATAAAATAAGTAAAAAATTAGTCATAAAATGATAAGTCATAAAAATATTTAAAGAAAGAAGTTTATTTAAACAAAATGCTAAAGTTCTCGTCTGTTGCAATCGATTGCTGGGTAAATATGGTTAACATTGGAACAATCTATAGATCATTGCACAGCCGTAGAGTTAGTTATATTTTCCTTACTTTGAAATAAATTGCTATTTTAAATATACTGTAATGTATAAATGCACATATATGCTTTGGTCCCCTCACTAATTCTAAAAAAAACTCTACGTTGATGGATCATTCATATAAAATTTACTGAAATTTATTTCTTACATTTGAAAAAAATGGTAAATTCACACAGCAGAGAAACTACCTCTGATCATGTATTCTTTTTAATTACAACTAATCACATGGTGCATAAATTCTAATGAGAAAGCTGAATATAATTACACATTAACAGCAATAACATTTCTCTTAATAAGCCGTTCAATGGATAGAAAAATCAAGAACATAATTCGAGAATTTTCCTCAAATGAATGGAGGCACTGAAACGACAACACAATGAAAAAGATTTTCAACAACAATCATAAAGTGATTTCCAGCATCGCCAAATTCTTTGTCATCGGAAGAAAAGGGGAAAAGAGAACAGGAAAAGAGGGAAAAAAACAGTAAGAATACCCTACGATGATTTATGTAAATAAGTGAACAAGGGGAAGGCAAAAATAAATAAAGCTTATTTCCCCACTAACCGAATATGTTTTCTGATCTACCTCAAGAGGCTTTCTGTGAAAATAATTCAAGACGGAGTGCGAAATATGCGATTGCTATTACCAGAGCCTTTCCTTTTCGCTTTGCGCATTTTCAATTGCAGAAATGAATTTCTGGCTCTCCTAAATTTTTCGCGACGGAAAAAATATAGGCGCTTTGAGCACGCTGTTGCAAATTAATGAGAAGGCTGGATATCTCCCATGTGTGTCCCCAGAATAGCCCCAAGCAGAAAGGTCTCAAGAAAACGAAGAAAGCGGATTTTGCCGATTTTTGTCATTTTTTTTTCAGAAGTGAAGAGTTATTTTGATCTTGGCTCAATATTTCCTAGAAAAGGTTTAGGGCAAGAAAGTTTGTTTAATATTTTTATGCATTTATATTAATGACCTGTATTTTTATAAAAATGTAATTTCTAAGTTTTTTGAAGAGTGGATAATCTTGAATCCTCAACATCAGAGAAACCATTTTTTTTTCTTTAAATTAATTCTTAAGAGGTAGTATTGCTGACTTTAACCCGTCGAAGCCCAGTAAATCATATTTATATCACGCAAATTATATTTTTCTCTATATATTATGATAATTTTATTTCATATTATTATTTGTCAATAATTATATATAAATTTGTCAATAATCATATGTAAATTTGCCACTAATCATATATAAATTTGTCAATAATCATATATAAATTTGTCAATAATCATATATAAACTTGTTAATAATCATACATAAATTTGTCAATAATCATATATAAATTTGTCAATAATCACATATATAGAATTTGTCAATAATCATATGTAAATTTGTCAATAATCATATATAAATTTGTCAATAATCTGCATATATAAATTTGTCCAATAATCATATATAAATTTGTCAACAATCATATATAAATTTGTCAACGATCATATATAAATTTGTCAATAATCATATGTATAAATTTGTCAATAATCATATATAAATTTGTCAATAATCATATATAAACTTGTTAATAATCATACATAAATTTGTCAATAATCATACATAAATTTGTCAATAATCATATATAAATTTGCCAATAATCATATATAAATTTGTCAACAATCATATATAAATTTGTCAATGATCACATATATAAATTTGTCAATAATCATATGTAAATTTGTCAATAATCATATATAAATTTGTCAATAATCATATATAAATTTGTCAGTGAATCTCGTATCTCTATTATATGATTAAAAATTTGCATCAATGATTTCAACAGTATTTCTGAAGGGCCTTTCAGAATCATAGGTCCAGTTTTGTCGACTTCTGCATCTTTTTTAATATTTAATCGTTTTAATTCGTTCACAATTTCATCATAATCAATTTCCTATAATCGTTATGAAAAAATTTTGGATACTTAAAATTTAATGTGAAATGAGTCCCAAAATGTAACTGAACCCAGGATCCCCGAAAGCGGTAAGATGATATGCACTCAAAAGCTATTATTTTATAGTATTTTCATAGCACTCATTTTACAATCATTCAAATATCTTAAGAGAACTCGAAAACTCTATTTTTATGGAAAGCCTACAATGTAATCACGTATCCTCCACTTAGCCTTCGAGGACCTTCTTGTTTTGACATATACGCTGTAAATAATGAGAACTTAAAATCTTCGTAACTCCCACTTAAAAGTTGGAAGAGTCATTTCGTGTATTCCCAAAAGATACAAAGTCACTGTCTTTAACTCATTACTCAGTTTCAATTTCGTCTAATCGTCCCGTTTAAACTAATTATATTTCTCTCATCGTTTCAGTGTGAAAATGAACAATTCCTCGTCTTTATTCCTGTCGCAAGGTAACGCATAATCGGGGTACAATCATTTTAAACTGTTATTTTTCGCCCTGTTTTTCTTTCCATTTTGTGCGCATTTAGTTATGGAAAACCCATCTGTGTTTAATAATAAATGGAAATTGGGATAAATATTCTTCATACTCTAGAACAGGGCTGTCCAATATACAGCCCACCGGCTACAATCTGGCTCGCCTTCAACTGTTTGGAATATTTGTATTTTATATATATATTTTCCCTTACAACAGCATGGAAACTATGAAACATTGAAACGCCGGCGACCACAATAAATTACTGTGGACATTTTTTGATGTCTAAATTTAATGTCCATTAGGGAGAGTTCAAGTATTACGTAAGCACCTTTGGGGGAGGAGGGGTTTGTGCTTATTTTCCTATGTTAGCCAATATTAATTTTTGCTGATGGGGGTATAAAATGGCCAAAATGATGCTTCTGTAATATTTGAATACTCCTTTACTTTCTTTTTCTTCGAGTTCTTATTTTTTGTTTTTTATTTTTTTACGAAACTCGCTGAGACTGCTGGCCCGCGAAATCAGTAAAATATTTTTAAGTGGCCCGCTGCCCAAAACGGTTGGACAACCCCTGCTCTAAAAGTAATAAATTATATATGCAGGAAAACAATATGATTATAATAAAACAATATTTTAGAAAACATGAAAGTAAATAAGTAATAAAATTTGTTTTAATTATTATTGAGGAAAGAAAGATGGGCAAAACGAGAAAGAAAATAAAGGATAGAAAAAAAATAAAGTAGAAATGGAAACATATATATGAAAACAGGGAGAGAAAGGGAAGAAAAGAAAATGAAAATAATAATAATAATATAATTCAGATAAAAATATTTTTTTATTTTTAAAATTAAAATGCACATATTTTTTATTCAATATACATTTTATTCAATATATATTTTATTCAATATACATTTTATTCAATATACATTTTATTCAATATACATTTTATTCAATATACATTTTTTATCTAATATACATTTTATTCAATATACATTTTATTCAATATACATTTTATTCAATATATATTCATAAAATATTTTATATTGGAAAAGTAAAATACACATGAGAAAATATAGTAATTGTAAATTATTTATTTATTAAATATTTTAAAATTGAAAGTAACATTTAAAATTCAACAGGATTTGCCTAGTAAATTGTAATTCCATTTATAAGATTAGTTTATTTGGAATTGCATAATAAAGAATGTTTGAAATAAGGGGTTTATCTGGAAGCTCGCTGAAATATGAAAAAAAATTGGAAATAGAAGAGTTTCGAGATGCGAAGGTTACTCGATATCTTATAATCTTTTTCGCATAGAGAGTATTTGACGAAATAGCAAACTTGGTCCCAACTTCATTCTTTCTCTTCTGAGAATTTGCATCCAAACATTTGAAAATTTTTCATTTTATTTTTTTTGTCGACAGAACGCACAACTTTCGCTCTACACTTGCTGTTTTTGTTTTTCTATTTATTGAAATTCATATTTATTTGTTTATGCATAGCATAGTGCGGGTGTTGACAGATCAGTTACGTTTGGGGGAGCACTGGACTAGTCAGATCAGTTAAACTGGTCTTTTTCCGGTGTCTCCAATATCTTTGTACAATTGCTTCCTAATTTTTATTTTTAGATAATTTTGTATTAGGATAAACGTAGGACGTTAATTAACTTAATATTGTATGATTTACTAATTGTAGCATATTGTACACTGATGTGAATTAATATTGTTTGATTTGAATTTCTTCACGACGCAATCACGAATTTAAATATTACGCAGAATACAACGATGTGACTTTTCGCTTCTACGGTCCTTTCGAGTTTCGCAAAATGGGTTAAACGATTTCCACGAATAGAAGAAAGGAAGGAAATATGCAGGGGGGGGGGACACATGGGAAGAGTGGCCACCGAAAGCAGCGCTGTAAAATCAAAACCTCGAGCTAAAGGGTAAAACTCTCTGCTGAATGAGCCAACGGGAGTCACGATCCCGTGACTACTAAACTGCGTCAGTGGTATGCAAGCCCATTGGCAGTACAGGATAAAGGAACCCCCCCCACCCCCAAACACGTAGACAAAGCAGAAAGCTTCGCAATCGCCGTTTACTGATGGTCAGGGAAGAGTTCCATATCAATAAGAATTCTACTATCATATAGTCGATGAACAAAAATCTACTCCCAGTTTCAATCAAAATTGGAAATGTCGGTTGAATTTTTGACATTTATTAATCATCCACAGCTTTCAATACAACAATCACGCGTGGCATCTTCAATATTTATTGGTATGTTCCTGACGAAAGACGACCAAGTCTGCCTGAAACTTACGTTAAAACCATTTCTTTTACTTTAAGTTTATAAAGTTGACCTCTATTCAGGGCCGTTTTTACCATTAGGCTAGAGTAGGCAACCGCGTAGGGCAGAAAATTTTAGGGGCGGCAAAATGGCGTAAAAAAAGTAATTTTAAAACAAACGAACAAAAACTGACGGATAAGAAGAAAAAAACGAAAAAGAGGAAAAATTAAAACATCGAATTCTTTCAAAAGAATACGGGACAATTACTTAATAAGTCTTTACTTTGACGAATGTAAAATTTCTTGATGTGTTTCATTGTTTAATTTTGCACACAAGTTCTTTTATATCTAATACATTTAAGCCTTCTAGCTCTGATAATACAACGTTGTGTTTTGAAATATTACTCCTTTAATATCTCAGTTTTCAAAAATATAAAATGTTGAAATTAAACAATTATAACATGTAGCAATTGTTTTACTATTCACAATATTCTAATATTACAAAATAACTAATATAAGTTTAAAATATAAATATAATTAACGGGTTTAATGATTAAAAGTATAATAGAACATTTACATTGTTGAACCGCTGGATGTTGATGGTGGTAGGCAAAACACCTAGAAACGGTTCTACCTATACTTATGTATGCGGCATTGGTACTACGTTTTCTGCACTGTTTTTAAGGCTATGGAATTTACGGATATGTGAAATTATTCATCGGTGTGAAAAAAAAAACCAACGCGCATGGTATTTCTTAACTAGACTGCTTTGATCTCATTTTTTATTGTCAATAAATTTCTTATATAATGACACATAAAATTATTCTTTTTTTGTTAACCAATCACCAAAGAGTATATTGTGCTTTCTATATGAACTTTAAGTTTATTATTAACGAAGGACTACATTAATAATGACATTTATACAGGGGTTATTTAAAACATGAATGTTAGCTCACGGGTTCTTCAAATGTAAAAAAAAATTTAGAAACTCTGGATGAGAGAATAGCAGATCGTCAATTCAAACCCTAGGTGGCGCTGCAAAAGTTCGTAATTTTCTATCCCATAAGCTTATTATAGGTTTTCGAACTTCATAGACTGTTCGATAGCGGTATATAAATATTTTCAGTTAGTCATTGGGGTTAGTTGCTGTGGTTATATCCTCTACCCTCTGTATATTATTAAATTTTTTCTGTGAAATTTCACGACGCTCTAGTCGAACTAATAGATATGCCCTAATTAGTTAATTTTCTTTATTCCAAAAATTCCACCTGACAATATTAAGCCTGGTAATATATATTTCTATTTCATGGCTAAATATTTCTATCTCGTGCTAAAGAAATTATTCACAGTCACTACAGCATACACACACACACACACACACTCTCTCTCTCTCTCTCTCTCTTGTTCCGCAAGGAGAAATTCTTTCCTCCATTCAAAAATATGAAGTTAAACTGAAAAAGCTATCATTAATTTATCTGCTAAGTTACGTTATTTCTATTGTTCTATATATGTATACAAAATAATGATATATTATTATATATGTGCATATAATAATTATAAATACAATTACTCTTTCCCATTAGAGCATATGACATTCTCCTCTAATGCCACTACAATAACAAAAATTGAAAAACCACCAGATGAATTCAGTTATTAAATAAATTATTTTATTTTGTTTCAGTAAATAAACTTGAGACAGAAATAACTCTGGTAAGTGTATGAATTAAACGAGAGAATAATGCTGCTTTCTTCCATGGCCTTATTTTAAATTTTCGTAAAATCTTTCAGCCACTCGTCTAATTTTAACTATCGCCGGTCTGAAATCCCTCTTCCCGTAAAAATTAAGACTAGGGAGGACGAAACAGCAGTATTAAATTTCCAAAAGCTCAAAAAGTCAGTCAAGACTTTTTGTTCGCCATTTAGCGGGGCTAAGTCAACAACGGGGACCTTAAATTTAGAAGCGTGAATCTGGAAAATGGGCGCAAAGTCCTTTTCTTTCCCCTAAGTAGTTCCAAAATCTGGCTACAAAAACGGAGCAAATGTTCTTTGATCTAATGATTGCGTCTTCACTGCAGCGAAAGCGCACTTTCTTAATGAGGTGTAACAATTAGCAGAAACAATTAACGAAGTTGCTGGAAGCCTTTGTTTTTGGCAACACGCCTCTCCTTACAAACCAGGGGTGATCCAGCAATTGAGAATCTGCAAATCTGCACGCCAGTAAAATTCCATGCAATCTTTATAAATGAAATATAAGACTTGTGCACAAATCAAGCATTAGTGAGCAATATTTATTTATATTATTTTCATAATTATAATTTTCTGTCATATACATATTTGGTACGAGTGTAGAGTACTATTTATTTAATTTATTAAAAATCCCTGCTTTTTTCCAGTTAATTATTAAATTTTCTTTTCTTGTCTTTTATCCATGTAGCTATATCATTTAAAACATGCACATTTATTTATAAAAATTCATAACCTCACTTGGGATGTATCAAACTTTTCGACTTTTACCTATTACTACCCATGAGAATTAATTCAAAGCCAATTATCGAATTTTATATTTCTAATTACTTCATTTATATTTAATTGTATATTTCTAATTATTTCTATTTTATTGCCTTTATATTTCTAACTACTTTATCTAACTTCATATTTTTAATTAGTTTATATTTCAACGTAACTGTAAATTTGAATATTCGACTAAAATAAAATAAAATTTTTATTGCATTATATTGTATGTCTTAGCTCATGTAAGTTGAAATGAAACAAAACAAAACGTGATGGGAAACGGAATTAGTTATGAAAATAGCAGATCTCTTCATCTATTGGGATTAAATAAAATTGTAATATGTGTTTAGTTTATGTTTATTTAAAATATTCTCCTTCTACTTGTGAAACCAATTTTTAAAATAATGTAAATTAAACATGAAAGTCGTCTTTTTTATTTATGTAATTATTTAACACGGGACAAGGACTGCATATATTCAAGAATGAACCGAACAATGTTACTGAATAATCCTTATTATATTACTGAATAATCCTTATTATATTACTGAATATATAATATGCTGATATATAATATGATATATAATATTACTGATATATAATATGATATATAATATTACTGTTTCCTCAATATGATATATAATATGATATATAATATGATATATAATACTGATATATAATATGATATATAATATGATATATAATATTACACTGATATATAATATGATATATAATGTTACTGAATAATCCTTAGATTGAGACACTTAATGAAAATAAAGAAAAAATAAGTGGACCGAAGTTTATATAGAGGGGAAAAATTATTTAAACCTTTAAAATTTAATTCAGTAAGAGAGAAAATAAAATTTTAATTTTTGTTAGGATTTGTAACGATAACTGCACAACTCCCATTTTACAGTCAAATATAGAATATTTAACTTTTCTCTGGATGTCTCAAAGGCAACTGCAATTTTCCTTCAAAAAATAAAAATAGATATATTACATATACAAACATAAACCTCGATTTTTATATTACTGTAATGTTTGTTATCGTTTTTAATAATAAAATAAAATATAAACGATTATCTATTATATATCATTGTGTATGAATGCGTTTCGTTCTGTGGGCTACCATAATAGAAACCATGTGTTTGTTCACTTCGCAGGCTTTCTTAACTGTTGCCACTTAGAAACGCAAGGAAAGAAAACTTAGGTCAATTTCTAAAATTGGCTAAATGCCAAGTTGTTTCCTTTTATGTGATGTTTTCTATATATACATAATTTCGACTTCCGTATCTGGCAACATATATTGTATAATTATAATTTCACTTTTTATATTTGGCAACAGTACGTGTAATTGTTTTCCGAATTCTAAAATCAAATCAGTCTTCCGTTTACCATCGAAGTGTGTGCACGTACGATTATAGCTCCGCCAGAAAGGCGTACTAAATTTATTGTATTTGAATTAATTTATTTTTTGGCTTGTATTAATGAAACATTCCAAACATTTAAAAAATTAATAAATATCATTTTTTAACTGGATTGAATTATTTCATACCTTCAAAACTTATTTTGGCAGTCCACTTTTTAGAATATTTAATTTACAAACTAGATTAAAACCATTAAAATCTTGAAGGCAGGGATGGGATAAAGTGGATATATGACATCGACGTAAAATTTTAGAAATTATTGGTAGACTAAAAATTATTTAGAAATTATTGGTAGACTAAAAATTATTTAGAAATTATTGGTAGACATATTATGAACATTCATACATTATAATATATCTTATACCTAAAATTTCAATTTATTTCAAATTTTCAGGTGGGAGCACGGGCCCATGTAACTCTACGTTTAAATATAAGATCAAATAATAATGAAAGTATTTTTTAATAAATCTTATTAATTATAATCTCTCTGAAAAGCAATATAAACGTAACATCTAATTTAGTTTAAAATAAATACATAGTTAATATTATCGCTAAAACTGCTACTTTTGCCCAAATTCTGATAGTTTTTAAAATGTCAATCTAATTTTCTTCAAAATTACTAAATTCTAACACCGAATTTTTACATTCCCTGTTTCCTCTTATAATAAATTTTCATAAGTTGTTACAATTTTAATCCACGATATAAAACGTTCACTCATTTACAAAGTGCATATATATCTACAACTCATATCCTGCGATTAAATCAAGCTCATTTTTTTTCAGTTCAACCATTTTTATTTAGACAAAAAATTTTTTTTATATATATGAGATATTATTACCCTTCACAGAGTTAACACAATTGCCAAATGCTCGGCACACAAAGCCACCGGGGCGTATTTTTTGTAAATTGCTCGTAAAGAAAAGAATGATTTCACGGTGCCTGCTGGGAACCGAACCCATGACCCCTCGGTAGCCGACCAAGGTCTCTTCCAGCTTAGCTACAAAAGACTTGTCGTAATATCTCGTATATAAAAAACAATTTATCATCTAATATTACCACATCTTTGCCTATAATGAGAAAAATTTACCGTTCTTAACATTTCTATTTAATTTTAAACCTATTACGAACTAAATTTGATGAAGAATTTTACTTTTAATTCAGTTTTCGTTTTCCTGGAGTTTTCGTCATCAATATCCCCATAACTGTCTTATAATCAGTATCTTTTGATTTAACTTTAATTATAGCCTTTGTATTTTATATATTTAAAGAAAATACACTAATTTTTCCCTGCTTTAGTTAAGTCAGCCTGCTTTCATTTATCTTTTCACCCATCGACAGCTTACTCAAAGATTCACTGGCAATTTCCTTTCTTCATTATCATATATTGAGACGATGGTACGCCACCTGCTAAAATAATTTGTTTTTATTGTTTAAACTTAGTCGTAATCAAATTTGTCTAAAATGAACTTCAATTCCACTCAGAGCTTGAACTCAAAAATTTTGTGATAATTAGATCTAAGTTGTAGAGAATTTGAATGGTAAAGAACAGTACACATGACTAAAGCACGTTTATTAAATTTGTGACTTAACTAGCAAGATCTAAATTCTGAGAGAACTACAAGTTTCCTCAAACCTTATTAATTTAGTAAGATTAACGTTAAAGAATGCCAAAACCATATTAGGATGCAAAGGAAGCTTTGAAGTGAATTCTAAGTGGAAAAAAAAAAGCTTTAGACAGGACGGTTCCTTTTAAAGACGTTATTTAATTTAATGCTAAATGACGCCGTGAGAAAAATGAACGTAAACCCAATTGACATAATTTTCAATGGAACCTTGAAGCACTCAGTTTCCGCGAATGACATGGTGTGCAACCATGTTAAAAGAGGGCTCGCAAGAAGTTGAAAATGGCGCCAAAAACCTAGGCTCATTATATAACTCGGGACGACAATACATATATGATTGATTCACGGGATGAAAGGAGGTTGTTGAAGGTGAAGGGCTTGGAAAGAGAAGAAATAAGTAGTAGCTTTAAACAACTACAACAGTTTAAATAATTGAGAGTTATTGTAATAGAAGCCTGCATCACTAATACAGAGATTGAGGTAATATTAACAGATGGTAGGAGACACTACTTTACATTCGAAAAAGTATTAAGCTCCGAGGTCTCCCCACAAAAGTTAAAGCTTACCATCTGTAACAAAATATGACCTGTAGCTTTATATGGATCCGAGACATGTACATCGACAATTAGAGACAAAAATTGCTAAGAGTGTGGAGAGAAAATACTTCGGGGCAGCTAATTAAAATGGCTTATGGAGAATTAAGAAAAACAGGGAAATATACCATCTATGTGAGAACCATGAGCTTCTGATAGATACAAGGAAGGATTTGATGGCTTGAGAATGCAGAAAGAATGACAGAAGCTAAGACGGCTAAGCAAATTATGAGAAGCACAATTCGGTAATAAGAAAAATTAGATATCCTAGGAATAAGTGGCTTGGTAAAGTGGAGGAATACCTAAGAAGCATGGGAGTAAGGGAAGAGCGAAAAACATAGCCTTGGATAGAAAAGAATGGGAAGAGACCATGAGATTGTATGTCTGTGTATATTCTAAGAAGGTCTGGGTCCTTCAGGAACTGTAGCGGCGAAGAAAGGAGATGGTTCGGTGAACTCAAAATATCATAATTAAATGTAATACCTTTCTCACATATAATAGCAAAGCGACATCAATATACCATCAGCATAAGTTAACGATTTAACAAACTGCACATAAAGATTTTGAAAAACTAACTTAAGAGATATCGCAAAACCAGTTCCATTTAACCAAATTTCACTTAAACCATTAACTCTAATTATTGTTTTAACTATTAAGTATGAATTTAACTATGTAAGATATTATTGCCCTTCACATGGATAACACAATTGACAAATAATGGTCAACGCACAAAGCCACCATGGTCAGTTGTTTAGTGAGTTTTCGTGGGGGAATTTATCATACAATAATTTTTGCCACCCACGTTTAAGTAGCTCAAGCCAAGTTTTTTGTTTAGGAGAAAAAGAGATGCGTCTCTTTTTCCCCTAAAATAAAAAAGCTCTAGCTTGAGCTATTTATACGTGTGCCGAAAATTATTGTATAATAAATTCCCCCACGAAAACTCAAACCCGCCCCGGTGGCTTTATGTGTTGACTATTATTTGGCAATTGTGTTATCCCTGAGAAGGGTAATAATATCTTACGTCATTATATACGGAGAAAGAGAGCGTCGTGTTTCTGTCCTCGTTCATCTAGCGTTCAAGACATTCAGTGCTCAACGGAGGGACCCTGGTTCGAATCCAGGATGAGGACGGCGTCTCTTTTTCTCCTAAATCAAAAAAAAAAGCTGTAGCTTGCGATACTTATACCATAAAACCTTACCACTTTACTTATACCAAAAATTATTCCATAAATTTAACTATTTAACAAGTGTTGGCTTAAGCTTTTGGACTTCAAAAAAACAAAACAAAAAAAATTCTCGTTAAATTTACTTCCATTTATCTTATTATTGTTATCAAGTTTAATCAACAGCAAACAGTTATACGATGGACAATCTCATATTTAAATATGTAAATTATTATTGGTTGCTATTAACCTCACAAATATAAAATCACTCAATAAATTTCATATTGCTTCAAAGACAATAGTTCCCAAAGATAATAATTATCATTATTCTAAATCGATTCTCTCAAAAATTTTAAATAACTTTTTAATCCAGCTTAGTTCTTATTACACTTCATTGTCTCTTGGACTCTCATTATTAAACGAATCCATATTATTCCAAAACAATAATTGGTGAACCCTCCAAGGTGACATTTTCACTTTTCTATACCTTGCATTGCTTACCAAGTTGCTTTAGGTGAACAAGTTATTTACTTTATGAGATCCTGGATGCTACTTCCTGAAGTCAACAGCAACTTTTAACATGAACATGTTAAGTTCTCAATATTCCTATTCAATGAATTGTATGGTTACTCAGAACCCAGATAGCAATCATCGTCCTCAGGACGTTCTGAACATCCTCTGGACGTCCCTAGGACGATATCTGCCATCTGGGAACTAGACCACCTAGTTTTTAATTAATGCGATTAAAAATCAACTGTCAATCCATTCCTACAAGAGAGAGAACACGAAAGAGTTATTGTTGTACCCGATGTCCTCACAATCCTTTTTTATTCCAGCTACTATTGCACTAATTCAAGGTGTGTTTATACACATATCAGCTGATTCAAAAATTCATAATTTTAAATATTTGCATTTGGCGAATTGGCACTATTTTGTATTTAATTCTTTCACCCGCGATTTAGCGTAACTTAGAAACTTCCCAAACCTCATAATGGTAGTTAACCAATGCATATTTGCAAATGTATTAAAATTATTTTACGAAATATGTTAAAAAAATTATAATGCATTCATTGATCGAAGCATTAATAAATGTTTTACATAATAAAGATATTAAGACATATATTAATAAACATGCTAATAAATATATTATGGGTGTTAAAAAAGGTGCTAATAATCGCATTAAAACGATGTTAAGAATTAATTAAAAATTTAATATAAAATATATTAAGAATATTTATGAAACGTAACACAAAATGCATTAACAAATTTAATATAAAATGTATCAAGCAATGTATTAACAATTTTATTAATAAATACATAGTTAAATGCTCTTTACTTTGCCTAAGCATTAAGTAATGCATTATTTTTTTAAAATGTGATGTGATTTCAAGTATATATATTATTTATAAAATTATATATCTTCGATGTATTTCTACATTTGCATTGCCTACTATATTCTGAAGTTCAACCAACATATGAGTCTAGCCATCACTTTGTTAGGATATATGCATATGCATCAATAAAATAAAACGAGATTAAAGTACATGCATATCTGTGTTAATGTGCTTACTTATTAATTGTTGATTGCAATTTTATTAACTGTATTGTCATAACTATTATCTGAATAGATATGTAATTTTCTCTTACAAAAAAAGATAAATTTATGAAATTTATATTAATGTTTACTATATGACATTAAACAGGGGAAAGTCGAAAGTCCACAGTTATCAAACTCTTCTTACTTGTACTAAAAAAAATGGAAGTTTTTCTTTTTCTTAATAACAGAATTTTTTAAAGTTCAACGAACTTGCGACTGTGTTTGATAGGTGGTAAAATTACATTGGGCACGTAACGTGAAATAGTATATCACGTAAGTTGGTTTACCTCACGGGCTAATACTCTACTGAATCTGTCAAGAACAGGGTTCCAATGCTATCAATATACCAAATTAAAAAGAACTTCTCCAATGTTTGGAGAGAGAAAAAATGGACACAGAAATCCAACAAAAAATATTTCTTTTATCAACTTTCTGAAAAGAAAATTGTGAATTGATGCGGAATTCTGTAATGAAGTTGTGTACAAACGTTTCGATTTGAGAACTCCTTTACTCAATTGAAAAATGTTGAGGACCTTTATAAACTTTTGACAGTTATTGAGGATTTCAAAAAATGTTTGCTTACGTAGTGGTTTCGTTAACAGATGTTTACAGCATTAAAATTTAAAACCCATTCAACAGTAAAATTATGAAAATGATTTTGACTATTTGAAAATAAATGCCATCGAATCTTATCCTAGGTCTGCCGACCGCAATATGATAGCCATTGATCTAAAACAAAATCTATCTACAGCAAATACTTTACTGGCTATTTCGAATTCATAGTGAATACTTTACTGGCTATTTCGAATTCATAGTGAATACTTTACTGGCTATTTCGAATTCATAGTGAATACTTTACTGGCAATTTCCACTCCACATTATATAAGGTATTGGCTATTTCGAAACTATAGTCAATACTTTACTGGCTACTTCGACTCCACAATGGATAAGTTATTGGCTATTTCGAATAATACTTTTCAAGTACAGGCTAAATCGGTTATAGCAATATTCAAGAGAGCTTAAATTTTGAGGTTATAACCAATAAATAATACACACACACGCACGCACACATACATACATACATACATACATACATACATACATACATACATACATACATACATACATACATACATACATACTGTGTCCGTGAAGTCATGGTGCACTTTTGACCGGTCACAGGAAATCAACGAAACAAGATAGAAATGTGAAATCTTCACCAAATAAAAGGAAAACTATCCAAGTTTCATACCTATTCAGTACAGTTTGATGTGTTCTCCATTTGTTGCCCTACACACATCTAAACGATATTCAAGTTCTTCCCACACACGGCTAAGGACGTCTGGTGTAACAGAGTGAATGACGTCTGCGCACTTTGGTCACGGATTCGAATTAACAAGCCACAGAACACACTGAATTTTCCTCTGTAACGTCCACATCTCGACTGGCGTGGGCGTGGGCTGATCCACTGCCGCGCAGTTCGTGGTGTTGCGTCATCACCTGTGTGCGCACACGCTTGCACATCAGACTACGGAAACTTGGAGAGTTTGTCTGTTATTTGGTGAAGAGTTCACGTATCTATCTTGTTTCGTTGATTTCCTGTGACCGGTCAAAAGTGCACCATGACTTTACGGACACAGTGTATATTAAAAACACATGAAATTGAACTATGTAGAGCATTGCTAGAAATAAAAATTGATTTTACTTGCATGTCGGAAAATCTTTAGTCAAATGCAGGCCTTTCAGGATAAAATAATGAACCATTAAAATAAAGCAAGGGTCAATTAGGATATTAAAAATGAAAGAATGACCAAATCGACAGAGAATTTAGATGCAGACCAATGGAAAATGGAAAAATGTTTGAAACACCCTAAAGGCTCGTTTTCAAGAGGTATCGCTCATAGGATGTCTCCATGAATGGCATGTTTCTGAACGAGCAAAGCTTGAGCTAATTACCCATAATTCCCCGACATGCCATGGATGTCAGAAATTGTATAAAGTGGATGTAAGTAGTTGACCAAAATTGGATGCAAAATAGATTGACTGGGAGATGAATTGAAGAAAAATTTATTAATTAGAAGATGGATTGAAGAAAAATTTATTAATCAGAAGATGGATTGAAGAAAAATTTATTAATCAGAAGATGGATTGAAGAAAAATTTATTAATCAGAAGATGGATTGAAGAAAAATTTATTAATCAGAAGATGGATTGAAGAAAAATTTATTAATCAGAAGATGGATTAATCAGAAGATGGATTGAAGAAAAATTTATTAATCAGAAGATGGATTGAAGAAAAATTTATTAATCAGAAGATGGATTGAAGAAAACTATATTAGAAGATGGATTGAAGAAAATCTACACGCAACTGGTAAAAGGGCAACACTATCCAACGCAAACCAAAATAACTACTTTAGTCCCCCCACCACCCACTTCTCTCTTAGTAAGGGAACTTGTTTTACCTTGCAAATTGCTTAGAGGGCGTGATAAGTTCATAAGGGGGTTATAGGCTTAATGGGATGGGGTGTTACAGAGCTACAACTCGCACATTCCTATGTTAAATATACAAAATTTCATTGCAATGGGGGGTTACAACTCCCCATCAACACCCCCTGCGTACGCCAGTGATACAGAACCTAGTTCTCCATCAGAAGTAAAACCTAAAATTAACCCAGTGGTAATGGAAGTCCGTTCCCCCTTTTCTTTGTTTTCCTAAATTCCATTCATTAAATTAACCGGAGCGAAAACCGTCTATTAATTCTACCACGTTGATTTCCCGATCACACTGAGAGCAATTAATCGATTATTTTTGAGAAAATCTCTATCGAAAAAGAAAATTTATTTTCCATTTTTTGAGTTTGCTAAATTTAATTTCGTGTTTGAATTTCCATTTTCTGTCTCATTTCATACTTTGATTTTAACAATTAAATTTCTTTGATACGCTTGGTTTTGTCCACTTCTTTCTAAAATAAGATATTTTTTGTTTAATGGATATAAAGTATTGCTTCGTTCCCATCCGTTTGGCAGTTTCTCTCTTCTCGCCGTTCAATAGAAAACTGACGATGAGTCTGACATAGTTAGTACTGAAGGAAAAAAAATTGTAATTTTTTTTAATCTAAAATCCGAAATAAATATACATTTATCTATTTATCTTAAAAACACAAATAATTCCTCATTAAAATCAATATAACGATAGCACATTCAAAGCAGTATGAAGAGGTGCATGTTCGTTCACCTCGCTTGTATCACCTCAGAATCATTTACATTCTGAAAAATCAGGAGTAAACTTTGCTCCTGACAGGTGGCAACCAGGGGCGCATTGAGCCGCCGGACCGGTGCACCTTCGTGGACAATGAAACTTGCGCCTTCGAATGGTCAAGAACTGGCGCCCTCCAATATTCTAAGGTATGCGCCCTCTTAAGGTGCAGATCCAGGCCGCCCCTGGTGCCAACACGGTCCCATATTTATACGACAATTGTGGTGTTGACGCCATTGATAATAAGGGTCATCGGGTTTTGATGTTAGCGGAAATTTTTCCCCGCCGAAACAATTGTCAACCACTTACTAATTACAATTTTAATTGTGTTAGTTACATAGGCGCAGCACGCGTTGCCAGCGCCTGGGCAAAGCACAATTACGTCTGCTAAAACCTGTTTTCACCCTCTTTTCACCAGTCCATTGAAAGTTTGCGCCCGGCGCTCACACCTAAGTGGCACCCTCCACGCTACGTCAGTAGTTAGTCGCGTTATTTTTCCTAACTATAGTGAATAGTCAGTCGGTATATTTTTTCGGGCAACTGCTGGAGTCGAACCCGCTTACGGCGCAGAAAGCCGTTGCCATACACCACCCAAAGCCTTTACACAGAGCGGTTCGACGTGAACCAAGGGCGGCCTGACACGGATTGCTTTTGACGCCCCCCATTCCCAGAAAACAGGAGATTTTCACAGATGCACAGTGAGCCATATACCCTATAACAGTGGCCAAAAGTCTCTGAAAGAATTTCTAAATTTTTCTTTCTTTAGAGAGGTCTTCTACTGTCGGGTCAATTAAAAATGCGAACTTCCTCTCATTTCGGCGCTCTTCATCCAAACGGCCCCAGGCCGCCCTGCCTTTACACACCTAAGACAGAACGCTTAAATTATGGAAAATGTAGAAGAAATGCTTTCCAGAATTTTTCTTTCAGAATATTTTGTTCAAAGTAAAATTTGTTATCACATTAACTTTAATTAAAAATTAATACACCATTAATTGATTTCATATCCAGTGGCCTACTTTAAATTTTTTTTCTTGCATCAATTAACTAAAGTATTTCCTTAGGCCCTGGGCCTACTGATGTTCTGCTCTCTTACCTTCGACTTTAATGCACCGACCTTAAGTGCACCCATGCACTCAATTTTGCATGCACACAAAATTGTTGTTCATAATGTAATAATACTTTTATGCTGCACTTTAAAGGCATCAATTGTAGTATATAGTTTTTTTAACTGAAATACTTAATAAAAATTGCAGTTTAAAAGATTGTTTGTTTCACTCTTAACTACTCTTGATGTATACTAAATTACTATGTATTGTTCGATTTGCTTGGCACTAGTTTTTTATCCCAAGGTTCAGAATGTTTCCTAATTTTGTGTTATAATTTTTGCTTCAACTTTTTTGTGGTACTTGTAACTTTTCTTATTTGTTATTTGTGTGTGATTACGTGGTGTTAGAAAAAAGGTAAAGGAAATAAAATTGTATATTCTCACCCCATTTGTATTTATTTGGATCGATGCCACTGTTTTCTCAATTACATATTGAGTACTATTGCAGACTTATCCTGAATTGATCAGTAATGCTTTTCTTCACTTATTGAATACATGTACATAGTTATTCTTGCCTTTGTTTGTTATGCTTTGTGCAAACTTTTTGCCATTGTTTTTTATTACTTTTTTTTATATGCTAAACATTTTGAAACTTGTGGCCTATTGCCTATTTTTATCTTGTCTTTTACTATCCCCACTTCCCTAAATAAATAAATAAATAAATAAATAAATAAATATCTTGAAACCAGTGGAAGTAATAATGCAGAAAATGTTGCGAAGCCACTGGCAGTGATGTAGGAGTTTCTCTGCTGAATAGTGGCTCGAAAATATGACTTACTCTCTCTCTCTTTCAAACCAAGGGTTGGGTACTGTGACATGACCTTTTCATGTGTTGCACCAACTATTTAGATAATTATCTATGTTCGTCTTTTGTCATCATTATATTCCTATGACTATAACTCCTCATTAACGAAGGTAGAGCAGCAGTGCTGCGGTACTTCAGAAGAACTTGTCAAATCTCTACAATATTTACTAACGCATTTTCATCCAAGCCAGTTCATTCGTTCATGAATTTTAATTATTGATGTTAGAAATAATTTTTAAACTTGTTACATCGTAATCACTATTATTCATAATCTTATTGTGAAAGAGAGAACCCCCATCAAAATACTGATCGTTAAAAAATTAAACGCATTTACTGGGACCTTTCGTATTTTTTTAAAGCATCCGGAACATGCCAGTTTCAAAGGAAATCTAATCAGTCCGATCAGGTTTTGGAAAAAAAGAAAATGATATTTTTCTGCTAAATAATATCACGCCTCAGTAGCTTTCCAATTAAGATTCGAAAACAATCAAATTAATCGGCTACGTTTCCCATAAATCTAAAATAACTGCCTTTTTTACCAAGGAAGCGACGTTTTCCAAACCCTTATAATTCAATTTCTAGAAATAGAAAAATGTAAGGAAAATCGTTTTGCACCAGACAGCGCATTTCTCTTATTACTTTCTTTAAAACCATCAAAAATGGCTCATATTTTGATATTTTCGTCTCAAAGCAATTTAAATCAATTCATAATTTCAAAATGAACGCTTTCTTTATTCGTTATTGCTTCACTAAGATTGAATAGCTGTTTCTTATTCGTATTGGGCCAACCCAAAATGCATGATAAAAATTACAGTCGAATGAATTTAGATATGAGAAAAATTTACATTCATTCATTCATTCATACAGACAGCCTATCAGCCAGCCAGCATGCATCCATCCATTCACAAATTTACAAATGAAAACCTAGAAATGTTACGCTTTAGACATTGATCTGAATTCACTTTGTAAATCTCAAGCAAATCAGTGAGATCGTTGTTAGGTACTTATCTTGCCAGACGAAATAGACAGACAAACAAAAATGTAAATTATCTTAGCAACCCCGCTTAAAATGAGCAATCTATTTATATATGAAACTTCTAACGTTAGATTAAAAATATATACTATGGTGAGATTATATCTTACAATGTAATTCCAAGGTTAAAACAATGCAAAAAATATTTCAAGTTACGAAACAAATCCTTTGCCAAAGGAATGGAGTGTTTATATAACTTGCAGTTGGAATTCCGAATTTTCTAAGGTCCATATTTTATTTGTACTCAAAGTAATTTAATTGCGTGGGCATTAAAAATATTTAGATAGCCTTTCTTATTGGTCAGAACAATTTTTTGGGCTTTTCTGCTCGCGTGTAAGTGCTTCCAGGCTATAACCCTATGAAAAATAATGTATGCTCTGTGGCGGTTATACGCCATCTTAGATTTAAACTAAAATCCCTTCCAACGTAACCCTGAAGGTGATGTGAACATCCCAATTAAGGCATATTGGTTTTCTGTTAACGCAAAAGCTTAAACCAAAAGACAGTTTTAGTATACACAAATGTGTTCTGTTCTGTAACACTGAGACTTCTCCTTAGAACAGTTAACACACATTACTCAAATACCAGATGTAAAATCTTAGTCAGTCCTAGCCCAATACGCAATCACATGACTTTTGTACGCCAACAGCAAATGAATGGATGAACCCCAAAATCCATTCCAAAATTGTCTTCAACCAGAGAACATCCTCTTAGCTCTTCACCCTCTGAAGATATATCAGGTGCTTCTTCCTTTCGCTTACATCTACGCATCCAATAATGTGCACATCATCTCCCGGCAACTAGCCGATGTTATTTACCAATATCTACGTTTGTTTCCTGTAATGTGTTTCTTCATGTGTCTTAATAAATGCCTTCTTCGTTGTATGTACATACTACTGTTCATCACTGGCAACCTTCTTATGGAATCATCCGCATTCAGCTTTATCTCCCTCACCTGCAACAAAAAACCATAGACTGCCTGATTGCGGTATAGTCTACAACCCAATAAACCTCCCTTCCTTTACTTTTAAAGAAACAGACTTTTGTTAGATAAAACAGGAAAACAGCTGAAGAAATCTTTTTTCTCCATAAAACGGGATTTCGGAATAAATGCTTTTTGGAATATTTATGCTCCAAAACCTCGGCATATTCGGGAGAAAACAAAAGTTTGCTTTCTTTTCGTTTTCAGCTCCTCTCATTCAATCACAGTTACTATCAAATCGTCGCACGCTAGCGATACAGAGGAGTATTCAATTTATCAAAACAAGAACGCTTAACATCGTAAAACGGGGAGCGGGGAGCACTTTTGATAAATGTAGGGAACAAATGTACATCTTGTCTCGCGCACTGCATGCGAAAGTCATTAATATTCAGAAAAGTGTTGCTCCCCTCTTATTATGTTTTTTGTGAAATTATCAGAAATGAGAGCGTTTCGTCTGCATATATCTTACGAGGCTTTTGTAAATTCTGTGGTGAAATGAATGTATCTATGTCGTTGCCAGGCACATAATCGTGAAAAGAGGGAGACTCTCAAATGACAATGGTCCAGGCACATCGTAAAGAGAACTGAACAAAGATGGGCAATCAAATGCCACTATCCCAAATGACAATGAAATGCTGACAAGGAAACATCCGCGGATAATATAGATGGATAAAGTAAGAAACCAGATTGGAGTAAGATGGAAACAAATTGCTCAGAATGAACACATATGGCACCAGGTGTAGCCGATTTTTTAATGGACGAACAATGGTTATATATGATGATCAGTCTAGTACCATTGCTTGTTAGGATACACGGTGCATAGACAAATGTATTGGGTCATTTGGTTTGAAAGAAAAAAGGTTGTATTTATAAAGTAAAATTGTCAATTGAAAGTCAATCTTCATTCGCAGCTCAATCACGCAGGGGGGCCCCATCTTGGGGTCCAATAATCGGCCCCCAACGGTCAGTCTTTGTTTTCAGCAATTCCATATCTAGGAAGTGGGCAGAACTGGTGCAAAAATGTTATGCGCCATTGATGACTGATTTAGAAGAATGTTGCCCCTAGGCGTATGCTGTTTTGCTGCCCCCTCCCTCAATTACATAGAAGAGAATATTTTGAGGGAAAAAAATCCAGCATATTGTAATCTTAACTATTATATGTTATGGTAAATTTTCACATAGTTCTCAACTAATGATTTTATGTAAACTAATGATATCTAATAACTCTTGGGTTTTCATCTGAAGCTTCCTAAGATTTGTAGATGAAAATTTTAGGCAAAAAACCTAATATTGTGGGATGCAAGTTTAAGTTGTCTGTTTCATCAACGATGTCAAAACAAACGTTGTGTTTAGATTTATTCTGCATTATATACTTGTACTACAAATTATTTTTTCAACGTTATCGAGTTTGGGAAATCTTATTTTTGTGTACTTCGTGGCCTACATCGCTTCAGGATCGCCACTAGGTACGTATTTTTTGTGACTATTATGATATCAGGCCCTGTGCATTCTAGGTAGAGTTTATGCCTTCCAAAAAATTTTAAGCGCACCTCTAGGCGATCGCCTTGATAAACTTAATAGGCAGTCTGGCTCTGAAATGGATTACAGGAAATTATTAATACCAAGAAGAAATAAAATCGCATTAGAAAAATATTTTTAAAAGTAATTATGTCTTGCATTATTGCAGCTAGGCAGCTATCATTGACTGGAGTTTGAAAAATTCTTGAATGCACATAAGCAGTATTGCAATTAAATACAGAATCCAACTGACATCAATTAACATTTAAAAACGAATTGTACAACTGTGTGATTAGATCCACATATGGTTCACTAAATTTGCTCTAAAATAGGGTTTCTCAAGGCCCAGTAGACGGGTCCGGGCATCAATTACACCGGGACGCGAAATATTTTACTGGAATTTGCCATTTTAGTTTCTAAGTATTTTTATGAATAAATATTTTATCGTGGGAATATTTTGAGGAGGAGAATAATAGTCGCGAATGCGTCAGAAAGCTCAGACCCAGAAAGCCTAACTAACATCTGTGCAGCAACTGCAGTGTATTTTTAAACAAGTGAGTATTCATGAATGATTGAGAATTTTCAGACGTCAAAGTCTTTTAGCATTCGGGTAAGGGTACACAACCTGCAAATAAAAAGTGCCTGCGAGCCGATTATAATAATTTGGGGTGCATCCTGTGTTCGAACGAAACGAAATGAACGAAATAACGGCTGTGTTGTAAATGCCAGTAACCATTCAGCAAGAAAATGTACCAGAAAAATGTGTATTAATGGAACGTACTGACACATTTTATGATTATGCCATAATTAATTATTCATATTTATAGTTTAATGTGTGAATTTTGAAAAGAATGGAAGGTGTTTACGAGTAAATTTGTCCAGACCAGATCCTTATCTTATAAAATTGGAATTTACCGAGTTTTTGTCTTATAAAAAAAAAGAATTTATTGAGCTGTGGCTATATAGAGGTTGAGAAGCCCTACCCTAAGTAACTGTTAGCAAAATGGGCAGCCATTTTTACCCTCTATATTAGGCACGATAGAATCAATCGCCTTCCAAATAAAACGTATTTAATGTTAGAAGTTAAAATTATTATTAAAACTTTTTATTAAACTCTTGAATCAGATTTGCAATTATTCCATTTTCCCTAATCAGAATTTTGAAACCCAGACATCAAAATGACGTATATTTATTCCATGCTAACAAAACCGCATTTAAACTCATAAATAGAAATACACGCACACACTTTCCCGTTTCTCTTACATCTGCACTTAGAAATGGCCACTTTTAAGGCATTTTGAACTTTTAAGCAAAGTGAGAAAATGACAAATGTTGCCACTTCCCAAACGTTGTCAGTTTGAATAGCCGGAATATTTAAATGTAAGGGCTGTCGTTAGGACATTATTTCCTTCTAAGACTTCCATAGATTAATCCCTCCTGGGATTTCGCCGAAGCAGATCTTCCAGCCGTATAAATGGGTCTTCTCCTTAGTAACTTCGTTCAATAATTGCGGGTGCAATAAATGTTGTGCAGTGTCTATTTAGTTGGAAAATGCTGATAAAGATTTCATAGACGAATAAAGATTTCATAGACGCAACCCCGTTTATTGATATTTATAGCGTGTTACGTCTCATTGTAAATTAATGTCACGTGTTTGTTACCATATGTGTGGTACAAGATAGCATAAACAATAAACAATTCATATAAATTCAACCCATATATAGTTCTCTCTCTCTCTCTCTCTCTCTCTCAATAGTTTTAATTAATAATTATATCTGTTTAATAGGTCTTTTCTGTTCTGACAAGACTCTTATAAGATTACACACAATCCAAATTATGTATTTTTCTGCTTGAAAACATTTTTTCCTCTATTCCTTGAATGCCGTTGATTGAATATATTACGGTATTAAATTTAAATTACTTCTGGTAAAGGACAGCGTTACATTAATAATTATAAATCATTGATGCAATAAATTTCCCTAGAGCACTGTCACACTAATAGCACTGAACTTACACTTAGTAATCCTTTCACAAGGTTATAATAGTTATAGTGTAATACAGTGGAACCCCCTCTTAACCGACACCCTTCAGATACGGTCACCCTTTTCACAGTCGGATAAAAATTTCCCGGGAGAAACTGATTTACAATAATAAATTTCAATCTTAGAGGTCAACCTCAGATACGGACGCGGATACTGGTTTCATGATTCATTTCATGAGACCAGAACACCCCCGTACGGACAAAATACGTACAGAAGACAATCGAACTTCGACCTTCACGGCGTTTCTCACAATAGGAAGCTAAGGGTAAACAGGATAAAAGCTAAGGAGAATTTTTCCTCCCATTGTAATTGACATTGTAATTGACTCAAATTCGACGATTCAAATGATTAATGCTTGACAAAAAGACTTTGACAATAAATCGAATAGTGATAAACCGTGCGAAACCAATAAACAATTATCAACATAAAACTACCACAGTTCAAATTTGTTATCGTTTACTCGACTAGAACACCGGTCTTCTAAACGTAACGATAGGAAAAACGCTGAATTCTCGCAATTTAAAATGCATTTCGAAGGAGAAAGCCTGGTGAGCAAAAACCACCAAACAGCTATATATAATAAATATAATAAAAGCAATCAGACAACTTTGAGCGGTTTGTTAGATTATTGGTACATGAGCCGGCTTTCGGCTGCGCTAAAGGGCAGCCTTCATCAGATGTATATGGAGCGAATCGAACATACAGCAGATAATATAATTAAGGAATACAAATGGGGAAAAAATAATGTAAAAGGACAATTTACTACTACTCAACATCTCAACACCAAACAGTTATTGATAAATTGTTTTCTTAGGAAAAATAATTTTTAATATTTAATATTTTGTTGTAAATTTACCTGTCATATTTAACAAATGCTTACGGTCGTTAGCTTAAACTTGTCTTATGTGCTTAAAAATACATTGATTCCGAAATGAAATATTTAAATGTAATATTTCATCTACTTCAGAATGACCCCCTCTTTTACGGCAAAAATTTTTCTGTCAAGTGAATGACTGCTAATGGAGGTTTCATTATATATTTAGCACATTATATATTGTATAGATATAGTATCATATGTAGTATAATTACTACAAAACATAAGATCACATATCAATATTAATCTTTTATTATTATTATTATTATTATTATTATTATTATTATTATTATTATTATTATTATATTATTATTATTATTATTATTATTATGTGTGTGTATTATAATATTAATATTTATCTTTAACGTATTATGTTTCCAAGCGACGGAATATATCTCAAGTACTCAAAGAGTACCGAAATATATACTATTACCATTCTAGATGATAATCGTGGTAGTCAAATCTTTCCTTCATAAATGTCTAATATACTGTTAAAAAATCAAGCAGCAAAATATCAGAAATATTTCTTGCTCAACGAGGCAGACAAGAAAAATGGTTTAATATCTATGGTCATAGCCCTTTAAACCCGCTGAATTGGTTTCCATCCCCATTGGAGAAGCTCAAGCTTATTCGAATACCGAATCCGTTGCAGACTAGATAGGTGTGGCGGAAGGTTTCGACCCATCAACGAATTGTAGTCTTCCACTTGACGATATAGTTCCACAACAGAATGCAAGCGTTGTTCAGGAATATATAATACTAATAAAACAATAAATAATAATATCCTTTTTCCTTGCTTTTTAACTTTGAAAACATTTCTACTGAGATTTAATCCATAAAAATCGTCACATTTTTATGCCAAATTTCTACCGGTGTGAAAGAGCCGGCAGATCTGTTTTCAACATGAAGAATCGTCCATGTACTTGAACGATTTTATACACACGTAATTCCCACTAAGCTGCGTTGGGTGTGATCGGGGCTACTGAGAACAAACGCTAGCCCCCAGAATCACTTCGTCCGGCCCCATAACCCTGGGCAGTGGCATAGATTTTTTTCAGGGCCGGGGCCCCCACAGCATAGGCCCTTGCCAGCGCGGGCCCCTAGACTTAAACCGGACCCCGGGCGGAAGCCTCTGCTTCCCCCCCTCTCGTCGGCCCTGAGTGTGATCACAATGCAAAGATCATGATAAACTGTCTAACCCCTCTCAGACGACTCATCGGTCAGTCTTACGAATTAAATTACAAACAAATCTTAACTTGCAACTTTGATTCGAAAGAGAAACAGAACGTCATCGAAAACTTGTATTGATTTTATCAATTTATTCTCATGGCTTCTAAAAACCGCGGTTTCACTTAAAAAAATAACTGTCTGGCCGTGTGATACAGATAAGGATTTCTGACTTTGAGACATGAAAGAGACAGGATTCGCGCACACATTATTCAAATAGAAGAAACTTGTGCGATTAAGAAATTAATAAACACCGACTGCTACTATTCAAAGCAGTTTCGACGTCGTTAAGACCCGTGCCGTATTTCCAAATAGGTTATACTAGGCTATAGACTAGGGCGGCAAAATTTTGTGTATTGAGTCTGATATAACAAAATCAATACCATATGATATAATCAGACGTTTTGCCGAGAAGAAAGCTAGACGTCATGCTTTCCATTTAAATACCAGTGTTCGATAGGCTTTTATTTTTTGCTAAAATTAAAATTTATTTCAATAAAATTGAATTTGATTTATTATATACCAAGAAGAGATAATACTTCAATATAAGTTAATATTGTTTAATGTTTATGTTTCAATTTATGAGTTTGTTTTTCAACATATTTGTTGTCAATGCAAAAGTTTTTGAATTATATTGAATGTAGCAATTTTTATGTTTCTACTTATTGGGGGGGAGAACGGGTAGGAAGGGGGTGGCAAAAATATTCTAGGGGCGGAAAATGGCAAGTTCGCCCATCGTTAAGGTTCGAGCTTGAATTCACGGAATGCCAAATGAACGCGTAATCCCTGCACTACATCAGGACCATGGATATTAGTAAACAGAAGTTCATAAAGTTTTTAGCCTTTGCGTATATATACTGGAAAGTGTGACAAACTTTCGGAGAACACTGTACATAATTTGAATTTGAGATAGGAGTCACCAAAATTTAACAAATGGCTCGCTGCAGCCGAGTAACTCTTTTCAAAGTTCGACGAAAATAGCCGGTATTGTTTAAAAAAATTTAACAGCCGATTCAAGCAAACCGGTACAAACCAGATTCAACTCGTTATGGGTTATAAAGTAAAACAATTGCACCTTCAGCACTTAATTCGGCCAAGATATTGGTGCCTAAACATGTCTGTAATTTCTTTCTCCTCACAGCTACGTATGTCTGTACATAAAGAAATATTGGTGATGTGTGCTGCCATGTGCGGAAACTTCTTAATTATGTTTCTTAATTTCTTTATTCCGGCTTTAAGCGAAAAAAAAACAAACTAGGAAAGACCATTCAAAACAGCTTAGACTTGAAGTTAAATGGTGCTGGTGTGAACTCCGATTATTGGAGCCATTTCAACAATGGAGTGTTATTTCGGGAAATAAACAAAAGCAGAAGATGGGGACCCGAAGTAAAGCCATTTTCGAATTAATGGGCCCCCACTTTGGAATTTAATTACCCGCTATGCAATCTATGCTCCCAAGTGAGTGATAATGCCCCGAATTCAAGCCTCTACTGTGTAATGACTGTTCTCCACTCTCAAATGTAATGTCCGCGTTTTATGTCCTCTGGCTTTTGATAAACGACCTACATTGTCCTCAGATTTTTAGATTGTTTGCGACGAGGCTAAAAACAAAAGACATTCTGGAATCCTCTCCTTCACCCAGAATTCACATTTCTGCAGGAAAATCACACTCGGTGCAAATTCTACGCTTGGTAGTCATTGGCTTAGAATTAACGTATTGCTAGATGAAATTGAGCAATTGACTCGTAGAAAATTAACGAACTCGCTAATTCATTTTATAAACTCCTTCACAAATTAAAGTGTAAAAGTATTAGAGTGAATATTCCTTTGTGCAGAGATGGGAAGAATCATTCTAAGACTATTCAGAATGAAATAATTGACTGCATTTGGCAATATATCAATGAACATATCGAAAAAGAAATAAAGGATTGCATTTTTTTCTATACAAGTAGACGATTCCACAGATATTGTCCAAAAATCTCAATGTAGTATCATAATTAGGTATGTTATTGCTGGTGAAAATTTAGTGGAAAGATTTTTGGGATTTTATGACGTCAGTTCCAATCGGACTGCCGAAGCATTGTTTAACCTTGTATCAAGATGCCTCGAAAAATTTAACTATAAATCAAAACTTATAGGATTACGTTTTGATGGAGCAAGCGTAATGTCAGGGCACTTAAAATGGTCTTCAGTCCAAAATTAAAGAAGTAGCACCAGAAGCAGTTTTTATTAATTGTTTATCACATCGTCTGAATTTAGTGCTACAACAAAGCTGCAACAGCATTTCACAGTGTCGCATATTTTTTGCAACTGTAAGCGGCATACCTGCATTTTTTCATCATTCTGCCAAACGAACTCACGTGGTCGATACAGTCGTCGGAAGACGAATTCCTACTTCTGTTATTACGCGATGGACATCAAACTCTAAAATGTTGAGTGTTATAAATAAAGAATGGGATTCTTTAAAAGAAGTATTTACTGAGATTATGAACGATCCAACCTCCGATCAAACTTCGCTTAAGAAGAGTGTCGGCTATTTAAATATATTTAACGACTTTGAATTTTCACTTTTGGTTGTTGTTTTTAACCATATTTTTGGACTTACGGATGTTCTCTTCAATGTACTACAAAATAAGTCATTTGACATTAATTTTTGCATCTCACAAATTAAAAATACGCAGATTCTTTTAAACAGCAAACGAAAGGAGGATACATTCGTGGAAATTTTATAATTAGTGACTATGAAAACAACAGTTCATTGATTTTATATCATACTCTGTAAATAATTCTAATAATACACGATATAAGTCTCCTAAATTGATTTGGTTAAATAGTTCCTCAAAATCAAAGCACTTAATGAAAGTGGGATTCCCATCGCTGGAGTTCGAAGTCTTCAAAAGTTGAAAACTATTTTTTAAAATAAAGGTATTTAAGGCGATATTATCAAAAATCTCCTTAAGTGTTCGAAAAAGCAATTTACCAGATCTAACACCATAATAACTAATTGCTTATGTAACAGCGCAAAAACCAATTGGATCTCCAAGAAATTTAACATTTAACTTAAACCTCGAACGCTTAAAGAGATTTATACTAAAATTGCCTTAAATACTTTTATTTTTAAAAATAGTTTTCAACCTTTAAAGACTTTGAACTCCAGTGATAGGAATCCCATCTTTCATTAAGTGCTTTGATTTTGAGGATCTATTCAACAAAATCAATTTAAGAGACCTTTATCGTGTGTTATTAGAATTATTTACAGAGTATGATATAAAACCAATTGACAAAATCTCGTTTGTAAAACTACTAAACTTCTGTCTTAACTATAATATGGTATATAATGGCACTGGTTATTATAAACAGGTAAGAGGGCTTTCTCAAGGGGGAGTATATTCTTCTGTAGCTGCAGATTTATACTTACGTAAATATGAAAGTTTGTCTTCACCAAGAACGGATCTATTTTTTGGCAGATATATAGATGATATAATCTGTATAGGCTATGGTATGGAGCATCTGTCCGGAGCATCTCATATATCTATATGGAGCATCAATTGGACATTCATTTTTATCCCTCAGGATGAACACTGAAAGATACCTCTGTATCTAGAATTCGAGTTCACATTTTAGATTTACTTATTACTATCAATGAAAATAATAGATTTGTCTTTCAAATATGCGATAAAAGAAAACAATTTTTATTTGCTTTTGTTCAGTACTTGCAATATGACACATGTCTCAGAAAACATGTTATAAAAAATTTGATTTTAGGTGAACTCTCCAGACAGAAAGTGCTTTCAAATAGAGTTGAAGCCATTTCTGAAGGCTTAAGATCTTTTAAAAAATGTTTGGTTTTAAATGGTTTTCCAATGAACTATATAAATAGAACATTTGCAAATTTCATCCCTAGAAAGAAATCTTAAATGTTTCTTATAAAGAATAATCATTGCAATTAAATACATCTAATCGCAGTTCTCAAATATAGATGGAAGCACCTGTTCATTACTCCTTTTGGATATCTGGTATTGCTTAATTTATAAGATGTGGAAACACTTTCAAAACTGCCTTCAACTGATCATGTGCTATCTTTTTAGTTACGAGTTTGAATTTAATTTCTACATTACTGCTATTACAAGGTAATTTAACCACTTCCTATTTTATTATTAATAAAATATGCTTGCAAAAACTTAGCTAAAAATGTTTAAAAATAAAAAAATTTTGACACTGAACAAATATGTCTATAGTTTTTTGCATTTGTGGTATTACTTGGCCATACTGAGTTTGTTGAATTACTACTTGTAAATGATTCAACATTGTTACTTTGATGTGAGATGTATATACGACTTTCTATTTCTTTCTATTTTTTGTCTCTTTCAAACACAAAAAATTGTTTAAATCTCTGCCACATGGATGGTTATAAACAAACAGGTCTTCCTGTATAATGTCTGCATTGAATGGGGAATGTTGGATTCTTAAAACACTCTTTAACCCATGATTATTGGCTCATAACGCCTATCAAGATTTGTACATTGCAGGTCCAATTCTTCTTTCTTATTCAGACCAGCTATGATCTGCCTAAATTTATTGATTCTTCATTTATATATTAAATGGAATGTTAAATATTGTGAATATTTTTAATATTATGCATGACAGATTATTGAAATTTTAAATTAAAGCGTTTCTATTGTTTATCAATGATATATATATTAACATAGATAGATGTATTTTAACAATTTTATGTATATAATGAATCATTTTATGTGTTTTGATAATATTTAAATTTCATACAATTACTAGTGCATGCGCAGTTTTTGTATTGAAAGGTCTAT
>QLNU02003225.1:57534577-57571858 GCA_006491805.2 Dysdera silvatica | reverse complement strand
GGAAATTTATTGGCCACTTTTCCTGTTTCTTTGAAAGGTGGAGGAGGGGCTCGCCGCTTCACCCGTTCTTGAAGTCACGAGCCGCCACTGATTGTTATATCAAACCCATTCGTCATCCTTCTGTAACAAGCTTCACTCACTATTATACTGAACCTATGTAATATATTTCTGCAATTCCTTCAACAAATAGCAAGCGCTATTCTGCAAACCCTACAACAAATAGCAAGCGCTATTCTGCAAACCCTACAACAAATAGCAAGCACTATTCTGCAAACTCTACAACAAATAACAAGTGCACGCTATTCTGCAATCCCTACAACAGATAGCAAGTGCAGGCTATTTATATTAATTCTCGGACTGATTAACAGACGATATATATCAGTACATAAATACTAAATTAACCTATATTAATTAACATTGAAACAAAGGTAGCTCATCAGGGGACTGCCTTTTAATCGCAGTTTTTGGAAACCAGCTTGTCTTAAGATTTCTTTCTGGGACCGTATTGTCGAGGAGGTGGGCCATGAAAAAATAAAGGGAACTTGCTAACATCCCCGACAAGACAGACAAAGCAAGCTAATTACTTTACAATACAACTGAAGGGCGGTGCTCTAATAAAATACCTTTGTTAGAATATTAATTAATGTGTATTAATATGGTGTTTACATACTAATATCTCTTTACCAAACATTCAAAAATTAATATAAATGACATGCATTTGTTATTCGTCACAGGAAGTGTAGAAGCATGTGAACAGGTTTGGTGCTGTACTTACGTGGATCTCGTCACATTTACTGGTTTGAAGATTATTCGCAGTGGAAAAGATACAATGGTGAATTTGTTGGATTTAGATGATCACCATAAACCATTTTCAGTCCACTGCCAAACATGTTGGCAAGCTGGACCTATAGTTTAATGAAGGTTCTAAACTTCTGTCAGTCACCACAGCCTAAATTCTCCGCTATAAGGTGGGCTGTATCATCCTCCTACGGAGTGACCGCTGCTGAGTCTGATTCCAAGTGGCTCTCTGTCCACAATCTGTGTTCTTGTAGAGAGAGCAATAAGAAGATTGGGCGAAAATCTGGAAAAATACGTTTTATATTTTCAAATATAAAATATACATTTCCACATATGAATCTTACGTTTTCGAAGAGATATAGATGCTTTGTATAGAGGTCTAATCTTACGTGTACTTGACTTACAATCGGGCGTAAATATGGAAAGAAAAGCCCAAACGTCGTTTTATGAGAGTGCCAACGAAACTCCAATTATAAACCAATTAATATTACGCTTTTGAAAAACTGATAATACTAAACGAATTGTCTTCATTTATACACACCCTCGCAAATTCTCAATGCGCTTCAAAGGTTTCAACTTCTATCTATATGTTAGCAAGTTCACCTCACATCAACTGTCCAATTTTTTTTTCTGTACGTTAATGCAAATTGATTTGCATATATTAATGCAAACTGCTCTTTGCATATTAATGCAAATTATTTTATAATGTATATCGTCAGAAAATTATCTAATTACGTTCTTACACAACCACCAAATATCTAGAGCTAGAGAAGTCAATTTATTGTTTTTGCTGGCAAGTGTTAAGCTCAGTTTGGGAAGCCTAATTGAAAAGCAATTGGTGTCCCAAACAATTAACCATTGCTTTCTTCGCCATTTTACCTCCATTCCAATGTCCAACACTATCTGACAGGAAAATTTCGTTAATTAAACGTTAATTACGAAATGTTATTGCTCTGTGACCTACTGGCGCCATCTAGTGAGCAGTATTTTCAAAAGAGCGGTAATTAGTCAGCGCCGATTCATGCCAGCGGAAGAGGAATGTTACTCAGCGCCATTAATTTGCCCATTAAACAGCGACCCCGTGACTTTAATGTTTCCCATTAATTCTAGAAACATTGCAATTAATGGCTGAAAAGAAGAATCACTGGCTACTTTCTCCTTTCCTCCTTCTCCCCTACTTCCTTTGAGGTAGAGTAGATAAAAATTTTTCCTCTACTTCAATTATTCGCCTTCTCCGGAAAGTTCTACCTCTGCGAAGCTCAGATAAGAGAGAACTTGAAAGGAAAAACTTTAATTTGGGCCAATAACAATGGCCTGGAAATGTTTGTTTTTTCAAAAATGAAACATTATGGGATTCTTTTGTTAGCAGAAATGAGTTAATCGACTCCGTAACAACAACATCGCATCGGCGGTTTTAATTTAAAAATCAACAAAGTTTCACAAATTCATTTTAAAGCGATAACTTAATAACAAGAGTCTCTCTTTCAACGTAATTTAATCCGTCGTGCTATCCCTGAGCAGCACGATGGGACCGACGGTTTATTGTTTGGCTTTTGATCAAAGAATCCAAACCACACCTGGTTTAAGAAGTTTACTTCTGGGAATAGATATTGACTGGAAGACTAGTAGTAATGAACATTAGATCTTATTAGAAGAATTTTCAACAAAATCATTTAAAAATTCTACTCTGTGAAAAGACCTATGGCAAACTAGGTGCAGTGATATAAACTTGTTATTTGACGCTAGCTCACATGGAAACTACCAGATTTGAAAATAGATACTAAGCATATTCCCAATGTTTGTTAACTTCTAATGTCTATATTTTTCCCCTTAAAATTCCGTAATTAAATATTATAATTTCTTAATTGAAACGTTTGGAAAATATAAATTTATCTTTATATTTATTCGAAGTGCACATTTAAATCTTTCATGTCTTTGCATGTGTTGAAAAAGACAATAAAAAATTAAAACATGTTTAATAATCTATAATATATTTAAAAATGTCTGGGTATGTAAAAAATAGATCTGATATTAAACAAAATGCGCAATTACTTGTGCATTGTCTGCATCATTGTTTCTATCAGTTACTTATGGATATGTATAATTATTAGTCAGCTATTTATCACTATTCATCAGTTATGTATAATTATCCATCAATTGTTTATCACCATTCATGAATTACATACCACTGTTCATCAGTTTTTATTACTTTCCCTCAGTTACATACCATTGCTCATCAGTTGTTTATCACGGTTCATCTGTCACACACCACTATGCGTGTGTTCTTCAGTTATTTATCACAGTTTATTAGTCACACACCACTATGTGTGTTTTTTTCAGTTGTTTATCACTATTCAACAGTTAAACACTGATTTTTCATAAGTTGTTTATCACTATTCATCGGTTAAACACTAATTTTCATAAGTTATTTATCACTATTCATCAATTACTGATCACAATTCATCAGTTGTTTATCATTTTCCATCAGTTGCTTATCACTATTCATCAATTACTGATCACCCTTCATCAGTTGTTTATCATTATCCATCAGTTGCTTATCACTATTCATCAGCTGCATACTACAACTGTTCATAAATTTTCACTATTCATCAATTACTGATCACCCTTCATCAGTTGTTTATCATTATCCATCAGTTGCTTATCACTATTCATCAGCTGCATACTACAACTGTTCATAAATTTTCACTATTCATCAAACATACACCACCAATTAAACGCCACTGTTCCTTAGTTACACACCACTGTTCATCAGTTACACACCACTGTTCATCAGTTACACACCACTGTTCATCAGCTACTTACCTCAGCTTTAACTCATCAGTTTCTTACAACTATTCGTCAGTTGTTTATCGCTATCCATCTGTGTATTTTTATTTATTATTCATCAGTTGTCCATTTGTTCAACAATTATTTAGTATTCATTATTTATCAGTATTTTTTTATTTAATGTGTTGTTTATCCTTCATCAGCTGTTGTCAATCATTACTTTTTCATCAACTACCCCTTATCGTTTATTTTTATCAGCTGCTGTTCGTCATTATATACCAGTTGTCGTTCATCATTTTTCTTCAGTTGTTTATTTTAAATTTTTCGATAGTTGCTTATCACAATTCATCAGTTTTTCATCATCGTTCATCAGTTATTTATCACTGTTGGTCATTTACGAATATTTCTTTTCAGATACGTTCAACTAATGCACTCACATTCAGAGATTTTCTAAAAGCTTTACATCCCAAAGGGTCCCTTCAAAATAAAAGTCGATTCTTCACAAATTTGGAACAACACAACTTCAGAACCTTCCTGATATCACAGGTATTTTCAGACGGCATAAATGCTCATATACAGATTTTTACTTTGGCACCAAAATCATTAACAGCGAATTTACTCACACCCCTTCGATTCGTTTCTATCTGATCTTGCTCATTATACAAAAATATCCATCCTTACCCAGAGTTTCTTACGTAGATTCGACTCTGAAAGAAACCATGATTTGTTATTTTACTTCGAATAGAAATTTGCATTTGAAAATGAAGCTTTTGCACTTCGGATTCATCATATCTTACATTAATGCAAATTTAAGCTCAAATTCCCTACGGCGTATGTTTCGTTATTTTATCTACATTTCTTATATTTTGTGGGCTGTGATGTAGCACAAAAAGAAATTTTTCAAAAACAGCGAATCTTTTTCAAAATCTATTTCAATGCACCTCTTCGGAAATCGGGTTTTAATGCTAAGATATGCAATATTTTAAATTTTCAATCTTGAATGCAGTGGGAAAGCGCCTGCTGTAATTACTTTTTCCTTTCTTTCATCAACAAGTCGAAAACCAATTTTAAGGGAAAGAATAAGTATTATGGGAAAATAATTATTGAATCCGTGAGTGGGGAAAATCGCTATATAGTGAAAAGAAGCAAAAACTTCTGCTAGTGGCGAATAGTTTCTAAATCAGAGTACTAAAGCTTCATTCCACATACTGAGGGAATGGATACCAACCGAGTTCTTGCGCAGATTGAAGCAACTCTCTTGTATTCAGTATCTATATCAGTATATATATATCCATATCAGTATCTATATCAGTATATATATATCCATATCAGTATCTATATCAGTATATATATATCCATATCAGTATCTATATCAGTAGGTTTCCATATTCTTGACTTTCGTTAACAAGTAGAATTCCCAGTGTAGCGTCATCAGAAAAAGTATATAAAGATTATTGTGACTTCAGCTTTGTCCATGAGTTGGTAACATGCGGAATTAATAAGGCATGCTTGACATCCAGACGTCATTTGCCTCTTGACCGATCGCACTTACTATCCCCTTACCCCTCTCAAATCTAATGGCTTTCCCCATTCCCATCCTGTCTTTCTATTGTCTATGATCCTTTTGAATTTACCAAATGTTATTTTCTTATCGCAGACACTTCCTGGAAACCCAAAGGAATATTACATATTTAAATTTTAATAAAACTTTCATCATAATCATATTTTGTTTCTTTGTCTCCAACCCTTGCACATTTTTTTCGGGCGGGCAGGCGCAGGCAGACGGATGGACGGATACAGACAGACAGACAAGCGGACAGGCAGGCGGGCAGGCAGACAGACAGACAGATCTGTATTCCTTAAAACTATGTAGATTCTAGAACACCTGGTCTAGTTCTTGTTTACGCCTATTCGAGTTTCTTGCCCACAAGGCATACCACAACTACTAATTGTTTTCCCCACTGGTTCAATCTTCAAATTTCATTTCTTGGGCAACAAATATGACTAAACCATCCTTTGTTAGCCGCTTTTTCGTCGTTATACTGGCACTACAGGAGCAAAAATAAAAGGTGCATTAGCTGCCAACACTAACAGTACGATATTACTTAGTCATTGATATTCTCCAGCTCTACCAAGACATTAAATATTACCTTGTTCAGCGCAGTATGATTTTAGCTGCTGCTCTGGGCCATTGAATACAAACACAGTATCATTTTTTTTAATTCTACATCTCAATTGAAATGAGCGTGGTACTTTATCGTTATACGTAACATTAACAAAAGGGTACAACGGCTGACTAGGGATTACCCTGTTTAGCAGAATTTCGTCAGCGTTTCAGCGTATAAGAAAAAAATTCCGCAACATTTCGTGAACTACTGTTACCTTTATAAAGGGAAGTATCAAGAATGTAAGAATGTCCTATATTTATACCTTCGGTTCCGAGTTCGGCTCCCAGAACAGTCCCAACTGCTTTAGGGAAATCCCAGACTTGAGAAAATAGTAAAGAACATTTTTACTTCTCGACAGCTCACTTGATGAAGGGAACAGTAGTCCTTGAAACGATGAGGAAACTTTTCTTATGTGTTGGACCAGTGTCAAAATTTTAATAGTTATAAGTAGTATACACATATGACATCACATTCAAAATACACTCTTTTGCAAAAAAAAACCCGAAGCATCATGAAGCAATTATCTGTTTTTATTAAAATTAAATATATATCCAGCACATACGCAGGTAAGGAAATGTTACAAAGTTGAAGGCCATTGGATCCATCAATGACTAGGAATTGCACATTGAATATTCAAATCAATAATTAGTGAACCCCCTCTGGCAGCGATACATGCTTTTACATGTGTAGATAAGGAGTGGTAACAATCCTAATGTCATAATGCAACACATTCCGCCAGACATTCCTCACTTGTTGCTCCATATCTGCGACATTTTGTGGTGTTTGAATCTGCGTCCTACCATGTCCCATACATGTTCGATTGGCGAAAGGTCTGGTGATCTTGCTAACGAAGAAAAACTGCCAACAGCACGAAGGCAGCTCATAGATATGCGAGCCGTATGGGGTCTGGCATTATCTTGTTGGCAAATGGCCGCAGGCTGTCGTGTCATGAAGAGTAACGCCAACGGTTGCAGATGTCATCAACATATCGTTGAGTTGTTAAAGTTGTACGTAGGATGACTAGGGGCGTCCTGCTGTCGTATGAGATAGCACCCCACACCATCACAACAGGGGTAATGGCTGTGTTCCTTTGTAAAACAAAGGGTGGTTGGGACCGCTGACCCTGTCACCTCCCTCCACACACGGATCCGATGGTCATCTATTCCAAGACTGAAGTAGGATTCATCTCTGAACACCATGCGATGCCAATCTGCTGGCAGCAATGATGATCGGCTACGACACCACTCCAGACGACTCTATCAATGGTGTGGGGTTAAAGGCCGCTGTGAGTGTAACCCCACTTCAGGCCAAGCGTCCTGAGATGCTGAAAGGTGCCACGGGTAGCATAGAAGTGACTGTTGCACTTTGGATGGCGGACAATGATGTCATTGTGTCAGCTCGGGCCTGTCGCACAACCAACCGATCTTGCCTCGCATTCGTGCACCTTGGCCTTCCAGAACATTCACTCCGACCATGAGTTCCTCTCAGCAACTACTGCTCTCAACACCTTCGCGCAGCAGTGTCCGTACGGTGCAGGTGGCAGCCTATTGCTCAGTAGGACCAGCCAGCTTCACGCATCCCGACTATGCGACCACGTTCGAAGTAGTCCAATTGGCTATAAGATCTTCGACAACGTTGTAACGGCACTGCTGGTTGCGTCTCTAGGAAACTGCAAGGCCGGCAAGGAGAAAAAAATAAACCGTCTGCTTTTATACGATGCCAGTTGCGCAGTAGAAATGCGCGCTATGATCGAAGTTAACACTCATTGGCTTTGAAAATTTAATCATGTACATACAGAATTGTTATAATTAAATTTGGCCTATTTAGAGCACATTGCAGCTTGAAATATTCAGCGGATTTTCACCAAAATTTGTATATAGACTATACAAAGGATGAGGAAAAGGAATCTGCAGAAAACATTTTTACGTCAAAAAATGCCACTAGGGGGCGCTTTTTAGTGCAATACTGCAAAAGCAACCTGTGAAATGACCAACACGCAACACAAATGACATTTTTAACATTTAGTAACACTTACTGCATCGAAACATTTCAAATGAACGTTGCGCGGGCAATAACACTACGCCAGAGCTGCAGGAATACAATGGAAAAAAAAAATTTCACATGCAGATAGTGCGTAAAGAAATATGACATTTAAGCAGCTGTTAATCGTGTACAGGACGATGTAATGGGTGTTCCTCGATGTGGCCGTCATCATTTATTTGTAACAATTCAAGCCAATGCAGAATGTGTTCAACAGCGCATCGCAACTAATCCTCCGTGAGGCTTTACATATGCAGCGTTATGGAATTCTTGGATTCTGCTAACATAGCAACACTTCCACAATAAACCAAATTCTTTAAATGATCCCACAACTAGAAGTCGCACGGAGTAAGTTCCGACGAAAGTATGCCAGTTATTAATAAACGAACGACTGATAACGCACTCGCCGATGAGATGCTGGAGCAAAAAGTTTTGACGGATCGTGCGACATGTGGGTGCGCACCATCTTGCATTGAAATGGTAGATGTAACGCACTGTCGTTTCTGCAGTTGCGGCAAAACAAACGTCTGGAGCAACTCACGGTACCGAAGAGCCATTGCAGAACATTTGACAGGGCCATAAACTTTTACAAGTGAACGATAGGGACCACATTGAGCAACCTTCATTACATCATTCTGTACACGATTAAAAGGTGCTTACTTGCTGCATTTCTTTACACTCTGTCTGCATGTGAAAAATCTTTTTTTTCCATTGTACGCCTTCAGCGCTGTCGTACTGTTATTGCTCGCACAACGTTCATTTGAAATGTTTCGATGCAATAAGTGTTAGTAAACATTAAAAATGTGATTTGTCTTGCGTGTTAGTCATTTCATGGGTTGCTTTTGCAGTATTGCGCTAAAAAGCGCCCCATAGCGAACGTTTTTGAAGTAAATATTTTTGCAGATTCCTTTTCCGCATCCTTTGAATAATCTGTGTATCAATTTTGATGAAAATCCGCTGAACGGTTCAAGCTCCAGGGTGCTCTAAATAGGCCAAGTTTAATTATAACCACCCTGTACTTAATCTAAAAGAATTTGCATGCGAAATTTCGAGATGATCGAATTATATTTTAGGGCTGCTTCATTTTATTTTTTGCAAAAGAGTGTATAATTAAAATTTTAATCTATTCAGCCTGAATCCAAAACAATAAAGTATTTATTTAAGAAAAATAATGAATCCTAATTTCCAACCCGCAATGTTTGTTTGTAAACATGTATATTCTAAAATAACAAGCAAAAGCTATAAATGAAATAAATATTATAATTAGAATTTATTAATAATTTAATCATTAATCAATACGTCGACTGCAAAACCAAAATCCAAATTGCTAAATTGAAATTAGTTACGTAATTTCAAATGCAAATAACTAATAAAGAACACTACAGAAAAATAGTCAAAATAAACAAGCTGTTTCGTAATTGCGCTGAATCTATAACGAAGCCCTTGGCGCTTTTTTTTTTTTTTTGGCTCCTAATTGGCGAATTCTTGTCCATTTCAATAGCGGGGAGAGAGAAAAAAATCAATACTCTCTCGAGAGTACTATGACACTGAAAATAAAAGAGCAGCATTTGCACTCACACTGTATTTTTTTTTTTTATCATCATCTCTCCGCACTTTTTTTTTAAATTTTCTTTCCTTGTTACTAACATTTTACGCATATAGTTAAATAAATTAACGATGGAACCTCTAACTTATATAGTGGAATTCAAATCGTGTTCATTCAATATCAATCATGGCGATTCAACGAACAGAGATACCAAAACAGGCAATGAAAAGAAATTCTTTCATCGTTTATTTTAAGATGGAGAATTTTAGTAGATAGAAGTGTAGAGATAAGAGTAGTTAGATAGAAGATAAGGAGAATTTTTTAGATTTACAATTTTGTGTTAAAAATAATGAAAACTATAGATCGCAAAATCCAGCACACAGATATGAATTTAAATTATGAAGTAATTTATAAGTAAGCTAAATGTTTGTCATTTTACTAGTTTTTGAATAAGAAATACCGATTGGTTAATTTAATTCTGTATTTTTAATAATAATAATAATAATATTTATTTTACAGGTAACCAAATAATTGCAAGCAAGTATAAAAATGATATACAATAATAAGACGGGAAGGTACCTGAATGTTGACCGGAAAAAAAGCTGACAAAAAATCAGCTTGGTAAAGATCCGATCACCCCTCAGATATTAAATGTATTAAATTCATAACACCATGAGAACTATAAAAGAGGGTAGATATCGACATGTAAAACACAAGAAAAGAAATTAAGCTTTGACCCATAGGAGGTAAATAAAGAAACGAAATGTTGACATACAATAAAAGAAATTAAACATTAGCGTGTGGATAGCAAGTGTTTATTTATTTATAGATGACTTGCACAATAGCTCGCTCTGAATATTAGTTAGATTTATTGGGAAAGGATTTCAAATCATAGGACCTTGAAAGTCCATTGGATTATATGAATAATGAGAGGTGAATTGCAATGGGATAAATTTTCTAGCAGATCTGGACGAACATTCATCATCACATGTACGAACATGAATAATATTTAAGTGTAAGCCCTTGTTAATACGTTCGTATTTGTTTGATTTGTTACAAAGAACAACAAAAAGAAATCAAAATCATTTTTTGAGTACCACATTAATAACTTTATTTATATAAAAATTTCTTCCAAATACAATTAATTTGAAACATCTGTTCAGTTTATACGTGACATTGTTTTTCATTTGTTATCTTCTGGCTAAAATAAATGTATTAAGTTTTTTACAGTTTTGTTTTATACATCACATGCACGATGTATAATAATGGCATGTTAATGTCCTATACAATAACCATATTTTGTACAGTAAACCATAATTTTTCCATTAACTTTTCCACTTTCCTTCCATAACTTTTCGGCTATTTTCCATATTTGATCTTTCTTTACCCGTGAAACAGGGTGTATACTTAAAAATATATCCATGTAATATTTGCATTGCACATTTGCCTTTTAACCTGACCATCCCGTATCTTAAATTAGATTTCTGTAAATATCTCTTTACAAATCTTTTAAATTTGTTTGCAAAATTCACTTTATCCATAAAAAAAACAACGCATCGATCAAAAGAAATTAAATCGATTTTTGGGCACCGTTCCTTTACAAATAGTTGCGATTTTATTTTTGGCTCGCCTGTTCTAAGGAAGAAACGAACTTTTAGAGTTTAACAGAAAGCAGGAAACTTAATACTTAAAGCTCAAAAAAGCTTCGTCCTCGTCCAAGAAGCATTTCTAAGAAAAGCTAATGAATTTTCCTAGTCATTTTAAATTTTTCTTTGAAACTCTGCTCTTTTAAACACCGCTCTGACAAGAATCGCAGCTGAGCCATTGAAAACGCGTTAATCAATTTACTTTTGAAAATGGCGTAAATGACGTAAATTTCACTATTGTTTCCAAAATGGCTCCAAACAAGCTTTGAGACTTAATTTTTTCTGTAAGACTTTTTTATAATTTACGTTCAGAGGCTGACGTCATCTGTAAGGAAATGCCACGTGAATTCCGAACCACAGTCCATTTAAACAACGACTTTCACAGAACATTAATATGGGGAGGTGATAGAGAAATAATTTTATATATAGCCTATACGATGGTTGTAGTTTTCGGCAACCAAACTTAGCAGTGGGCTTTTGATTCCCGTCAACACCCCTGCCTACGCCCCTGAATTCCAGCAGCCATGCTCTTCCAAAGATTCAAACTTAATCTAAGTGACATGCTCAAACAATTATAGTTGAAACACTCTAGATGGATGATATCTTAAACAAAGTTTCGAAACCCCTTTTCAAAAATTGTGATCAATTGTGTTTTAACCTTTACAAATATTTGTATGAGAAATAAGTGATATAATCATATAATTACCGATTATTTGATACCTATATTACAGTCATGTCAATATCTTCTTGTCATTCAACCCTGTCTTCTTATTTGACTTTCGCTTTCTTTTTGGTTTTACGGCTCAAAGACTACAGTGGTCATGCTGCGCCGGGACCTACTGTTTTCCGAGGAATCCGAACCTCTTAAGGCCTAGGGAACCAAACCCCGGACTACAGTGAGCAGTGCGATCTTTATGAGATCTCTGAGTAAGCGTTCTTTTTGCACTGCTGGGAGTCGAACCCGGATTAGCCGCGCAATAGGAGAACGCGTTACCACACTGCGCCACCGCAGGGCCCTTCTTATTTAATCCACGCATATTACTTAGTACCTCCCCCCGATCTGCGGTGGTCTCATAGGCTGTAAATTCCAGTTATTCAACCCTCTTACCCTCCTTCAAAACAAAATAAACTCTCCCACAGACGACTTTTAAAGGACAGAGGAAAATCGTCGTTCAACAAAATGGGACTTCAATCGGAATTTTACTTTGAATTCAGACTAATTAATATTTTAATCAATGTTCCATCACTCTTGCAGGCTTAGGACTGTCCATATATTTGATAAATGCATTGATGTGTTTACAATTATTTTTTAATTGGTACTATTTATTTTTATTTTCGATTTTGGTTTTCATGGGGAAGGAGGGATTGTCAAGGATTTACAATTTTTTCCTCCTTTTCTGGGACGTAACATGCTGCTGTTGTATTTTTTTAATTAATATTATAATTTAATGAAATGTAATAATAATTCTATCACGGAATAATGTTTATAATGTAATGGCTTTTTGCATAACATTTTGTTTGCACTCTTAGTATGTCTTGGCTCATTTAGAGAGTTTAATTGTATAATTCTATGAAGCATTTTCCGGGAAGAATTGTATAATTCTATGAAGCATTTTCCGGGAAGAATTGTATAATTTTATGAAGCATTTTCCCGGAAGAATTGTATAATTTTATGAAGCATTTTCCTGGAAGAATTGTATAATTTTATGAAGCATTTTCCGGGAAGAATTGTATAATTCTATGAAGCATTTTCCCAAAACTACCGTCGTTAAACAGAACTGCCCGTTAATTAGAATAAGTTATTGGGAGAGGTCAATTGTATAATTCTATTAAGCATTTGCCGGGAACACAAAATACCATCGTTAAACGGACTTGGATGTTAATTAGAATGTTGTCATAAAGGGAATTTACCGTCTGTCTATCCCATTAGTATGTAAGCTTTTTCCGCTCCAACGACCATGTCTTTATTTATTATTTGCCTCCACACCGTTTCCTCAGGGTTTTTCTTTCTTTTTTTTACCTAAATATTTTAAGCTCATATCTGTCTGTGTATCTTTGGATTATTTTCGATCTCTATATTGCTTTTCTAGTTAAACTCCATATTGACCATGTATAAGAAAGACGCTGATGATCTGCACTGATTGAAAGCCATGTGCCTCAAGCACAATGGTGATTTCTCTTTTACTATGACCTTATATCTGTATAACATTGTAAATTTTGGCCAAAAAAGGCCTTTCAAGATCGTTATACAGTGCTGAACTGAAGCCAAATATCTTTTCTAAGTTCCCTTTAAAAGCTGAAAGTCGCTAAAACATCACAAAATAACAAAAATATTTGCAATCCTCTTTCAATCTTTAGCCTTGATCTAAAAACGTCAAAGCTCAGAAGGAATTGACGATGAAAAAGAAATTTCGAAAAATTCTGAATTGAAACTATATTAAGCTTCGCATGGGGAAAAAAGGAGGAAAATTTATCAGAAATCTCTAAAAGAAATATCCCTTTAAAAGAAAAGGGAAATATTTTGAAAACACATTAAAATTAACTGAATGGCATTGATATACGTCACCAATTTTTTCTCGAAAAGAATTTTTATAAATTAGGATTTTTCCCCTTCCTTTTAATATCGAGGCTTTTGCATAAAGAATATTCACATTTATTTAGGAATTTTTTCGCTTTTAAAATGAAAGTTTTGATAATTATTAATTGCAAATGCGAGAGTTATTATCTGAGAAAGAAATGGTTCCTAAATCATCGTGATGTTTGTTTTTCCCTATTTTTAAAAATAGGGAATAAATGAGATATCCATTTACGTTTACTTTGAATAAAAAATCCCATATCAAACGATGCTCCCAATTACTCTGAGAAAGGCGATTTTTCCAAAAAAAATTTTTCTTTCTTTTTTTAAGATTCTTATCTCCAAATGTTACTTATATTTCATTTCTCAATTTTACAAATTTATTGAATATTTTTGATGAAAATTGCTTGTAATATCTTTGATAATCATTACTTATTTTGTATATCATCATCATCATCATATTCAACCATTATCTATCCACTGCTGGATGAAGATCTCTTCAAACTTTACACATATATATTTTTTTTAAAACAAAACACAGCATGGATATGAAAACAATATAGATCAAACATACATGAAAATTCCAACACCCACCTTTATTAGCTCATACTAAAGATTTTGGTTTTAGGAGAAAAAGAGACGTCGTCCTCATCCTGGATTCGAACCAGGGTCCCTCCGTTTAGCCCGGAGTGTTTTGACCGCTGAACGATCGAGAACAGGAACAGCGCTCTCTTTGTCCATGTATAGGATAAAAGATATTAATACACTTTAAGGGGATAACACAATTGCCAAATATGGTCAACACAAGAAAGCCTCCGGGGCGAGAATTTTGCGTTCTTTTGTGGCGGAATAATTATACGTGAAAATTCCAACACCCACGTTTATTAGCTCATACTGCAGCTTTTTATTTTAGGAGAAAAAGAGAGGCCGTCCCCATTCTGGATTCGAACCAGGGGCTCCTCCGTTGAGCTCAGAGTGTCTTGACCTCTAGACGAACGACGATAGGAACAAAATCTTTTTCTCCTAAAACAAAAAGCTTTAGTATGAGCTAATGCACTTGGGTGTTGGAATTTCCACCTATAACTATTCCCCTCATGGAAAAAGACAAAAAACTCGCCCCGGGGGCTTTTCTGTGTTAATCACTACGTGACAATTGTATATACTATCCCTGTGAAGAGTAATAATGTCTTACATAGATCAAACATATATTTGGTGCACTAATATATATAGTGTACGATAAAATTGCATATAATACCTTACAGAAGTTAAAAACATCACCATTTCCTGCTGCTTGATCAAATTTTAAATATTCAACAAAAAGTATTTAGATTTGTTTACTAAAATTGTAATAAAAAGTTTTCAAGCATCGAACTGGTATATCTTTTCTCACATTTGTATAAGCTCACTATCTGAGATATCGAACAGGATATAAAATAAATGTAAAAGTCATTTGTTAAAAAACTGCGTTTGCTTTTTTTTTCATCAAAAATGAATGTGCCAAAGTCCACTTAAAACTTACATTCGAGCTTCTATACGAGCAATAAGCATTTGCAAGCAATAGCCGAGAATTTCTCGGAAATCCCAGCCAGCCCGTGGAAATCCCTCAACCGTCTGAAAACAAAATTGATCCTGGATAGGTCCTGGCACGTCCTCGGATCAGAAATCGGCGTCGGGATCATTCCTCAATCGGTTTTTTTCGTCGTCTACCCTCCCATTTCTTTCCCAATCCGTCCTGGATAATTCCATCTGGAAGTCCTCATTTGACACTGTCTCTAGTTCCCGGAAAAAATCCCTGGGGATTACTCGGCCCTGGCTCCGGATCGCTTATTTTCGCATCCCGATTGTTCCGGGACAGATCCAAAATAGGAGCGGAGGATGGCTTGGTAGCAGCTTTAAGAGTAATAGCAACGTGACAATAATAGCTAATGATGTGTGTTAGGATGAAGATCCGAGCGATGAAAAGTTTGGTAAAAATTCCTCCGGGATATTTTATAATGAGGCAGGAATTGACAAAGACGATTTATACCGGAATATCTTTATTCTACACGCTTTGTTTTTAAAAGTTTTACAATGGACTACTATGTGCTTTTCCATTCCCTAATTTCCAGAATTCTCGTTGCATTTCACTATACTATAGGCTGTCTATCCGTGTTAAATAGGGTTATTCTCCTTTGATTAGGACCTCAAAATGCGTTCCGCACTACTTACTTAAGTAACATTGAAACACTTCGGGTGTCTACAGATACATAATAATAATAATAATAATAAGCAGTTATCATCCCAATGGTAATAGGAGCATTGGGAACAATCCCACCAGATCTCGAAAATCATCTTAATGCAATAGAAATTGACAAAATAGTAGCGCACCAATTCCAAAACGCCGCTTTTGCTTGGAATTGCCTACATCCTAAGAGAATACCTTTGATATCCCAGGCCCTCGGAAAGGCCCGATATAGAAGCTTCCTGGTCGTCAAATTCAAGATAGACTGTGCAAATGCAAAATAATAATATGTACAATGTGTCCATAAATGCAATGCGAGTTTCCTGAATTTTTAACAAGGAACAAATACATATGTATAGTTCGTTCACGAAAAGTTGTCCGATGGTGCCGTTAGAAAATAAGGGGAGCTGACGTCACAAAGGGCATAGCCGATTCCAGCAGAGGGAAGGGTGTCATTTCAGAACTGTTTTTTAGTGAACGTTTGTCTGCGCCAAAAACCAGTTCAGGAGGGGTGAGTTGAAATTCTTCCCTCTGCTATAATCGGCTAGGCCCTTTGTGAGGTCAGGTTCCATTACTTTCTAACGGTACCATCGGTCTACTTTTGGTGAATGGACTATACATCACATTGAACTTCCAAATTCATTTCACTATTGAAAAAACCCAATACAATATTTTTTTGTATTAAATTTCATTATTCTATATTCATTATATTCTGTTGACTTGCTGTCATTATTGATTATTGACTTGTACTCATCTTGTAATCATTATTGTTTATTGACTTGTAGTCATCTTGTAATCATTATTGTTTATTGACTTGTAGTCATCTTGTAATCATTATTGTTTATTGACTTGTAGTCATTTTGTAATCATTATTGTTTATTGACATGTAGTCATTATTGAATACTGACTTGCAGTCATTATTAATTATTGACTTGTAGCGTGTCACACATATTATATTGATTATTGACTTGTAGTTATTAATGGCCAAGCAGACTTTAAGTAGTATTCAAGAAATCATTATTGATTACTTATTGACTTAATTGCATTATTTCTTCATATATTGTATATTTTATAAAATTGTTTGACAGAAATAACGTTGATTTACTGCTATGGGCGCCCCGAGGGAGATGCAATGGCATATATAATTGGAATTTTTCTGTATGTACCCCCTCATGTATAATTCTCGAGACGCCCATGTTTGATGCTTAATAGTTATGTATACAAGCGTATACAATATAAAGAGAATGAAGAGAGCTTATTAATTGCATTATAAAAATATTCAATTTGAGTACAATTTGAATGACATTAACACCATAATAAAAACTATATTACGTAAAGTACTTGTATGACTATAAATAGTTATGGCGGATATGATACTGGTATTACTATAATTAAATATAACATAAATAATACTTGTCTTATTATAATATAATTACAGTATATATTGTACTTGTATTATTATAGCAAACATAATGCTTGTTTTATACCTTTAGAGTGTAATTGTGCTTGTGACCAATTAATTTGACTATGTAAATTTCACGATTTTAAGTTTATAACAATTAGACTAAAGGCTCTAGATTGAGGCATAAAACGTTGACATTTCAAAATCTAGTCTAACTATTAGACTATAATAAATAGTATAATGACTGTATCTCATATTCTTAAACTATAGTAGGAGGGGACTGGGGCATATTTGAACACTCCGCCGTTTTTATATCGCATTCGATATTATTTAATAGACAAAAATTAATAGACAAATTATTAATAGACAAAAATTAACAAACGCAATCTTAAGTATATGTCAACATTTTTTTATACAAGAGTCAAACTTATTTTGTGCAGTAAATGCATTTTATGAAATTATTTGAACAGACATGGGGAACTTTTGAACACCTTTTTAATTCTTTATAAAACTTGTTAGAAACTGAATATTTAACATCATGTAATTGCATTTATGATTACATCATGTTTTGTTTGAAAATACTGAAATCAAAATCGGAGCATTTCATTGCTAGAAGCGGGGTTGTTCCACTTGCACCATGGGGCTTTAGTAATTTCAATATTACATTGCTTTTTTCGATTTCTTTGATGTCATCCTTCTCTAGAAACACTTTCACGATTCTTTCAGTTTTCGTGGACAACGTATCTTAAATGTAATCATGTGTTTTTCTTCTACTCGTCCAAAAACGATAATTTCGGATTTTTTGGGCTCAAAATTGAAAATGACAAAATTACCAGCGACAATTTCGGTTGTTTCTGCACATAGTGTATCTTCGAGAGCTAAGTTATCCGTGTCATGGTGGGCCGGAAACTCATTATCGCTGTCACTATCAAAATAAACTATGTAAACTACTATGTAAAGAGTGTTCTTCCTCATGTTCAGACGTTATTGCTGCGGAGAGAACAGCATCAGTCATTGGCAGCTTGCTAATTTTCTTTATGTATGTTTGAACCATTTCCTTTAATCTAAACAGAAATAGTATATAATTATTAGTTTAACTATTTACATTGTAATGAGTTTTTGTAATTATTACTTTTGTGATAAATTCGAGGGTACATTTGAAAGGTGTTCAAATGTGCCCGAAAGTGATGTTCAAATCTGCCCCACATGTCCACCATAATCAAATCATCTGCGCTTCACAATAAAAATTTAAGAAATATTTACGTTTCATAATAACAGCCACAAACATTATCGATTAAACGATGATATTATATAAACAAACTCACCTTTTCACTTTTTTACGTTGTTGTTATGTCCTCATAACTTTTGAAGGTGATAAATACTTTTCGAAGACGTAGACAAATGTTTTCACTCTGAATGTTTACACAATAATGAATTGGACGGCTACCGGTATGCAAATCATCTGCAGTGTTGCCAGTTCTGTTAACGCAAATGTTCCTATATGAGATAATCCGAAATAGTCAAATATGACAAGTATTCAAATGTGCCCAAGTCTCCCCTACTCGTATCATATCTTTAGATTATGATACAAGTACTATGACTTTCATTAAAGTATAAGGGGACATTGAATCGAAATTATACAAGAATCAATGAATAGCTTACATGAAAAATAAAATTGATTGAAATTGCACAAGCACATGCCAGTATGTACATGATATCCCTGTATAATTTTACTAAACTGACAAAAAAATTCAAGAAATATTCGCATTTAATAGAAATTATATTAAATGGACCTCTCGAAATATTTTTAATTGGAACTTTTGAAACATTCCAATTATGTCAAATTCAAATTTATAAGTCAGTTTCACTTGTAAAGTATTCTCGAAATGAAAATATATTTCATCCGTTACCTCATCAATTTATACTTAACGAGAGATAATTATTAACGATGCAACTTGAAAATTCTCTAACTCAGCAAATCTCGTAAATAATTCTGCAGAAATTTGTAAATAAATAAATTTTTCTTTTAGATATGTCGTTATGCAAAAATAATTTTTGTCTCCAGCACACTAATTTCGTGTCATAATAATTTTGTATTTTAGTTTTGTAGAAACTGATTAATTTCCCTTCAAAATTCGCCTGTTTCATATTAGCATATCTGAAATTGAAGTGCGTGTATTTTTCTCATTTCAATCGATTAAACAGAGCGGAAAAATCAAATAATCGATAGCGTACAAAGAAGATCGTCCATGTAGATTACTTACTACGCCCTTTATTCGTCATTAAGCTAATTATCATAAAACCATTGGGCGCAATTAGAGGCTTGTGTTAATGACATTAATCTTTCAAATGTAGATTATAAGTAATGACAAGATCCACTATCTTCGTCGTTGTTCGTTATATTTTTTCTCCGATTTTCACTATTGATTCTGCCCGGTCATTTACATCTCCCGGTCAGCGGGTTGACTTTTTGTCTGAGTTGACGGTCCCGGTTGACGAGTTGACTGAGCGAATCAACCATCCCAAACCCCTGAACTCTGAAATTCTGCACCACTCTAAATGCTCACAAGTATATAATATAGTATTATTTGATATAACTAATACTGATGATTTTACTTCTATACTACTACTACTACTAACAATAATATTAATATTGTTATTTTCATTACAGTACACTTTATATAGTATTATTATAATAATATATACATATATGATGAAATAAATTGATTAACAAAGTCCTAGAACTTACAATAGAATATCAGCTGCTGAACACACAACAAAAAAATAATAATCAAAAATTCTCTCCCTTCCGATTTTTTTTTAAAAATATCTCTTCAAATTCATTTAAATATACCAATTTAATGTTTTAAAATATTATAAATCTATACATAAAATAACAACTTTGAAGAAAAGAAACTAATGTAGCTGTAGCGGTCCTGTTGTGCCTATGATCAACTAATACACAATCAAAATAAGGGTGGAAAACATGGAGAAGTGAACGAAATGGAAGAAAGAAAAGAAAATTCGTAAAAAGTGAGGGAATTTGACAAAACTTCCTGTTCTTCAATTTTTTTAAAAAAAAATTCAATTTTTCAATTCCTAAATTCTTAAATTTACGAAAATGCCTTCCGAAAAATTACGAAAAAAAAAAAAATACGAAATTACCGGAAGATGAGGTTGAACCTTTTGAATTAATCGAGCTTTGTTATTCCCTTTTCAAAGGCACTCAAAATGATAGAAATGATATTAAAGATTCCAAAGGGTAAAATGCCTGATCTGCCTGATGATGCAGGAATTAATTGTAATTACAATGATTATATCGTTTTGATTCAAACGAGAACTTACCTTTCACTCGAAGGAATCTAAAAAGAAAATACAGTAGGTTGGATTCGCACTCACAACTTTTTGAGCTACGCCCTATTATCTGACCATTAATTTAATGAAGCTCATTAATTATGCACAACATTTTCTTACACTTACATTTTTCAGAGTAGAAGCCCTCCTTACTTAAGTACCCTATTTCACTGCGCCTTGATATTTTGCGCTTTTTGTTGCAAACTTTCAGTTTGCAAAAAAAAAAAAGCGCAATAAATAAGCCCTGTGTTGAGAAAATCTACGAGCGACATTTTTCTAATAGCATATGCTTACTTCGGATCTCTTTGTCGCATTTAGTAACTAATAAATCAATTTATTATTAACAATCTTATGTTAAACAGTTAATAGAATACAGTATAATATAACCATCATTTTTATATACACTGAGAGCCAAGTCACATGCCTTGCTTTATTGCGCTAGTGGGCAACTGAATTCGCAATATCTCCAAAGTATATAGAGGTTGTATGAGGATTAACGCGTGGAATAAATTTAAAATATTTTTTCTTTTTCCTTAAATTATCATTAACTCTTTATACAACGAAAGAGAACAATATTAAAACAAATAATAAAGAAAGTAGTATCATATATACTCTAATGCAGGGTATATATCATATATACTTCTTTATATATATATATCTTTCTCTTTTTCTCCCTCTGTTTTAATCATAATGCGCATTTTCCTAAGCGACAAATGTATTTGCTAAATGCACTTAATTTCTGAATGTTGTTAATTCCTAAGCGGATAGTGCCAAGCAACGGTGTGTCAATTGCAAAGAATTACAGAACGAATAATGGGAACAAAGTATACATTGTAATCAGTTTCATCGCCTCGCAAACTCGGATTTGTTGCTGTAATACGAGCTTAAGAGGTGGGATTAAGGCGGTCGTCGTTAAAATGATTTCTGTTCAGTTTCCTTTTATTCTAGCTCGACTGAGCAATTGCCCAAGCAGGGGTTTCTGGCAATAACTAATGGCAAAATTCCATTTGAATATCAAATTTCTGCGCACATTTTAGTAACCACTGAAGGGCTTAAAACTTTGCGTCGCTTCATGTTTAAATCGACTTAAAATTACGCAAGGGGAAAATCGTTACATCTACTAAACAAGGCTAAGCAAAGTTTTACTGGCGACGATAAATAGAAGCCATTACCAATTGAAAAGAAAACATTCAGTTTCCAACGAATATTCTTATTTTAAAGAAACAATATCTGCGGAAAAAGTAGCAATCATATTCGTTTAAAAAATTAATTTCAGTAATAATAAATTTTGCAAAAGAGTTGTTGGGAAGAGTGGTTGCCAAAGGCAGTGTTGTTTTCTCAAGCAAGGCGTACATCGTACGATGTTTTACATTATTTATTACAAATTACAATTTAAAACTCATAGAACATCTTGTCCAATCCATCGATCCCGGCGCAGCATGACCACTGTAGTCTTTGAGCCGTAAAACCACAAAACAAACAAACCAATCCATTGATCGAAATCTATTTTGAGCCCTACCAGTCGTGTAGCCAAGCCGGGGCCAGAAGGGGCGTGTGCCCAGTTGCCCCGTCGAGCTATTTATATATATATAGAACAATCATTCGAGTACCTTGTGCCCCATGGACTCTTTGACTTGGCCTAGTTGCTTTCATTCTGGATACAGAATGAGCCATCCAGTCATGTAGCGGTAACGCGTTGGTCAAGCACATTTTAACCCTGGGGGGAGCGGAGACTTCTCCCTCACCCAGGGCCGGAGGCAGTAAGGAAGGGGACAAATACCCAAGGGCCTAAAATCCCAAGAGCTTGCAAAACTTTAAAAATGGAACAAACAAAATTTGTCTTTAAGCATGATCGATTGGTGGGGGATTCGATCTGCTTAATTGTCTAGAGATCCGTACAGTTTGTCCCTGTATCTTTCTCCACGGTTAAATCCTCATCATTGTAATTATAATGTATTATGCGTACACACAATTTTCTGTATTTTACTTCATATCTTCCGAAATTACATTAAATAATTAAGTATTTTATGTGACACAAGTAACTACATATATTGAGCAGCATAAGCAATTATGTATCTGGAATGACACAAATAATTAAATATCTTAAACGGTACAAGCAGTTATGTACCTTGAATGTTTTCATTTTCTGAAAAAAATATTAATTTCTTTTGAAAGCTATGTGAAATATTAAGCACGAGATTTGTTCTTTGCGCGCCATCTATCGGTCAAAACAGAAGGTAGAATAGTAAACTTTCACACCATTTTCATAAACTAACACCTTCTTTACTTTTAAATTCCAGCCATAGGCGTAAAGTTACAAGGGCCCATATGAAATAATTTGAAATTTTGCATATATGGCAATGTATAAATGTCCATAATATGTGTTTGGGCCTCCAATAATTTTGAAAACTTTACGCTGATGATTCCAGCATAGTCGAACTTGTAGAAGTACAGTAAAACGACCTCAATTGTAGTAAATATTCAACTTTTACCTCAAAATTCGGAAAGTTTCTTTAAGGATTATTTGCATATAATTATATATCAGTTACAGCGCTTATTAGGCTACATTAGGCCCACGCTTATTAGGATATATTAGGCCTATGCTTATTAAGCTACAGTAGGCCCACGATTATTAGGCTACATAAAAATTTCGAAGCTCACTTTGAATGTTATTTTACGCGTGTTTCACTGCCTACTATTTTGCAATAAGCTCGTAAAGTAATGTAAATATCCCAAAGAATGGACCACAGTTGACTAAGGAAAAACCATCTCTCTCTTTTCTCTCCCTCTCTCCCTCTCTCTCTCTCTTCTTTTTAACTCTAGATTCCCGTATGACTGCTTATATAACTTTGAAACAAAAGTCTCCAAACAACCGTCAAAAATCCTCGATGTCCTCTCCCTGTTTTAAAGAGGGAGACACATGCCAATAAACCACGAGAGATCAATAGTATTATGGAAAAAGATACAAGGTGTCCCAAACACTTTAAAAAAAAAACACACTGGTAAAATAAGATGAATTTTAAACAAATATCGTAATGCTGGTATTGAATACCTTTATTTTATATAAAGGTATTCAATTTTATATAATTTGTAAAATAAAAAATAACACACTTAGTTCAGAAGTTCAATCATTACTATTAAAAACGTACTCTATTATTGTCTTCATGCGCAAAGAGAATCCTTTTCATGTTTTCAGTAGTGCATCAATTTTCTTCTATAAACCCTACATAAATAAAAAAATTCAGCAGTGCCTGAATTTTCTTATACAAACCCTACAAGATTAAGAAAATTCAGCAGTGCATGAATTTTCTTCTAAAAATTCTACATAAATAAAAAACTTCAGCAGTGCCTGAATTTTCTTATACAAACCCTACAAACGTAAGAAAATTCAGCAGTGCATGAATTTTCTTATGTCTATTATCAATAAAATTTATTATCTGTTTGTAATATATTACAATAAAAGCTCATACACAGTCATAATGAATTACGGATATAGAACAAAATAATAGGAACTGTATAAAACTAATAGTAATATAGTGGAAAATTTAATAACACGGAGTTCTGGGTAAACCGAGGAGATGTTGATGTTCCTTGAAATATCCCTTAAAATCCTCCTGAGCCTCTTATAAGATGACCCGATGAGATAAGATGAAATTCTAAAACAAACAATCAATTCACTACGCCAATAAACGTTGATTGATATTGTTGTTTGATTTAATCTGCGTAGTGTTCGATTTATATAAATAAAAAACAATCAATTCTTGAAACGTGCTATACTCTCCTTACGACTGATTGATTGATTGTCTCTTCTTACGACGACGCTGAATGTAGTAACATTGATTGATATAGTGATTTATTGACTTATTGACCGATTAAGAAGCCACAGCAATTCCCATATAAGAGAAAATGTTTGAAAAATAAACGTTGTGAAATTGGAACATGAATGCTAGATATAATAAATACTTGGTATATATACTAAGTATTTATTATATTTAATATATTATATATATATATGGCCTGCAAAAGGGTTGCTGGTATCTAACTGGAAGGAGACCCACACGCTGAACGTATGTGACGATGTGTGGAACCGGCCAGGCCAGTAACCTAGTGTCCTACCCCGCCTTCAAGTGGTGCAGGCTGAGCTTTCTATTTATGTGGCAAATTAATATTTGCTGCACGGATAGAAAGGCGGAAGGGGAGGGCTAATTCACCAACCCGTCTAGCCAGCGTGGTGAAATTATGGCTAATTCCTCCATTATGTTGACACACCAGAAACCATGGCCCCTAGTCTCCAGGTGCTGGAGTGCTCCTGATCAAGGCAGCGGTCAGTGTGGCATGAAAGCAGGGGGTGCTAAGAATCACTGGAATGGCCCAGGCTGCCGTTTGTTATTGACCTTGGCAACGTATAATGGACGATCCCTTGCTTCTGAAGCAAAACTTCAGGAATTGGAAGAAGAACTTGACAAGATCAAATGGGACATTGTAGGACTCAGTGAAGTTAGAAGAAAAGGTGAAGAGTTGGTGGAACTTAAAAGTGGACATTTGTTTTATTATAGAGGAACGGAAACTGGAAGAACAAGTGGTGTTGGCTTCTTAATCAACAAGTATACAGATACCAAGACAACAAGATTACACGTACAAGACGTACAAGATTACAGATAGTACAGGTATATGCACCAACATCAAGCCATACCGACGAAGAGGTTGAAGAATTTTATGAAGAAATCAAAGAGTTACACACCAAAGGGAAACAACATATCAAGCTCATCATGGGGGATTTCAATGCAAGAATTGGACAACAGGAACAAGGAGAGACATCGGTTGGTAAATACGGATATGGGGAAAGGAATGAACGTGGCGATCAACTCATCGAATTTGCAGAAGCTGAAAACCTTAGCATCATGAATTCATTTTTTAAGAAGAAACCGCAAAGAAAATGGACATGGAAACACCCAAATGGGGGAACTAGTGAAATTGACTATATCCTGGCAAACAAGAAATCAATTATTGAAGATTGCAGTGTACTGAACAGATTTAATACTGGAAGTGATCATCGAATGGTGAGATGTAAAGTGCACTTAAATACTAAACTAGAAAGGCAGAAGCTCATTAGGAAACAAGTAAGTAAGAGGGTGGATTTAATGAAACTGAAAGTAAATACCGAGGCATTCAAGTTGGAATTAAAAAATCGCTTTTCTGCACTGGAAGGACTTATTGAAGAAGTTGACATCTCAGAAGCAAATGAAAACATTGTTAAGACAATAGTTGAAACTGCTGGGGAAATTGGTGGTGTAACCTGTAAAAAGCAGAATAGCAAATTATCTGAGAAGACGAAACAACTCATGAAAAGGCGAAGACTTATGAAGGTGGACAATCAAAATACCAGTTGCAAGATCGAGTATGTAGAACTTTGCAAAACTTTGCGCAAAAACATGAAAGAAGATATAAGAAAATTCAATTGTGAGTTAGTAAGGAAGGCCATTGAAAGCAACAAGAGCCTTAGGGTTGTTAAAGGGAGTTTGTCTATTGGGAAGAAACACATCATTGCATTAAAAGGAGAGGATGGCACTGTAACAAGAAATAGGGAAGAAATACTTAGAAGAGTTGAAGAATTCTACAGAAAGCTGTATGAGGGAAACAGTGGATTAAACGAAGACTCTGAGATAGTCGAAGGAACAGCTCCTAAAATCTTAAAAGAAGAAGTAGCATTTGCAATAAAAAGTATGAAGAGAGAGGAAGAGTGAGTGGGCAAACTAGAGTGGAGGACATCATTATTAAAGTAAAAGGGCTGAAATGGCGATGGGCTGCGCATATTGCGAGAAGGAAGTTAGACAACAGAAACTCTGAACTGGATTCCAAGAGACCACCGAAGACCTAGAAAACGTCCTCAAACTAGATGGGTGGATGAAATAAGAAAACAGGTTGGGGTGACGTGGAAGCGAATTGCTCAGGATAGACTTGTGTGGAAAGCATTTGGAGAGACCTTCATCCAGCAGTGGATAGATAATGGTTGAATATGATGATGATGATATATATAATGTCCATGAAATGAGGGCTTCCTGAAACTCGCTATAACGCGGATCTATTATGATAAAAATTAGAGTGTGTAAAAAAATGCAAATATATATGAGTTCCCTCCCATATTTGCATCTCTTTTTTTTACCGCCAAAAACAGTCGCGCCTAGGTGGCGCCAAAAAAGTCGGGTCTATAGCCCAAAAATGGATAAATCCGGCACCGCCTGGACCTCCATTTTTCTGTGGAATTCGAATTTCTTAAGAATTTCTAGAGAACTAAACTTCGAACTACGGCGAGCAGTTCCTTCATTGGTAAGCGTTCTTCCTTTGTCATAGACAAAGTTCCTCGGCTAACCACATGTTAGGCGAACGCGTTACCACTTCACTACTATAGGCCTTCAGAACCATAACCACGGCAAAGTGCAGGCATGTTTATTCAGATTTGGACTGGCTGAATTTTCTGATTGCAATTTGCGTGACAACTAAAAACCTATGATGATAGATCATCATGACGTATGCAGTACATTGAAAACTGCTCGTAATATTGTTCATAAATATTGGAGAGCTCGAAGGCTAATGACTAAATAATCAGACGCCTTGCATATCTCTTAACATTCCTGTTATTATTATTACAAAATAATTATTGTATTAAAAGATAAAGATTATATTTTAAGGGGGTGCATACTATTAAGAGATGCATATTATTGCTATGTATAGAGTATAATGTTAAAAATGTTGCACGTATTGAAAATTCTAATTATACATATCTCAGTGAAGAAGGAAAGTTATGATTTGTAGAAAGAAACTACTGTATACATATATTGGGAATAGTAATAAGAAAACAAGCAAAGAATAGACAGCGAAATATTTAAAATCATTCACTAAATGCCAAAAATAGAGCACATTAGCATAGATCACTCAATTTCAAATAGATCACGGCAATAAGACGTAATATCGTACAGAAATTACTTTGGAAATTGACATCAGCTGTTTAAGTAAAAGGAATTGAAAGCGACCATTATAAGCAAGAGATAATAAATCAGATCTTAATAAGAAAAGCGTTTTATCATCTTGCCCATGATTAGACTTATCTAGCAATAAGAAAAAATAGCATAAGGATAAAAAAAAAAGAATGACGTCCAATCCTTTAGCTATTAATCAAATAAAGACAGATCCGTTATGTACAAATATTATATTTGATTCCTTTCGGGCAAGTTCCGCCATATGCCAGTGCGCTTATTACGATTAACCAAAATCATCGTTCATCCGCTCGATAAATCGATATTTGCAATATGTCACATCTATGGAAAAGACAACCGATTAATGTTCTTATGAACGTTTTTCAATTGTGAAATAATTAATCAAAATAGAAATGGACGGTTGTCATACCAGTGCTGCTTTCCAAGAAGTTCCCGTACTAATTGGAGATATATAACACAAAAAGAATTGTAATTCGTATTAACCTGTTGAAACCATTTATGACAATGGTTTTAAAAACCTGTCTCTTTTGTCAGCTGGCCTTGTTATTGATTACACTTACCCACAGAATTTGTTAGTCCATTTGAGGGCTCTATTGCTTATTGTGGTTCATCTAATATTCTTTTCAATAATAAAAATATAACATAATATGCAGTAAAACATGGTAAAAGGACCACCTTAGTAAGTTGGCCACCTGGATAAAGTGACCGCTTTTTATAAGAGACAACAAGTATTAACTTATTCATGTCTATACCAAAGTATGTCGCGGTATAGTGGCCACCTGTCTATGGTGACGATTGCAGTTCTGTCCCGAGGGTGGTCGCATTAGTTAGGTTTTGCTGTATATACATATAACAAACTTTACCACATTGAAGCCCCTGTTTGTCTTTAACGTCTTAAAGAATGGGCCAATGGGGCTCCATTGACCCATTCGTTACGACGGCACTGTTTAGCCATCCAATGTAACTAATTCTATCAACTGAAACAACAGAAATTTTGTGTGGGAGCTTGAAAAAATTCAGTTTTCGCTATATCAAGTTTGTTTTAGGAAAATCTTTGTTTGGCGTAATAAATGCCTTACTATAGTATAAAGGTAATATGGTGAAGTTGAAACAATAAAATGATCGTTACACTAAATTGTATTCCCCGAGTCCTCTTTGAAAAGGTCGTTTTTAGCTAATTTGTGTATGATGATATATAGGGCGAATTTCATTTAACATGCATTTCTCCAAACTTTTTAATTCAGCTTTACAGATGATTTTTCAGCTGATAAATTAGAATAACAAGGGAAATAAAAATAAATGGTGAATATTTAAATCATTCGCGGTTTTCTGATGACATTGTTATTTCTTCAACGGACACATCAGAACTCCAAGCCATTGTATACGCGCTCTCAACTAGAAATAGAGCAGTTGGACTCTTGGTATATTTTTATACATATACAACTCATTATGGTGTAAATGCTACGTCCAACATTACATTCAACGGTTAAAATCTCGCTTTATTTGGCACAGAATTACCCTCGCTGTCCTGGCGCCATAAAAGTACAACCAACCAATCCAACGGTTAAAAAGATAATCGCCGCAACATCCAATTTTCAACACCAATTATTAAGTAACCAACTCTTCTTTTTTCCATTGGAAGACATGCCCCCCAAAAAAGCAACCTTCGCGATGTTGCCATGACAATATCATTTCTTTCTCAGCAGAAGAAAAGGAGAATATCTATCAGAAATTATTTGGATAACCCAGAACGTTTTCAATCAATGGTAAAATACATATTTTAATTTCAAAACAATAGAACCTTTAACACCTCATTTTGTCGATTGGTTTTGATTCGTCAATTTTTATGTTACATCGATTCTTATTTATCAACTCTTACTTGACGGCGGTTTTCATTTGTCACATAATCGCTGGCATTTTCTGTTTACCTTCTCTGGTCTAAGGAGGTAGCCTTGGTAGACTGGGGAAATACGCCACTGATATATATATATAATCAGCGACAACCATTTACAAGCCACTTCAGGATGGAGGCCTCTCTGTTATCACACATAGGCCTATATGTAGTACGGTGAAAGAAATAAAGAGGAAGCAACCTTAAACTCAACGCGTTGGCCAGACGGATTGGCAAACTGGACCTACAGTTTAACGAAGAACCCGAACTTCGGTAATTTTCCATAGCATCCTTAGATCAAACATACTTTTACGGTCAGTTCTTCCCCCCTCTCCTCCGCATATTCTCCCTTGAGGTCAGAATCGGCCACGTGACCTCCACGTTCCCATTCCTCTCTTGAGCATCGTTCGGACTGGGTTAAGGTCACCCATATTTTTACAGACTCTCATTTTGATTGTGAACTTTACTCTTTTTATCTTGACGGTGAATTAATTCCATTTCTCCCACTCTTTGTAGAAGATAATCTTCACTTCTTAAGATATTCCTCGCCATCACAAGGTTCTTTCTTCTATCTTATCTTCTGCACTGCGAATAAAGAACGTTTCTAAAACCGCAAAGTTTTACAGCTACACAAAAGACAGAATTAAATCCTTCCATCTTTCGTTTGTAAAACAAAATAAAAAAGAGATGGTCTTTTTTTTCTCATCTTCTAAATCGCATCATAATAGCTAACTTTGTTTATAAAAATTACTGTTCTTTTTAATGAACCTAACCACATAATTATAGAAATTTTAGTTCATGTAAAGCCCGTCAATAATTGCCCTAACTTTGAACGAAAAAACCACACATTGTGAGAAGTTGGGAAAAAACAGAAAAACCACAAAAAAGTATTAAACAAAAATGGCCAAGGGCATTTCGTGCATTATTCATAAGCTGACTCCCCTTTTCTGCAGTAATTTAATTTGTTCGGATTTTGTTTTCAGAACTCGCATACTTACTTATTTTTCTTTTTTTTTTTTAGGCCAGTTTTCTGGGAGTGTAATAAACGGAAAGGAAGGCTTCTTGTTATTTAGACGCTCCAAAAAAATAAAAATAAAATAAAAAAACATATTTTTATTTTTGTGATACCGTGGGCTATATAACCAGTGAGAAAACTTATGTTTGGATTTAGGGTATATTTTTTTTTTATTATAGCTGGCTTTCGGTTTTCTCTGAAAAGTATAGTCAACCCATTTTTTCTGTTTATTCTTAGGAAAAGGAGGAAAATTTGATTTCCAGTTGAAGCCTACCATATTAATGAAAACAAAACGCTATCGCGGATTAAAAACATTCGGTAGTTTTATTGTTTACGGATTATGTGTATATTAAATTACTCATTGTGTTTATAAATCCGAAGAGTAATTTTCTTTCAGTAAATAACACAACAAATTTGCGTATTTGTAATATTCTGTAGTAAGTTCGTAGTATTTTATAGCAAATTAGCAGTATTTTATAGTAAACTAGTAATATTTTATAGTAAATTAGTAATATTATATAGTAAATTAGTAATATTTTCTAGTAACGGAATAGTATTATATAGTAGATTATTTTATTGTAAGTTATTATTTTATTGTAAATTATTATTTTATTGGAAATTATTATGTTATTGGAAATTATTATTTTATTGGAAATTATTATGTTATTGGAAATTATTATGTTATTGGAAATTATTATGTTACTGGAAATTACTATTCTGTTGGAAATATTGAAAATTGGTATTTTATGGTAAATTGGTAGTATTTGAAAATTAGTACCACTATTCCTCAGAAGAACTTTAGAAATTATATATTGATATTGTCATTTAGTTTCTCTACAAGCAGAGCATCAAAATGAACACTAGATATTGCTGAATTGAGGCTAGCTTTGGGTGTGGTTCTTTTCTTCCTTTCAACTCTTATGAGTCTAGTAAAACAAAATGGTTATGAGTCAAAATGTTGATCGCAAGAACGAATCTTAAGATTTAATTTCTCTAAAACCTTTATCTAAAAAAAGCGGATATTTCAAAATTCGATACTTACTTAATTTTTCGGTTTATTAAAGGGTTTTACAGATACACGAACATCTTCCTTCCATCCTTTTCTCCCCGCATCCTTCGTAAAATAGTTATATGAAGGCATATAGACATTTATCTGCAGATCTATGGGATGTAAGTTCCTGACCTTCGTTTACGATGTCATCTCCTTTCTGTCACTTTCAAGAACTGTCTGTCTATCGTGAAAGAAAAATGTGTTCAAGAAATATAAGCTTCTCCTTGGTGTTCTTCATCAGTTTTTCCTTTTAATTCATCTCTTTCGAAACTGTTTATTTCCAATCCAGCATATGTATTCGTTCTTCAGTAATTCCACATTTCAAAGATCTCTAATATCGTTTGTTCCAAGCCCATATTGGGGCTATAGGCAGGGTGTAAGAGGAAGGCCCACGCCAGGAGGCGCAGGCGAGTACGGTTGCCAAATCGGTTGAAATAAGGGAAGATATATCTGTGACTAGGAGGTCCAATATACACTTCTATCAGCGTCGCAAAAGCATCTAACTAAAGTCCTACCCATCTCACCTCAACATAGTGCTATTAGCTAGACCAAATCTTGCGAAATTTTGAAGTTAGAAGGCTGCACATCTCTTTAAAACTTCCTCATAAAGCCGTACGCTTCATCGATAGTAAATTTTTCTGAAGTTATAAAGAAATATATTCGTGAACCTAATCATTTTTTGGAAATCTACAAATGAGCGAAGAATTTTTAATGTCGATTTCTTTCATTTTGAAATTAAATGGATCGTTAGCTCATCTGCCTTTAGTCTGCATCAGGCGCGCAATCAAGGGGGGGGGACTAAGCCCGAGCCCTCCCAAGTTTGTTGAAGTTCCAATTTTTTTCGCCCACACACGAAGGAAAAATTTCCTTAAACTCCAATAACGTAGGGTTTTCTCATAAAATTTTAAAGGAAAAAAGTGAAAGTATTTATTTCATTATCTTATACAGTATATAGTGCATGGCTAATAAATGCAAATGGCATTGGGTTAGACGAATTACGTGCATATATATTTTTAATCTATGTATGATAATTGAACTCGGGAAAAGTATAATTGCCCCTTTGTCAGCAAGCAAGCCCTCCCCCCAGTAGAAAATCCTGGCAGCGCTTCTAAAATGCTATCAGTTGTCCAGTAGATACAATCACTATCTCCTCACTTTCTTTATTTTGGATTTGAACCTCAAACAAGCTGTAACGACCTCTTGATCACTGATCAAGTGCTCTACTAATTAAGCTACAGGCGTCAATTATTTCCTCCTTTACGAATATATATATGACTTTCTATGGATAAGTCCCCTATTGGTGTGTCAGTGTTGTGACTACTCTACTGCCAAAGCGAAAAGCATAGGCGTAGAGTTATATAGAGAGGCCCAAGCTCCCCTCAATGGTTTAAAATAAATTGCAATTTTACATATGCTGTAATGTGTGAATGTTTATAATATGTGCTTGGGCCCCCCTAATAATTTTGCAAACTCTACGTTGATGGCGACAAGTTAAAGAAATGAGAATGTCGGATAAAACGAACTAGAATTAATATTATTAAATCAACAATTAACGGATGATATCGCAACAATTGACGTTAAATTACTCGTAAAGTAAAAATAAAGAGCGATTTTCCGGCGTCCCGTGGGACCCGTCATTCTTTTCTTTACGAGTAATTTAACATCTATTGTTGCCACATCATCCGCTAATATGAAAAAAATCGTTGATTTAATAAAAATCCATATTTTTCTCGTAATCACTGGAAACTCACTAAATGCAGGTTCGTTATATGTGGTCCTACTGTATTTTATATCCCCCAAACCCCCCTCTGGATCGGCCTCTGATGTAAACGTATCATAGAGTGCTGTCTCGTTTGTTTAGTGCCCCTATGGAGAAACGACTGCCAATATTTTATGATAGACGTCCATGCAGTTAAGAAACTGACAACAGTAAGCGTACGACACTAAAAAAGATATGCTTCCAACCATAAAACAATGGATAAGAACGGAAAAATAATCATGAAATGGTGGATATGCCTATAAGAGTGAGCGCTTTTGAGCAATGGACTCTAAAAATAGGTTTTTATTTAAATTATTAAAATGCAGGTCGTTCGAGAATAGACTATGCACAAACGATATGAGAAAATTTATTTAAAACACTTGTAAGAAAGATGTACAGAATCACCTCAAACGATCCACTACCAATTGAAAAACCGAAGATTTCAACCAAAACTGAACGTTTCAGCTTCATTTTCTTGGGTTCATATATATAGGAAACAGAAATCATTATAAACATTTTTAAGATTATTGATGTTGTATAAATTACAAATGTATTTAAGTTATTAATATCATCAAATTATTAATATTACTGTGTATCCTTAATGACGTAAATTCTAATATTATAATTTTTTATATATATATATTTGGGTTTTATGGTGCAAAGATAACTAAACGCTTACTACGTCGGTACTTACGATTTTTCGAGAAACCTTCTGTCTGTTGGAAAACTAAACCCCGAAGTAGGGATCTGTAAAATAAACGTCATGCGCTCTTACCATCAGTACCCAAACACGAATTTTCTGTATTGAAGATAAATGTGCTTCCTGCACGCCACTATGCGATGCTTATGAATTTTTACTATTATAGATGAGAGTTACTATAAATTTTAATACCATAACTTGTTATTTTTAATGGAAATTATTAATAAATTTGATCAGTATTCAATGAAAATATGCGATAGAGCTGTAGAACGAAAAATTCTACACATTTTTTACTTTTTTTTTATACAACGCCGTATTTGACCTTATGGACATTTGCCGTCACGCAGCCCAATATAATTACCAGAAATATTATATAAAGTCATTAGAGTCAATCTTAGCTCTTATGTCAGTGAATCCAGGACATAGCCAACGGCAATCTGAGTTCGTGGAATTATTGGTATTGAGGAGTGGGCAATCTGGTGAGTCTTCCTATAGTGAGCCCTTCACTGTAGTTAGCTGACATGAGTTTCGAAAGGTCTTTCAATGTGAGAATAGGCCAATTTTGTAAACTGACTGATTCATTTGACTTCCTGTCTTTGCAATCATGTCTGCTCTTTCATTTCTGATGACACCACAGTGGCTGAGTATCCACTAAAAGGCAACTGTCCTACATATAAATACTGATTAACAATGCAAAATTCAGTACGCAGATAATGCAAAATTCAGTACGATCTTTTTTTTTACATATTTAAATTTAAAATTTTGAATAATATCCAACTTGAAATTTTGTTATCTAAAATGCTATTGAACATTTTTTGAAAATGCGAAAAATATTTTTTTTCCTTCAGTTGAATCTAAAACATTTCTTATTCACATTTTTTTTTCAATATGAGAAACAGGCATGCGAGACTGAATAAGCGATGAAACTGTCAAGCTGATACATATAGCATGCAAAATATTTAAGCAAAATAAATCTAAATTGAAGCAAAAGTTTGCCCGAAGAAATGACTAATACTTTATTAATTACTCTGTTTCTTTAGAAGTACCGCATTAATTTCTCTATTACTTTATAAACACTGCACTAATCACTCCATTTTTTACAAGTGACGTATTAATCATTTGATTTACTAAACAAATACTGCATTAATATTCGATTACTTTACAAGTACTGCATTAGTTTCTCTGTTTCTTTTATAAGTACCGCAGTGATTACTCGATTACTTTTTAAGTAACATATTAATTACTCGATTACTTTACAAACACTGCATTAATCACTCCATGTATTTACAAGTGCCGTATTAATTATTTGATTTACTTCACAAATACTGCATTACTCAATTACTCAATTACTTTACAAATACTGAATTTCTCAATTATCTTACAAATAAAGCATCGCTAAAAATACAATAAAATCTGTTTTGCGTTTTTAAAATTAAAACCCTAAAATTGTAAATTATTATTACAGTGCAACTTCTCTTAACGGACACTTCTAAATAGCGGACGTCCCTTAATAACGGACACTTTTCAATTCCCCTGCAAATTGGCATTGAATTATATGGACCTTTTACTTCTAAATAGCGGACATTCTAAATAACGGACGTGGGCACTAAAAAATTAAAATTAACGGACAACGCAAAAAATGTATTTTTGTACTCTAAATTGTAAACAGATATTGTAGATCCTTAAAGCACGACGAATGAGCTGCCGCCACGGGGAGGGGGGTAGAGGGGCGTAGAACATTTCAAAGCACCCTTTTTATTTTCCCAATTTACAAAAGGAGGCGGTGGGTTCCGTTTTAAAAGAAATGCTTTCCGTGAAGTCAAACAACAACTGCAAGAAATTTGTGATTTACAGATAACCGTTCTCCTAAACAGCAGGCACCTCCATTAATGCTGTCTTTCAATAGATAAGAGCACTCCCCTCCCCCTCTCATTTAAAACATCAAGATTAACGAAGCAAAAATGTAGTTTAACAGTCTAGTCTAAGTGACGCCGATGTCCATATGCAGCTTTCCGCAGCAAGAATTTGCATATGCCGGTTGCAGTAAGGTTCGCTGTTTTCATTTGAGAAAAAAAAATGGCGCAAAAAAATAAACGCTTATCCTTAAGAGAGAAAGTCGATGTTATAAATTTAAGGGAAACTGAAAAATTTAGCGGAAATGTTGGGCATTGGGAAAACTCAAGTATGTGGAATTTTAAAACGGAATGATGAACTTTTAAAATGTTGGGCCGAAAATGGTAACCAAGGGAACAAAAGAGCTTTCCCTAAAACAGAAGGATTAGCTGTGGATACCTTAACATTTGAATGGTTTAGCCGTGCTAGGTTGAAGAGCATTCCTTTGTCTGGAACTTTAATTCTAGAGAAAGCACTAGAAACTGCTCAAAGAAAGGGACTTTCTGATTTCAAGGCTTCGGGTGGCTAGCTAGATAAATTTCGAGCCCGACACATTATTTCTTATAAAAATGTATGCGGTGAAAACTCGTCTGTTGACAACGAAATTGTTTTTGACTGGAAAATGAAAGTTAAGGATCTTTTCAAAGGTTATGATGATAAGAACATTTTCAACTGTGATGAATCTGGCCTCTTCTTTCGAGCTCTTCCGGACAAAAGTATGAGTCTCAAAGGCGAAAAATGCAGTGGAGGAAAGCTTTCCAAAGAAAGGCTAACTGTTATGTTATGTGTGAATATGATAGGCGAATTTGAAAAACCTCTGATCATAGGTAAAGCTATGAAACCACGATGTTTTAAAGGGTTAATGTTAATGCATTGGACGTACAATGTCGGGCAAATAAAAAATCGCGGATGAACAAAGATTTAATGATTGAGTGGTTGTTAGGCTTTGATAGAAAAATGCAGAGGGAAAAAAGAAAAGTGATTTTAATTTTAGATAATGCTTCTTCTCATCCTGACATTGCTTTGGAAAATGTCAAATTAATTTTTCTTCCTCCAAACACGACTTCTGTTGGCCAGCTCTTGGACCAAGGCATAATTAAATGCTTCAAAACTTACTACCGTCAGTGCATTGTAAGACACCTTTTAGCAAAAATGGAAGACACTAAATCACCAAGCTCTCTTTCAAGCAGTGTAAGTATCTTAGACGCAATATTGTGGATTTGCTCTTCAGTAAAAAATCGCAGCTGCAACTATGGGTCCTTGTTTTATAAAAGCAGGAATTTCCATCACCAACAAAGCCACTACAGAAACTGTTGATGATGACATTATGAAAATCTTCCTTGAATCTTATGAAGATTACACGTTAATAGGTGAACAATTATCAACTGAAAATCAATCCACTAATGTTGATGACCTAATCGATGATGTCAGAAACTGCAA
>QLNU02003225.1:57514055-57534477 GCA_006491805.2 Dysdera silvatica | reverse complement strand
CAGGCACTTCAATAAACGGTCCGATATTCGAAATAGATAGCATACCTGCTAGTCAGCTGCGTTGCAACAGCTAGCCGCTAAGGAACTGGGTATGGGTAGTAATGCCACACACGGTCATTGTGTTCACCAGATGAAGGCTTGAGTGTTGCACAAATTTTGTAACTTGCGTTTCTTCCTTTCGTGTTTCGTGCGCGCAAAAGCTCTATGTTATCGTTATTTGTGAGTTTTATATTGTTTCCATCACGAACGTAATCTGCAATATGATTGAGTGTTCAGATTACGTTCTACTAATCCTTTATTTTTTTATTATATCACTAAAAATACTTAATTATCGGTGACTTTAATTATAAATAAATGAGTATCTTTAAAGTTCAAAGTGAATAGTATAAAATATCTATTGGCTTCTATATTCCATATTATTTCTTGATTTTTCTGTTCTAATTCCCGGCATACAAAGCCCCACTATCCCGGCAATCTCGTCCCCTCCCCATTTAATCCATGTCTGTTCATTTTCTTTTCTATTAATCATATTATTTTTTTAAGTAATTTGAAATTTTGGACTGCAGTAATTGTAATTACTCAGAAAATGCCTTTTTGCTACATTACGTTGATTTTTATAATGTTCAATTAGCGACCTCACACATTACGTAAGCACCTATATGGGAGGAAATTTTGAGATTTGCTTATTTTTTCTAACAACAGGGAGGGGAAATTTAAAACCTGCTTACGTAAGTTGCAAACATTAATAAAACTAGAACGTAGTCACAAAGTGACAACCGCTCTGACAGAATTGCAATAGTTGAATCTGCGACAAGACACACTGCGTGTAGAAAATACAAAATACAAATAATTATAATTAATATTTGATTATTTAAGTCAGTGGCTCTCAGTCTTTTTTCGCTTGGCCTCCCTGCTTTTTAAATAATAATGTTTTTAAATAATAAAGAAATACCATTTTAATAAATATATTTAAATAATTAAGAATATATTTAAATAATTTTAAATAATAAAGAATTATTTTATATAATAAAGAATTATTTTTTATATAATAAAGAATTATTTTTATATAATAAAGAATTATTTTTATATAATAAAGAATTATTTTAAATAATAAAGAATATATTTAAAATAATTTTTTAAATAATAAAGAATATATTTAAATAATTTTTAAATAATAAAGAATTATTTTTATATAATAAAGAATTATTTTTAAATAATAAGAATATATCATTCTTTATTATTAAATAATAATAAAGAATTATTTTTAAATAATAAGACATATCATTCTTTATTATTAAATAATAATAAAGAATTATTTTAAATAATAAAGAATTAGTTTTGCTAATAAAGAAATATATCATTTTTAATAAATATATTTTATCAAATACACTTTTCTTATTTATTACACACTATACAAGATAACATTTAATACGCTGTTATAAGCTGTTCTAGGTACGGTTCTGATGGTGGTGGCATGTAGCCACCAAAATATCTATTAACAGCGTGTTAAAACTTTTTAAATGCGATAATTTGTTGTGATTACTCTCTATTTATAAATAAGCATTTAATATTATAACAAACTTATAAATAAGTGCTCAATATTAGAGTAAAAATGTAAATAAGTATTATAATTTGCATCACACGTTGCATTCTTATTTCAAAAACTTGCATGTTCCTACCAAACCATTCGAAAACCGAAATCTTTTGTTACTATAAGGATATGAGAGGTGGGGGGGAGATAGGCATTTGCTTATTTTTTCTTACAAGAGGAAGGGAAAATAAGTGGCTAGAAATGTGCTTACGTAATACTTGAATGACCTCTTATTCCTGGATAACTCTCCACCCACCTCCTCTCAAACGCAAGAGAAAAGATGAAAAGGAAAACAGCACTCTCGAAATGTATTTCTAAGGGCAAAAATATGTGTGCAACACTATATTTCTGGACACACAAGCCACCACTGATATATATATATATATATATATATATATATAGTTGAAACTGCTGGGGAAATTGGTGGTGTAACCTGTAAAAAGCACAATAGCAAATTATCTGAGAAGACGAAACAGCTCATGAAAAGGCGAAGAGATATGAAGGTGGACAATCGAAATACCAGTTCCAGGATTGAGTACATAGAACTTTGTAAAACTCTGCGCAAAAGCATGAAAGAAGACATAAGAAAATTCAACTGTGAGCTAGTAAGGAAAGCCATTGAAAATAACAAGAGCCTTAGGGTTGTTAAAGGAAGTTTATCTGTTGGGAAGAAACACATCATTGCATTAAAAGGAGAGGATGGCACCGTAACAAGAAATAGGGAAGAAATACTTAGAAGAGTTGAAGAATTCTACAAAAATCTATACGAAAGTAACAGTGGATTAAACGAAGACACTGAAATAGTCGAAGGAACAGCTCCTAAAATCTTAAAAGAAGAAGTTTCATTTGCAATAAAAAGTATGAAGAAAGGAAGAGCCCCTGGCGATGATGGTATTACATTAGATATCCTAAAAGAAGCTGGAGAATATGTAGAAGACATACTTGCAAAATTCTTTACCAAATGTCTTAACAGCGGTAACATACCAAACCAATGGGATTCTGCAACAGTAATTCTTTTGCATAAAAAAGGTGATAAAGAGGATTTGAAAAATTACCGACCAATTAGCTTGTTACCTGCTATTTATAAAATCTTCACAAAAGTGCTAACACATCGCCTGCAGAAAAAATTAGATGCAGCTCAACCAAGAGAACAAGCTGGATTTCGAAGTGGATTCAGTACAGTGGACCATATTCAAGTATTAAGAGAATTAATTGAAAGAACACATGAATATGAACTTCCATTGTGTGTTGCATTTATTGACTATGAGAAGGCCTTTGACTCTATTAAAACATCAGCAGTCATCAACTCTTTAAGATCAACAGACATTGAGGATGTGTACATTGACATGGTGAAACGTGTGTATAAAAATGCAAGTGCAAAATTTCGGTTACATAAAGATACCAAAACTATCAAAATTGGTAAAGGTGTGAGGCAGGGAGATACCATTTCTCCAAAACTTTTTACTTCAGCTTTACAGATGATTTTTCAGCTGATAAATTGGAATAACAAGGGAATAAAAATAAATGGTGAATATTTAAATCATTTGCGGTTTGCTGATGACATTGTTATTTTTTCAACGAACCCATCAGAACTCCAAGACATGGTACAGGAGCTCTCAACTAGAAGTAAAGAAGTTGGACTCAAGATGAACCTACAAAAAACTAAGATCATGTTCAATAATTTTGTAGAGGAAACAAAAATACAAGTTGACAACATTGAGCTAGAAATTGCTGATTCATATATTTACCTTGGCCAGCTGATTTCAATGGATGGCAACATTATGAAAGAACTCAACAGACGTATTAAACTTGGCTGGAGTGCATTTGGAAGAAACAGTTTTATCCTGAAGGGGAAATTGCCTTTGTGTCTAAAAAGAAAGGTCTTCAACCAGTGTGTATTGCCAGTCCTCTCTTATGGATCAGAGACATGGAGTCTAACAGTTGGAGCAATACGAAAGTTACAGACAACGCAAAGGAGCATGGAGAGGTGCATGCTTGGAATAACTAGGAGAGATCGAAAAAGAAACACTTGGGTGAGAGAGCAAACTAGAGTAGAGGACATCATTGTTAAAGTAAAAGGGCTGAAATGGCGATGGGCTGGGCATATTGCAAGAAGAACTGATCAACGATGGACAACAGAAATTCTGAACTGGATTCCAAGAGACCACCGAAGACCTAGAAAACGTCCTCAAACTAGATGGGTGGATGAAATAAGAAAACAGGTTGGGGTGACGTGGAAACGAATGGCCCAGGATAGACTTGTGTGGAAAGCATTTGGAGAGACCTTCATCCAGCAGTGGATAGATAATGGTTGAATATGATGATGATGATGATGATGATATATATATATATAGAGTCGAGTCAAAGTTTTCAGCAAATATCAAGAAAGAGAAATCCTTGCAAAACTGTAATTCGAAATAATTATTTATCAAAAGCCCATTTTGTATAATCGTCAATATCCACCATTTATAAATTAATACACTCAACTGATCACTAAAAGTTTTAAAAATAGCTAATATTTAATGAATGAACGGTTCAAATTAATTACTTTCGGTAATTACTAGCGTCTATAATACAAAAAAATGCATGTGAATATATAGTGCATTTTATATCCATATTTATTCATGCACGATGCAGTTAATGATACATAGCCACTTAAGAATTATTTGCAACATTATTCTGAAAAAAGTCTATTAGTGTGTAAATTGCATCATCATCATCATCAAAGTAAAATGGTGCAAGCCAAATTGATGAAGAATTGGGTTTCGTTTCAATGTGGGGACATTCTGAAAACTGCTAATGTCTGGAGGTTACTTTATAAGTATTCCATTATAAAAGAAAAGGGGGATCTTGTTTTTAAAGTGAACAAAAATCCTAAAACCTTGGGATATAAGGGAAAAATGACAGTAAAGTGGGAAAAATTGGCTTATAATATCCATGATATTCGTATATTATATTAAACCAAGCCAAGAAAATCCTTCGTCTCCTATACCCGTGTACTCTGTAAATCCAACTCTATAATATATATATAGGATGGTCTAAAAAAATTTCATTATTTATAAAGTTCTAGTAACCTAACTCTAGTACTGAGGTGAAATTTAAAATTTGAAATTTAAAGAATATGAGATCCAGAAGATTGCGTTTTGGAAGAGAAATATTCCATTCTCTGATTGGTTGCTTTCAACCTGATCTATGAAGGTGTGGTCCAAATCGGTGACATCATCATCGGTAATAATTGGTGATTCAACATTTCAACTATTCAGGCATAATGAAGTCCATCCAAACGGACAGCGAGGGGTTCACTCCGAAGCGGGGAGTGTGGAGGGGTCTCCCTCACTAACCGTTCTCTGATTCAGGTAAGAGTAATTTGTTTTCAGGTGTGTATTTTGTAAAAAGTAAATACTAACCTTGTAAAAATTTTGTATATATATATATATATAGGCCACATCCTCATAGATAAGGTTGAAAGTAGCCAATCAGAGAATGGGATATTTCTCTCCCCAACCGCACTACTCCAGACGTACTTCTAGAAAAGCTCTTGTGCTCTCGTGGTTATAGTTGAAACCCAAGCATTTCGAAAATTTTCAATGGCAACACTAGCGTTTTCTTCATCCCTTTGTGATCAGCGTGCGCGAAAACAATAAAAACCGTTAAGCCGCACTTTTAGGTCGAAAAACGATCAAAAAATATAAAAAATTCTTTAAAATTCATTAAGAATTTCCAAAAACATGAAATAAAAGAAACTTGAAAACTACAAATAAAAACCTCGTCGAAGAATTCAGTTAGTTACAATTTAAGTCGTTAGCCAAATGAGTATCCAACTGGTGGTGTGTTTTCGGTTGTCTTCGAATTTAGCTTTTTGAATTTTGATCTTTAGTTTTGATTTTCATTCTTTACCTTGCAGGTCAAGAGTGTTAGATTTTGTTTTAACGATTATTGCATATAAAAGTCACGTGAATGCTTTTATGAGGTTTGTCTATGCTTTCTTAATTAGTTACATAGTTCATTTATTTAATTTTATATTCACAGGTTTTCTATGTATTATGTAATGCATTTATATTTTATATTTTTTATTATATATTTTCTATATATTCCATATTCTTTATCTTCTTAAGATTTCTATATATTCTTAAGTTGTTGTTTAAATTTTCACATATTTGTGGCGTGTTTTTAATCTTTTAAATCTTATCTGGATTAGTATGTGTCAGTTACTTCGCAAATTTAAGCTCAATGATGACCGACACATATCAAAATATATACGTATCTTCATAATATCCAACCACTATCTCTCCACTGCTGGATGAAGGTCTCTCCAAACGTTTTCCACGCAAGTCTATCATGAGAAATTCGCTACCACCTTACCCCAACCTGTTTTCTTATTCACTCACCTTTTTTTCAATAAGGTGTATACAAAAAAGGCAATGGAAACTTCCCTTTATTCTTTGTTATCTTGGGTACCCCATGCAGCGCAACATTATTAGTTGGTGCACACACACATGTGCATGCACATATACACATATAATCATAAAGAGCTTCCATCTCATCCTAGAAATACACAGAAGTCGCCGCACAACATTTCCAATTTCACCACAAGACTCACAAGATGTAAACGGACTTATTTCAAATCCTATATATAGATAGATATATTCCTTATTTCTTCCCCTTTCAAGCCCTATCTTTCCTTACGTTTGAACTTTCTTATTTTGAATAGGGTACGCTGCAGCTACTGCATATCTCATTCCTTTATTCTTGACTGAAGGCACGGCTATTTTATCTTTTATTATTATTTCATCCTTTCTCAATCATATATATTCCAAATTCGCGAAATGTAATCAGCATCGGTCGAGATATGAAAAGAAAGACATGGGAAAAAAAGGGGGAAAGTTGAAAAAGAGAAGTAAATCACGATAAAAAATGGAAGAAAGTGCACTGATAAAAGGGATGAAAGGTAAAGTTAAGGAGGAGGAAGTTAAAAGAAAGGCAGAATGTGAAAAAAAATGAAAAAAAGGGGAAGGGGGAAATAAAGTAGAAATTGAAGACAGTGGCATACGTAAGACCTTTATATGAAGATATAATTTTACATCTTATATATAAATATATATATATCATCATCATCATCATTTCAACCGTTGTCAATCCACTGCAGGATAAGCAATGAAGGTAAGCTAAGTAATATATAACCCATAAGCTGAGTCCACACCTTGGTTACATAGTGCATTTAATGTAGCTGGTTTGAAAATTGAGTCAAAAGCTTTTTCGTAGTGGATGAAGGCAATGCATAATGGTAAAGTGTATTCATTGTGTCTTTCTATTATTCTCTGAAGAACCTGAATGTGGTCAATCGTACTAAAGACAATTTTAAACCCTGCTTGTTCTACAGGTTGCGCATCGTTTAATGTTCTACAAATTCTTTTTATAATGATTTTGCTAAAAACTTTGTACATAACAGGAAGAAGGCTAATTGGTCGATAGTTTTTAAGATCATCTTGAGCTCCTTTCGTATGCAGAAGAATAACATCGCCATTTTTCCATGCATTAGGAATTTTTTGTTCCTTAAGACATTTTGAGAAGAGATTTGCCAATATTTTGTGAAGCGTTTTACACCCAGCTTTTAACATTTCAGCAGAAATGCCATCTTTTCCTGTGGATTTCCCATTTTTCATTGATCGTATGGCATATACATACATATATATATATATATATATATATCATCATCATTTCAGCCGTTGTCAATCCACTGCAGGATGAAGGCCTCCTCTGCATCTTTCCAACGAAGTCGATCTTGTGCATTTTGCTGCCACTTGTGCCCAATATATTTAATTATTTCATCCACCCATCTCGTCTTTGGCCTTTTCTTTGGGCGTGTAGTGTCCAGTGGGATCCATTCTAGGGCGTTTTTGGTCCATCTGTTGTCAGTTCTTCTAGCAATATGGGCTGCCCACTTCCATTTCAAACTTTTTACCTTCGCAATGATATCACAAACTTTTGTTTGATCTCTTATCCAACTGAAGGTCTTTCGATCTCGTCGCGTGATACCAAGCATCTGCCGTTCCATGTTCCTTTGTACCACTCGTAACTTTTGGATACCTTTGGCAGTCAATGTCCATGTCTCACAACCATAAGTCAGAACAGGTAGGATGCATTGATCGAAAACTTTCCTCTGTAAAGAAATAGGGAGCTTTTTTTTAAAAATTATTTGTAGCCGGTAGAATACTTGCCAGCTAAGCTTGATACGACGTTCGATCTCTTGATTTATGTCGCCTTCCATAGTAATTTGTTGACCTAGGTACATATAATTTTCAGCTTGCTGTATTTCTTCTCTCGAAATAAAGATTTTCTTAGTTTGTATAAACTTATTAAACATGATCATGCTTTTCTTCAAGTTGATTTTTAAGCCAGATGTATCTCCTTTCGTTCTTAGATCTTCAATGAGTCTTTGGAGCTCTTCTGGATCTTTTGCAGAAAGCATGACGTCACGGCGTATCTTAGATGGCTTAAATAAGTTCCGTTGATTTTTTAAGCCTCTTTGATCCCAGTCTAATTTACGAAAAACTTCCTCAAGGCAAGCTGAAAATAGTATGGGCGAGATTGTATCTCCCTGTTGTACACCTTTCCCTAGGTTAATTTCAACTTTGTATCTGTTTATATATATAGTCGCTTTGCTTTATAAAATATGGACTGGTGTAAGCTAAGTAATATATAACCCATAAGCTGGGTTCACACCTTGGTTACCTAGTGCATTTAAAATATATGGTTTGAAAATTGAGTCAAAAGTTTTTCGTAGTCGATGAAGGCAATGCATAGTGGTAAAGTGTATTCATTGTGTCTTTATATTATTTGCTGAAGAACCTGAATGTGGTCAATCGTACTATAGCCACTTTTAAACTCTACTTGTTCCTTCCGTATTGTTCCAACTTTTAGACACCATGTTTTTGATCCATAAGAGAGGACTGGCATTACACACTGGTTGAAGACATTTCTTTTTAGACACAAAAGCAATTTTCCCTTCAGGATAAAATTGTTTCTTCTAAATGCACTCCAGCCAAGTTTAATACGTCTCCATGTTGTCAACTTGTATTTTTCTTTTCTCTACGAAATTATTGAACATGATTTTAGTTTTTGTAAGTTCATATATATATACATTATATTCTAGTTTTCAGCAATCAAAACTTGAAGCTGGATAATGATAGCCATTAGCACTCTTGGAGAATGCCACTGAAAGCAGATGAAATACACTTTCATCTTATTACGTGTAGGCATTTAGTGAGACCGCCATCTTGTAGTGGATAGATAATGATTATTGCTGATTATATGAACAATTTAGCTCACTAATAACTATAACTTAGTTATTATGTCAGCATACTGTAGCCCCCTTGGGAGCTCCATGGGACTAATGTGTTTTCCCATGTTTTTGCGTCATACAATTTCTGCAACATCCGGATATAACATGGAAACTAATCAACCTTGTATGTTCTACTGTGGTCATTCTATTCTTCCTGTATACGTTTGTCGAAATACATTCTTCTGTTTTGATGTTGTTTTTTCTTCTTAAAAAGGCTTTTAATGAATTTAAAATGAAAGAGCATCTTAACCGTCAGCAACATATATGTCATACATCTACGGACTCGTTTGATGGTGAAAATATAGCTACGACTACGGTGTTCCGTAATTTTTGCCACAGCACCATCTAGTGGCACAAATCGTATAGTTATTTATTTTTCAATGAATGGTAAGGCCATCTCTTGAAGTACTTTTTGTCCAATTTTCTGCTCATTACAAGCCTTGGGACTCATGCAGTACTCTCTTAAATAAGAATATTTTAATTTTAACCTACAATTTATTATGTTTATTCTTTGTTCTTAAAATTGTTTATAGAACGACCACGACGTGTAGTGCCTTTTCATTGGAAAACAAACTTGAGGTAATGAATAGTAAATAATAATACTTCAATTTTACATTTTGATATTTAAACAATTGACTTATAATTAAAGTGCATACTGCATGCACTAACAATGTCATTCACGAAATTGAACACTGTGTGTGTACCAATATTTTAAATGTAATTGTCAGTTATAGCCTCAAAATTGCGACGTTCCCTTGAACTACTTTTTAACAGGGTTAGACTGCACTTTTTTCGCTCCTATCTCCACGGTAACATATAAAAAATCAAGTAAAAATAATGTCACAAGTGAAATGACACAAGTGAAAATAATGTCCAATGATAAGCCAGTACACAGAAGTAAACAGTAGTGATAACACTAATTTTTTCCAGTCCACAATGTTACAGTGTTTATCTGGGATGGCAAGATACGTATCCGCAATAAAACATCCATTACGTTACCTTGTTTACCGATATGCCTTTAAAAATTTTCAGTCTTGTTTCATTTCCATAAGCTTTGCCTAAATAACTTTCACTTCTACCTTTAAAATAACAATGAATGAATGAATGAACGAGCAGGCGGGAGGCAGATAAATAGACAGGCAGACATTTCCAATTCATAAAAACAATTTAGCTGCATGTCACATAATCTAGCAATTGTTAAGTCCATATGTAGAAAAACTTGAACGTAATTTATGAATGTGCCATAGTTAAGGTGTCTCGTTAAATTTTACAACACTTTTTGTGACTCTCACGGTGAAGCTAATAAAATTAAAATAATTATAAGTTATGTATTTCCTGGTACTGACCCATTTTCCTGTTTTTTCTGATGAAGTTCTGCACTTTCTTAAAAGAACAATCTAAGCTTATGTGAAATAAGTTATTCCACTTGTGGCAAGCTACTTCTTACATATGTGAAACAGCGGATTTTTTTGTATACGGTTTAACTCCACAAGAACAGCAGAAGTCATCCTGCATCGGGACCTAAAATTCTTCGTAAAAATGAAATTCGGAATAAAATTCGAAAAAAATAGGAATAAAATTCGAGGATTGCTAATCAAGGGAAACAACCCCCGGTCTACAGTGAGCAGCTAGCCCAAAAGCATTTTTTATTTTTATTTAATTTTGTTACACCTTTAGGAATCAAACCCAAGTTAACGACTTGTTAAATGGACGCGGTACCATTGCATAACGGAAGGGCCGTAAAACAGTGAAAGAAGGACTAACCGTGGATAAAGCTAACGGTCTATGGATATTCAGAAAATCTTAATTAAACACGATGACAGGGCGGTGATATTTATTTGGAGCCAATCGTTCGAAGAGGAGTCGCCAAATAGCATGCCCACTTCGGTAGTTTAGTACGCATCAGATAATACCTGAATCAGTGGATACCTAGTGGGGGCTCGACCCCCCACAGCCCCGATTTAATATTGTTAAACTCTCGGAAAGCTGCCTGAATATTAAAAATGTTGAATCAATATAATACAAATAAACCAAGCCTCGTTAAATCATCGTACGTAAAACCTTCTGAAATTCCATTGACCGTAGCGGCTAACAGGGATGCTCAACTAAATAAATTTAGCAAGAGCATTGTATTCATGCGCTATAGCACATGTATCCATGCGAAGTAGCACGTATATCCATGCGCAGAAACACGAGTTCGTATAAATCTATTCATTCTATTCCGTTATGAAGGTGGCAAAATCGTCGCAAAAAAAACAAACAATTGATTAGTGACTACCTTCAGAAACTATTAAAAATAACAACTAATTAAACTTATCTTTGATGAACCTGTTATTTCGCACTTAGGCTCATAGTGTTCCCATTAACTTCTGTTGCATTTCGGTAACATCAAGATTTTACCAAAACTGCGTTCAAAATAACATTTCCAATTCCTTGTATGTCAATCTGTTATTTCGTCTCATTTTCTTCTATTTGCTCAAAAGTTTATAAACGGATTTGGAATAAATATTACTACCATCTCAAAATAGCAGGTGACTATTCTCTATTCCAGGATATATTACTAAGCATTGTCTGAACAAATAGTAACATGAGCCCTGTGGCGCCAAGGCACATATAAATTGATACTTTTACATGCAGGCCATATCTGGTAAACACCGTACAAAATGCAAACTTAAAAGTCGCCTTGAGAAACACAGCACAAAGACAGTAAAACCACAATTGGCTACTAATTACCCACGGGCATTAATCAACCCAAGAATTCCGCAACTGACAATATATTGAAAAAAAAATCTTTTAGAACCAAAAATGTGTGCATGTGAATACTTTGAACTTTAATAAAACTTCTAATATAGCTTTAAAATGTGAAGCGAAAGATAACATCTCAGTTACCATATAATGACTACGTAAATCTGCAGTTGAAAGCGTGTTACTTTTGATAATATTATTTGGCATTCCAATATTTAATGATACATTTTCATCGGGTATTTGACGACTATAATTTTGGCCACGATTTAAATATTTAGCGATTTGTTCCCACTAAACTTTTGTTTCATTTCAATGAACTTTTCTAAACGGACATGTGAATATCTGCTTCATGATTGACAATAAAAACACGACAAACATATTTAAATTTAACATAAACAATTAACAATTGTTTCGGTGGGGATGGCCGTCCTTTTTCAAAACCTGATAAAAGTCTGAATGGAGTACGATATGAGCTATATGAGTATGTTGAGATGGTTCAATCTCAACATGTATAAACGTGGAACATATGCTGCCATCTATCGTCACACTGCGAAAAGCCTTTTATAAACATTAGGAAGGAAACTATTGTCACATGAAAACTTAACAAATTTATCGCTCTTCATGAAGATATGTAAAGCTTCAAAAAAAGTTGAAATAAACCTTAGTGATGAGTTTGAGCTCCGAGAATTCAAATTTGCGTTTAATAAATCTATTTAAATAACTAAATAATATTTATATAACTAAATATTTTATCCCTAGAATAAATTAATGCGAATAAACTGTTTGCGGTATGTCGTTAGTTACATTTTTCTGTCGTCAGGGTAGGAAGCATTATGCTACACCGTGTGATAAGTAAACATCGTGCTAATATGGTATTCTGGTAGCAATTACTTTATTATTAAACTAACAATTTTTCGTATTAGCGGATGATGGGGCAACAATGGATGTTAAAATTACTTGTAAAGAAAAAAATGAATTTCCGGTCACTGGTGGGACTCGAATCCACAACCTGATCGCCGATCAAGTTCTCTACCAATTAAACTACAGGCGTCAATCACTTCCTCCCTTAAAAGCATATATAAAGCTTTCTATGGACAAATTCGCTATTAGCGTGGCAGTTCATTCATTTAAGTGTCACCAGTCCCTCTTACCGCTCTTCTCCCATAGATTTCTCCTATTGCCCGAGTTCCCATTTGCTGTCATGGTTCCTTTTTTTGCCATTTTTCGAAATTAAAAATTTTTCCCTGTTGAAAGAACCATTGGAAGTTTTAATTTCGCCTTCCTAGCTTCATCCATTTTTAATAAATTTTCTTCCAAATCTTCCAACAGATATTTTTTTTCTAAAATTCTACACCATTTCTGCCCAAACTTAACCGCCATTCCATTACTACTTTGTGGGTAAATGACGATTCAGTTCGTTGGCGTCCCGTATATCATGGGAAGATAGGTTAGGCTAGAATTAATTTTTTTTTTGAAAGTTATAATGGTTTTCTGGGCCTAACGGTAAAAGCCATATAAGGTATAAGCCGTATACTCCCTGGCTTAGAATCTGTGTGTAGAATAGTTATTAGTTTAAGGATATTAACTCTAGTTCGCCCTATCGGACATTCTTGCTTTGTTGATTTGACGCTTTGATTATAAAGTAGCCACAGCACTGTCACACTAATAGCGAGCTTATCCATAGAAAGCCTTATATATGCCCGTGAGGGAAGAAATTATTGACACTTGTAGTTTAATTGGTAGACCACTTGACGACCAGTAATCAAGAGGTTCTGGTCATACAAGGAGATATAAAATCATTATTTTCTTTATAAGTAAATTAACAATAGTTACTGTACTCTACTTAATAATTTGTAGTAATAAACCATCGAGAAAATAACTCCCCTAAAGAAATCTAAAACTTTCAAATTATTATTTTTTACTTGATGAATATTTTATTTATTTTTCAAATTCAACATATATTGCTTTTTATGCATATGGTGTTCAGATATGCTTGTATGCAATCTGGTAAAGATAAGATTCCAGCAACAACAATGCATCTTTTACCTGCATATACCTATATCTTTATCTGTTTTTCCCCTGTATGATCAAAATTATAATAAATTTTAAACGCAAGAGATGGCGCCACTATATGAAGACCTCTTTTGTGACGATGCTGTTTGTGAAGACGGTATTTGTACCAAAATCCAGTGGCGGATTTCTAAGTAGGAACACAAGGCACAGGCTTAGGGCACTTATCGAAGGGGTGGCATCAGAGAGCTAAAAAAAAATTTTCTAAACTTGATAGTGTTGAAAATAATGTTCCTTTTTAATTATTGTCCTATCTTCTCAATAGCGATGATATAAGGTGACTACTTCAACTTTCTGCAATTACAAATTACAAAATCGAAAGAAAAAGGGCTATGACCATATTGTTTATATTACGATATTAGATACCTCTCACCAGAGAAGCAAGTGTACCTTGTATCAACACGTGCAAATCGCCATTAGTTGTTGATTTTAACTTCCTGGCTTTGAGAAAACCCAGAACGGATACGTTTTGCAGGCGTTATTAAGGGTAAACAAAACGCCGATTGATGATGGCTATGGGCTTTTTGTACAGCAGATTTGTTGAAAATAGAAATCAAGGTTTCAAGTATAGAATAAAAAGGATTTAATCTTAAGCGACTGACGAGAACGTAAACGTAGAGCTTTCAAAATTGTAGGAGGTGGGGGGCTCCGACCTATATAATTCTACGCCTATGGACGCAAACGATATTTAATATCTATCACGGTTATTGTGCGGTTAATTGCAGCTTCAGTATTCTTTCGTAACTTGGTTTTTCGATTTTTTTAATCGATAAGGAAGATAATGTTTTTGTTTGTTTGTTTGTTTGGCTTTTTTATGGCGCAAGAGCATCTGGGCTATACTGCGCCAAAATATTTTGCGTTCTTTTTATAAGTAGTAATCATGGGCGCCATCTTGAAAAATTAGTGGGGATTTTGAAAATTTTAAATCGATTAGCTGATGCAAGTTTCCAAGGATTTAATTCTAATTTAAATTTCATCTGATCAGATTATCTGACACAATAAAACGCATGAAGTATTAAAATGAAGCGAATTATATTTAATTATAGAAAAACATTTGTCTCTTGCCTCTAGGTGAAATAATTTATAATAATTAAATATGAATTTATAAATAAAAAATTATGTAATCGTAAGTAATAAATATTATTTTTTTGCAAATATTAGCTATTAATATATTGGTCCATTGGTTCTAAAACATTTTTTCCTGACCCCGCCCCAACTTTACGCTCAAATGCGAATGTCGCTCCCTTACACTTACATGCAAATGTTTTGCCCTCTCACCCCCCCCACTACTTGAGGTAGTGTATCAATAAAAATAGTTTGTTTGTTTGCTTTTCGTACGTCTTTTTGTATACATAAATGTATATGCACATTTTAATATTTTATTTATAAGAAAATTAATATGTGGTTCAAATTAGAAGAGTTTTATTTAAATAAATTCAATGGCTAATTTATCAAAAAATAATATTTTAGCTCTTATAGAAACGTATCAGTATATTTTTTATTAAAGACACTTATTGATTTAAATAATTACATGAAAAATCGCCTTTACATATAAAATATTAATTTGAAATGCCATTTAATTATTAATTTTTTAATGCCATTATTTGGCAATTGTGTTATCCCTGTGAAGGGTAATAATATCCTGCAACTTAATATATGGAGAAAAATGCGTTTGTTCTTGTCCTCGTTCGTCTAGTAGGTCAAGACACCGCGGGCTCAACGCGGGGACCCTGGTTCGAATCCAGGATGAGGACGGCGTCTCTTTTTCTCCAAAATTACATAAGCTCTAGTTTGAGCTGTAATACGTGGGTGGCAAAAATTATTGTATAATAAATTCCCCCACGAAAAACTCACAAAAATCTCGCCCCGGAGGCTTTTCTGTGTTGACCATATTTGGCAATTGTGTTATCCCTGTGAAGGGTAATAATATCTTACATCCTTATATACGGAGAAAAATGCGTTTGTTCTTCTCGTTCGTCTAGTAGGTCAAGACACCGCGGGGACCCTGGTTCGAATCTAGGGTGAAGACGGTGTCCCTTTTTCTCCAAAAATAAAAAACTCCAGTTTGAGCTACATATACGTGGGTGGCAAAAATTATTGTATAAAATGTTAAGAGTACGATATACTTAGGATTTTTTAACAAATATTCCTCTCTTTGTAAAGGAGGGAGGGGGCGGCAGTACAGGCTGTGCCTAAGGGCGGCAATTTTATAAATCTGCCACTGCCAAAGGAGAATCCAGAAATTACTTTTGTGGGCGGTGTCAGGCCTTTAGCTAGACACAGGGGCGTTTCTAGGTTACCTGCCGCCGGGGTGCAAAATATTCTGTACCGCCCCCTCCGGGGTATGGGAGGTACTGTTCGTTCACGAAAAGTAGTCCGATGGTACCGTTAGAAATAACGGGAGTTGACATCACAAACGGCCTAGCCGATTACAGCAGAGGGGAGGACGTCATTTCAGAACTGGTTTTTGGCGCAGACAAACGTTCGCTAAAAACCAGTTCTGAAATGGCGTCCTCCCCTCTGCTGTAATCGGCTAGGCCGTTTGTTATGTTAGCTCCCGTTAATTCTAACGGCAGCATTGGATTGCTTTTTGTGAACGAACTGTACCTGAAGTCGAAATTAAAAAATGGTTAGGGGTGGTTTGTGATTTGAGCTGAGTGAAAATTAATAGAGAGAGAGAAGCATTCTTATTATAAATCAAACATTTATTATTATTTATTAATAGCAATCTGATAACATCAGAATATCAATCACAATACTCAAAATTATGTTTGTTACTTTTTAACAACCAAAATCAACCTTTTTTTGATTTTCTTATCGCAAATTCTTTCACAATATCATTTAGATCTATGTCAATGTCGTTTTCAATACTTATAGCTAGATTTCGTAACCTTTCTTGTGTCATACTTGATTTTAAGAAAGTTTTAATAATTTTCGATTTCGAAAATGATCTTTCGCCCTTAGAAATAGTGACAGGTAATGTTAAGTAAACGCGTAAAGCAATCGATAAATTTGCGGTAATCAAAGTACTTTTAAACAAATATGTCGAAGCATCGACTGAAGATGCCGTAGATTTTAGATACGTCAGCAAAATTCAGTAAGTCGTTTCCATTTATGTCCGAATGATTAATTCTAAAATCTGTTAATTTATTTTACAAATCTCCGCAGTATTTTCTTTATTATCCGAATCTAAGTTCGTTAAAGTGTTAAGACTGTGTAAAAAAGAAAAGCCACTGTTGTGGTCACTTAGCAATTCAAACCTTTCTCCTAATTTACTTACGTCGGTGTCTAATAAAAAAAGTAAAAGTTTACTTTAAAGTGCATTTCTGGGTTTCATGTAGCATCGTTCCTAGTTTCTGGGAAACTAATCTGATAATCTAATTCTTCAGCAATAACTTTTGATTCATTGAACATTTCTGTACAAGCCGAATCCACTCAATATTCAGTTAACTAATGTTCTTACTTCTTCTAACATTTTAAGAGCCTCTGGAAGGATCACAGTAGATTACTGCAAAGCTTTATTTACAATATTAATTTTTAACAGAATATTATACCAAGTGATTAATGAATAAACAAATTTGTAAGACATTTTTTTAAATAAAAGAATTTGCCAAGTTTTTTTTGTATCATTGTCCTTATTTGGATCATTATAAATAAAAAAACAAGGCATCATACATTTTTTCCAAATTGGAACGGAGAGTTTTCACGGCGTGAATTCTGATTTCCTATCACGTATCGGGAAGTGGCTTTAAAGTGGGAAATTCTTTGTTTAATATGTTTTAATATATGCCACAGTGACGACGACGACGAAAAAAATACACATATTTTTTGGACAATAGCAAAAATATTGGAAACTTTCAATGAATTTTTGCAGAGTCATTCACAACTAAATTAAGATTATGCCCTGCACAAGGTACATAAACTGCTCTTGGATTAATGTCTAACATTTTTTTTTGCAAGCCTATCCTTTTTCCTTTCATGTTAGCGCCATTGTCATAACCTTGATCGCACAAGTCATTAATATTCATATTCAAGTTTTCAAAAAAATCCAATAAAAACGTTGTACGTCCTTGTCCTGTTGTATCAGTAACGGAACAAAATATTATATTAAAAAATGCTCCTTTATCTCAAAGTTTTTCGTTGAGGTGTTTAAATAAACAAACCTAAAAACTACTATAATTTACTCCTCATGATTACTGTCTGGAATACAATCTAAAATAATAGACTAATATTTAGAATCTTTTAGAGTGTTAACTGTAGTTTGTTTTACTTGTTCGCCTAATATTGTGATAGGTTCATTTTGAATGTTATGACGTAGGTAGTGAGGCATGTTGCGGTGTTGGACTTTTTCAATGCGATTAATGTGCTCTGCTGTAAACATCAGCAAATTTTGAAACACTTTCTCTTAATTTACAAAAGTTTTCGTTATCTTTTTGAAACAACTTTTTCGTATTCGCTCTAAAAGCTAAATTTTGTCTAGCTAAAAACTGAATGAAATATATAATTTTTTAATTTTTTTCAATAATGGCCATCCACCTTTTCTTTTTACGATCCAATTGGGGCTGATTTATGGAATCTACGGTTTTTAATTTCTCTATATTTTGTTTTAAATCCACACATTGTCTCAAACTTTAAAATGCGATACACTTTTTTCATCTCGTTCCACTTTTCTAGTTAAATGAAGCCAATCTTTATAATCTATTCTATCATTAAACGCATTCATAGAGGTGTGAAGGGCAAAATCTCTGCATATAAAGGTAATGCACGACAAAATCGTAGCCAGGATTTAATTTCAAGGGGGGGTTCAAAAATTTTTACAGCATGTATCGATACAATCACAGCATGCAAGGCTGTAGCCAAGTCCCATTAAAAATTTAGTTTTGAGAGGGGGACCGGTCCCTAAGATCGCCCTCTCTGGATACGGCATGATTCACGATGTGTAACACATTCACGTGTTACCAATACTGAAATGCAAAGATTGTTAAAAACGTGCTAAAGCTAGCTAGAGGTTTTTTCTTTGTGCTTTTTTAACACATTTTTAATGATGTCTAATTTTTTTTAATTTCTGAAAATTTCGGCGAAAATTTCCGAAATCTGTCAGTCTTGCTAGATTTCGAAATTTTCGAATTTGAAAAAATCAGTTATATAATTTGTTTTCATGTACACATATAGATCGATATTCTATGAGCGAAAGAGCTAATACCTGATTTCAATAATGGTGAAAAACACGTGGTCCTCTGAAATGAATTTCGAAAAGGATTCACTGAGATGAAACCTTTTCGAAATTCATTGAAGACATTAGGTGCTATTATCTATTATTATATAGATCATAACTATATAGATAATAATTATATAGATAACAGATGGTAGAGCGTTTTTCATAATTCGTTTTTCGCGCGCGAAAAGCGAGTTATGAAAGACGCTCTACCCTTTACTACAATGAAGCAACCTGTCTGTGACGTCAGCTTCCTTGAATTCTAACGGGACTGGCCGCAAATTTTCCGCGAACGGACTTGACCTACGAGCAAACATGGCTGGGAAACGCCTTCATAACTTAGCCGTTATATCCATTGAGCGTCATTTCAGCAATGCCCTCATGATTAATCCTGGCAGAGTAAATGACAAATTTGCATCTCAAAAAGGACGACGATTTCAGTTTTCATTGTAAATATTCATTAAATGAAAGAATATGTTGAAAGAAATAGCGAAAATGGAGATAAAGAGGATAATAAATAGTAGGGAATAGAAAGATAATAGGATAGTGGAGAGCAGAGATATAAGAGGATAGTAGAGATTGAAGAAAAAACAGAAATAGAGATAAAATTGCGAAGAAATATGAGAAAGTATTAATTGAAAATATTCTTTTTTTTTTACCATTTCAGATCCCAAATTCTCTTTGCTAAAATACAAGTTGATTCTGAAGCGTGTTATTTTTTTTATTAGGTATTGTATAGTAGACTTCGGAGTATAACCATGAGATATATGGTGTAATTCAAATATGTATTTAAGTATTTGTTTATGTAAAATAAATACCGAAAACTATTATGCATGTTAAAATAACATACGTTTTCTATCGGAGTGTTTCTCAATTGTCCCAGAGATAGATTCCTTATTCGGAGGTTTTCGTTCTTCAAAGGTGTCCGTTAATGGAGGTTTTACTTTATATTTGTTAAAGCTGATGTACGAAAATGACGCTCCCCCTCTTCGTGGCACCAACTACGAAGAGTCCTCTCTTTGGAACGCCACTGGGAAGAACTCCCCTACTATAATTAACGCAATGAAGGCCCACCAATAAAAAAAATTCTGAAACTACTCCTGCGCTTGCGTATACTATAGTTGTCTTCCTCGACATAAAGTTTTTAAGATCATCAGAGCTCAAAAGCACATTATATACATTCATATATTACAACATATGTGAAATTGCAATTTATTTCAAATCATACTGGGAATCCATAGGCCCATATAACTCTACGCTTATGGTTGTCTTTAATACAAAATATTTTACTCTAGTTTCTAACAACGATATAATGAATAATTTAAATCTCGACAGCTTTTGATTTGAAATACAGCCATAAGATGGCGTCATTAAACGGACTTGCAAATATTTTTGTTTAGTTGCTAACTGCCCTTGATGGGTACAAATAGGACCATTCCTGGCGGAGGTATAAAAGCTG
>QLNU02003225.1:57495147-57513955 GCA_006491805.2 Dysdera silvatica | reverse complement strand
TGCATAAATTTTAATATGATGGCATGAAGGGCATTTCAAATATTACGTAAGCACCTTTGGGGGAGTTGGGGGATCGTGGGTTCAGGTCCCACCGAACGCAGAAATATTTATTTTCTTTCGAACGTTTCACCATCTAATCACGCCATAACATCGGCGCTGGTATCACTACGCCAATAAACGTTGATTTATATTGTTGTTTAATATATTCCTATGTTAAATATACAAAATTTCATTGCGATGGGGGGTTACAACCCCCAAAACCGCCCCCTGGCTAAGCCTATGGTCACTGATTAGGCGGTAACCTCATAGGCGTAGAGTTATATGGGCCCGTGGGGCCCGAGCCGCCCAATAATTTGAAATAAATTACAATTTTAAACGTACTGTAATGTATAAATGTATAATATGTCCTCGGGCTCCCCCCCTTCCCAACGATTTTGAAAACTCTACTCCGATGGGTACACTTACACATATTCATTTTCCTGGGTTTCGAACCGGCCGGAAAATGTTCAATCCTCTTCTTTTGTATTTCCCCAGCTGCACTTTCTTTATCACGAATGGTCGTAAAACATTCGCCTTCTGCTTCCAATTGTATACAGAATGCCATCAGCCTCTAGCATCAACACTTCAGTGATACCGTTCTCAGTTTGGACAAAGATGACCAAAGCGCCTTGGTCAGCGCAGAGAATGTAATTTTTTTTTCCGAAACAAGAATAGCAGACCGTTTACTATCCAAATTAGTAACGTTAATACGTAGTGTATGAATCCAGATGGTATGGTCATTTCTCCCCCACTCTTCGGTCTACTCAAAATGTGAACATTTGAGAAAAATCTAGATGCTTTTAGTTTTTGTTTTCTTCATATAATGTGAAGTATGACTATTTGAAATCCATATGCTATTGTAACACTTTTCTGGCATGATCTTTGAATAAGAAACTTCATTTCTGTTTGCGTATGTATATAGTAGTTATACAAAAAAGACTCCCTGCCAAGAAACACTGACGGACTTCCTTGTAATATTATGATACAATGAAAGTTTCAGGTCCCTAAAATATGGTGAGGGGGTAGGACTTGGGCCATGCGATGATTCAGGTGATGGAAACCCGGACACGACCATCACCCAGCCCCATCCACTTCTACCGAAAATATAAATATATATCTCAAATCAAACTGGCACTCTTTAAATCACATCGGATTGGCTCTCTTAATGCCAACTTTTACAACTCCTCTATGTTAAACCAGATCGGCCCTCTTTATGTCAAATTTTACAGGCCCTCTATGTCAAATCTTACAGGCCCTCTATGTTAAATCTTACAGGCCCTCTATGTTAAATCTTACAGGCCCTCTATGTTAAACCGGACCGGCCCATCGGGCGATCGCCTAATCGCCCAGATGGCCAATCCACCCCTGATTTCCCATATCCTTATTATAAAGTATATGAACACTCCAACGTATGTAAAAAACATTATGTACACAAGATCTACGGTAGAAAGCTATTTTGAATACATTTTTAACGTCAAAGAACAATTTCCATTATCATGTACAATTTCGTACAAAACAAAAAATTTAAAATAAAAGTCTACAATATTTGATTTTGAGAAAAAATATTTTCCTGCGGGGCTCAGCCCCCCCTCCTATAGCTTCAGCTATGCTTTCCACGTCATTTATATGTATACATTTGAATGATTTCTTATCTATTTTCTGTTATGGCAACACAGCCCTCTATAAGGAAAACAACGCTTCGACAGTGGACAACTTTTTCAAACTCTTATACTATTGATAATACAATTAAGAAAACTAGATTTACAGCAATACGATTGTTTTAGTTCGTGCCGCCATCTATCGGCCAGTAAAGAAACTACAGATAATTTTCTGTATATGACAAGTACCAATGAGACACAAAATTACATGCCTGTAAACACACATTCTATCTTTCTCTCTGCATATCGACAAAGTCACATACTAAAAGAAATGGCAGAAAGAAGATTGTGATTCCCATTTTTGAGGATATTTTTTTAATCAATTATATTTTTGTAAGTTTCTTACTGCAATACACAAATGATAGCATCAAATGCTAAAATTATTTTTGGAAAAAGATATGGAAATAGGGCTCAAGCCGTTAAGTTTCAACAAGCATCGTAGCTGGTTGATTTTGCGCCCCTGGCAGAACTGTTCAGATTGCACCCCCCTAGCCACGCACACATTCTTCCCTGTGAATTATTTCAGCAGATTTTGCGCCCTTCCTTGACTGCGTCTCTGACGTTGGCTTTCCGTGTCGTCGCTAGCTATGTACCTGGTTCAAACACAGACCCAACCGTGCATTTTCTATTTGATTAAACAATGTCGATCAACGTCTTAGTTGTTAAAGAGCTAAATTATCGGAATTTTAAAACAAACGAGATATCTTTCTCGCATATACGTACTAAAATATGGCCGAAAATATTTGGTTCCCAAGTCGAGAGAGACATATTTTAATTTCCAAGGAAATCGTTGGTTTAGCCGCAGTATAATTTTAGCTGTCCTTGTGTTATAAAGCACAAATACTAAATTATGAAATCTGGTAAGAGAGTTTCCAAAGCACAATACTCAGAAGATACATGATATGATGTACCTTTAAGTTGGGAAGGGGAATGATTGAAATCATGACAAGAACAAAAGAACGGAACAGGATAAAAAATTTATTCTATGATTAATATTGCTAAATATAAAACATAAGAAATACATTCGTTTACTTTTATTAAACAATCAGTTAAATCAAATTGTCGATTTAAATTTATTGTTTCATACCGTTTGATCAATATTTTCATTATTTTGCTTCGCTTTGTATAAAGCCCCAAGTTATTTTAGGGTAAATATGCTAGAAGTTTCTTCATTAACCCAGAATATCTATCTATCTATCTATCTATCTATCTATCTATCTATCTATCTATCTATCTATCTATCTGTCTGTCTGTCTGTCTGCCTGCCTGCCTGCCTGCCTGTCTGTCTGTCTGTCTGTCTGTCAATCAATCAATCAATCAATCAATCAATCAAATCTTTATTATGTATTTATATCCGTTCCATCAGGATAAGGATATCTAAAGCTTATCCGGGGGTTGGGGAGGTATTGTAAGTTTCTTCTGGGCCAGGATATCTGAAGTTTCTTACCCTAAATATGCTTCTTTAAGATAGCTATATTCATAACCTTTTCACACGTAATTTGCTAATATGCATATGTATTAGTTAATTATTGTAAGTACCATCAACTGGCTGGCTTTGTCCCACCAAACGGGGAAAGTTAAAGTGGTGGTAATTCCCATCTGTTTCGTCGAAATATTTTAATAGAACCTGATTTCGGTAGGAAGAAGCACTGGCTTGAATATGACATATTTAAATTTAAAGTTTTCAATAACTAAAGGTGGCGTAACCGCAGTTGTTGCTTCAATACTTTTTCTGCGATATTCGTTCGGGATCAATTTCTTTGAAAATCTTGCTTCCACATCATGTAGAAAGGTGATAGTTACATTTTTATTCGATCTGACTAGGAGCCCGCAACTACTCTTCCTGGCCATGAATATAAAGGAGACATTGTATTCAGTTCTTCCGCAAAGGCTTATTAAGTGAATTTTGAGACATGAGACAAAGTCACCCTAAGCCGGGGTGACTGACTACCCAACTTCTTCGAAAAAATTTTTTTTGCACTTCTAAATTTCAAAAATGTGTATAAAATTATCAATTAAACACCTTAGAATATGGTAGAAATATATAGTATAGGTTTTAAATAGAAACTTCACCCAGTTCCAGTGTTTGAAAGAGCAAAATAGGTGAAAAATGAGACAAAGTCACCCTGGTTGACAATAATCAAAAACTTATCAGAAAGATATAACTACAGAATTTCTTCTTTAAATTTTACGTTATATAGTTTAATTTTATTCTTAATGATTCGAATGAACGAGTCTAACGGTGCTGCTTCTAAAGGTGGAAATAGACCCAGTGAAATCTCTCTATAACGATATGTAAAGGATCGGGAAAACGTATATTTATACACACAATTGAACGTGGTGCAATTTCTATGTCTGTCAAAACCGGGGAAAAATATCGTTATAGCCAGATTTGACAGCATTAAATGAAAGTGTGCAGTAAACAACTGGAGGAAAATGTTGAATCCGTCACCGTCGTCAAAAGCGGATGGCTAGGGTCCCTAGAAAGTGAGCGATTTTTTTCCATTTCAATATTAGAATCGTCCTTCTGCAAATTACCATAGAAACGTTATAGACGTGTATGATGTACATGTCTCTGTAAACAAGAATCATTACAAAATTTTAAATGACTTTATTACCAAAAAAAATTAATCCAAAGTCTAAATAATTGAATTAGTTACATGAACAATTAATTTAATATTTTCCTTCTTCATCAGATGACTGGAAGCCCTTTGTTCTCAACAGGGCCCGAATAGCTTTTGCTCGCAATTCCAACTCGAGAAGTTCAGGGTCAATGGGGTCTTCATCTTTGCCCGAAGTCGATAAAACCGAGTCATCCTAAAATAAGGAAATTCAAAATAAACCAGCATAAAATACAATATATATATATACAATAGCAGGCCATTGCTTAAACAGGGTGTCCATTCACAGTGGCGAAAACAATTCCCTAACTTTTCTTTTCCAGGTTCTTCTCTGATTTTACCAGAAAACTTCCCTAATAAATCACAAGAGGATTTCAACTGCACTTCAGTTGGAGGGGAAAATGGCTTCAATTTCGTGGAAGATCTAATTATTCAAAATAGAAGTTAACAAGACTTCCCTAGACTCTTTCATGCTTGACCCAAAATCTTGTTTTTCCCCATGAAATTGTCTCTAAAGACCTGGTTCTGAAATAATCTCTAAAGACAATTTCAAATTCCCTAATAGTTCCAAAATTTTCAGGTATTCCAGATGCGCGAGAATCTTTCTCAAATAACATTCCACTTGTTTAATTCCTTGAGCATTAAATATACACAGAGCTGAAACGTGGACGTCGATTGCAAGAGATGAACAATTAGGTGTGCGTTTTGTGTTTAACTGCATAAGAAACTTTAAGGTAATTCTGCGACAGGGTCTACAGTTACTTAGGGGATCCAACACCGAAATACGGTGGTCAGAAAACACGGTAGGCGTTGTACGGTACTGCTGGATTCGAACCGTGATTAACGGCATCAAAGATACAAATATTACCTCTAGCGCCACGAATTAGAAAAGTCTTTCCACGAGATAGTCGATGGCGATATCAGCGCCGGATTGACTTGACGCATGGGCTTTAGGGGCGGCATTCCAGGTGCCTCCGCCAGTTTGAGGACCTCCATAGATGTGTTCTCTTGTAGACGATCCTTTTGAACTATTTTACTGGGGGCCTCACAATACCAGTAGCCCAGGGGCCTCAAAAACTTTAATCCGCCACTGGACGACATACGAGATATATACAATATATGAGACAGTCAGTGGCGAATGAAGAATTAGAAAAAGAATAACAGACAATAAAATATACCGTCTTTATGATTTAGAGCAGTGCTTTTCAACCTTCTTCAAGTCGCCAATCCTTTTTATAATAGACAAGTAATCTGTCACTTCCTCTCTGCCGGCCACCGCCACATTCGCACAATAAAAGCATTTTTAACAGAGTAAAGAAAACACATTAAATATAAAATTCTCAAAATATAATTGTATTATACAATTAACCTAATATCTAATGCGACGGTTGCGCTTGCAACCAATTTCAAAATTCGCGTGCTCTGTTTGCTAAAGCCAAACTTGTGTTATTCTGAACATTCAGTCTGTTTTTTGCCTTCGCTTCGATCTGAAGAAGTGTTGAAAATCCACTCTTGCGGAGATACATAAAGCCAAATAGAAAAGTAAATCTAGGAAGGAAAGAATGCTGACATTTGGATACGAACTATCCATAGCACCCACCAAAATTGCGCGTTTAAAATTTCTCAAGTATTCGCCGCGGTGGAACTTTTGTAAGCAGTACCGTATCTATATGACCTTGGGCCCATGGCAGAACTGTCCATATTGTGCCCCCCCCGGGCCACGGATATATTCTCCCAGCTGATTTTATTCCTGTTCTCGCATGCGCCCCTGGTATGGGCCTTTCACGTCACCCCTTACTACGGCCCTATTTATAAGTCACTGCCTTTCATCTATCAAAAATCAGTGTTACAACCATTAGAATATTGCAATACAAACATGTTGAAGAATAGAAGTGTTTGGAACCTTCGGAATGAAATTTTCTACAAAAATAATTGCAACTAAAAGTAGTTGTGGCGATCCTTCAAAACCCAGTTCGAGACCCCCAGGTTGGGCACCACTGATCTAGAGAGCTTGGGTCAAAAACGATTAAGATCCAGATGGTTCGGAGTTGCAAGAAGAATGGAAGAGGCTAGAATAATTAAAATTCTGAGAACCAACGAAGAAAGAAGAGAAGCAGGATGTCCAAGAAACAGATGAGTGGACAAAGACCTTTCGAAAACCAAAAGACAGTTGAGAAGGAAGTTCCCCACAGAAGGAAGAGTCGAGGAAAAGGAGGTATTGTAAAATAAACAATTTTTGCTTTGTAAACAATGGCGGGTTTACCAATAGGCTAAGTAGGCTGAAGCTTAGGGCAGTATATTTGCGACGAAAGATTTACCGCCTAGAGGTAATCAAAGTGGGGCAGGATTTTTTGGCGGCTAACTGAATTATTAATTCTGAATTGTTCTGTTCAGGAGTGGAACAAGACATAGGCAAAGAGGATAATTGCTATAGGCACAGCCCCCCCATAAGGCCAATCATTAAGGATCAAAAGGCGCCAAATTTGCGAATACTTGCGAAAAGACGAATTTGAAACAGCCATCATAGCCGCCAAATGGAGACTGAGAAAAGCGCCAAAATCCTTGTTACGCCCCTAGGCGACAAAATATGTCAGCCTACAGGCAGAAAAAACAAACAACAGTTAACAGCAAATCAGCTTTGCCCCAATAATGTCTTCACTTGCTTCGCCTACCACTACTGGGTTGAAGGTAGTCACTAATTTTATTGCGTAAGTGAATAAAATTTGAACACTATATCACGGGCGCCCATATGAGTACTTCTGGGGTGGGGGGGGGGCTGAGAAAAATTAACAGTATTTCTAGGGGCGGTTGAGAAAAATTATTACCTCCTTCTCAAAGCTGTCAAGAATTTTAGTGAATGTACAAGATACCAAAACGCTACAAAAATAATTGATACTGCTTGACAATTAGTAATGAGCTAAAAAGTACCTTATTTTAAAATGTGACTGTAAAACTTTTGAAAGTAAATGCATAGCAGGTTCGGGCAAATCAAATTTTTAAACGGCTACGGGGGATCGAGCCCCCTGTGCCCCCCCATATGGGCGCCCATGCACTATACAGGGTCGGCTTTATACCGATTCGACGTAAATGGCAAATATATAGCGTATAACATAACGGGTCCTTTCCAACGATCTGAGGTATCAGAGGCAGTTCTTCAAATAGAGCAGTGTTGTTTTGCGATTGGTGGCATGTCATATTATCGACGTCTGATGCATAAAAATAGATTCGAGTTTTCTATTTATTTATTTTCATTTACAAAAAAAAAGTATATATGGATAAAAGCTGAGTTCAATTTTCCTGTAGTCAGGAGTTCAGTGGTACGCCACAATTCGATTGCCAATTCTTGTAAATATTATTCCAAAAAATACTCCAGAAATTCAACAATAGGCCTACTTGTAGTATATTTCAATATAAATAAGCGGAATAGGTTATAACAAATGCATTAAATATAGTGTTCAAAAGCGCTTTTAGTCCGTTAATTATGCAGGATTTCGAACGATCTCAATATCTCATAGAATATGGAACTGAAAGCATACTCTGAATAGAATTTGTGCCAGGCATACAGGATTTTCGTAAACAAACCGTATTAATATTTTCCGTGTTCTTCTAAAAAAAAAAACTTAGCAGGCTATTGGAAAACGGGATAGTGTAGTAGATGAATATATTCATAATCATGTATTATTCCTTAAAATAATATCGAACACAAGGGAACAAAATATCCAATTAGCATAAATATGGACATAGCGTTTTGTTATTACTGTTATAATGGATAATTTATTACTTTAGTTCGATATTATGGAAAATTTTTATCTTTAAATTGATACATGTAAAGCACAGTAACTCAGTAAACGTCGCGGTGACCCTGGGATCCATCTCCGACAATGGACTGGAAATAATGACAGCGTGGGAATTGCAAGCGATAGGCCGCAGCTTGTATAAAATATGTACTTGGAAAATCGGTAGCCTGAAATCAAAACAACCAACATGACCAATCGAAATAACCAATAATCAGAATAACCAAAATCGTTATTCCGTTACATAAATTGACCACTAGGTGGAGGGAGTGTATATTTTGTGTATGTTTTATGTGATCATGGCAATTTATGGGGTAAATTTCTAAAAAATCCACAATTTCATTGACAATTGTGTTTACTACAAACTCCATACACACGTATATAAATATAATTACTTAAATATATATAATTAAATAGATGTGTCCTCCTTCGGCGGTACATCCATTCATACATGCATATTTTGGGAATGAGGGAATCGTCCTTTAAATAGAGGCGTCCCTTTCGGGAGGTAACACTAGAAAAACTATTTGTGTACCTCATCCAAGTTTCGAATTTCTCGTGGGTTGGCATACAACTCCAGTGCTTCACTGGAAGGTTCGTCGTCGTCTTCTTCTACAGAACGAACTTCAAGTGCTGAGTCGACAGCAGACCTGAAACAAATTTAAAAAGCGCCCATGAACAGAAAACATAACCTTACGCGTCTCATAATTTTGATAGACCGAGTTTTAAGATATAGAAAGGAGTACATTAAGAATGTGAGGAGGTTTCGGAAACAGGCCTAAATAATACTAACCGATAAAGTTCAATTTCTAATCGCAAATGCATAAACGAAGCAACAAGCGTTCCGTTCAAATCTACGACCGTAGCTCACTTTCATCAGAATAGAACAAAATGTTTCCCCCCCTATTTGGTTTCGCTATTCTTTTCTTTTTATGACTCTAATTTGTCTACTCTAGTGATATTCATTAGAAATGGGAAAATTTTTTCAATTCATTCAATTGCTTAGAATCGATGATCAAGTCCTCTAGCTTATGACGAATGACAGTAGTGATTATGAACAATCACTGTGTTAAAACATTTTGACATTACACACACACACACACGAACACATAGGATATTCGAAAGTCAAATACAACGTTTAAAAGTGCAATGTGTTTTGAATGAAAAATGAAATTCGACGCATTTCAAACGAAAAAAGACTACTTTTTGTCATGAATTACGTGCAATGCGTCCACTCCATGACGAAAATGATCTTTCGATTGAAGCGAGCCGATTTCTACGGCCATGATCTAAATTGCGCCTATAAGCGCTACTTTTAACTTTGTTACCGTTGTTCTATGAAATTAAACTTGATAAACTGCCTACATTTATTTTTTTATGATTGCTATTTCATTACCTTTACGATATGATTATATTATTATATTATATTATTATTATTATTATTATTATTATTATTATTATTATTATATTATTATTATTATTATTATTATTATATTATATTATTTATTATTATTATTATTATTAGTAGTAGTAGTAGTAGTAGTATTATTATTTATATTATTATTATTAAGGTTACATTATTATTGTTACTATCATTAGATTTACATTATTATTATCATTATTAAGATTACATTATTATTATCATTATTAAGATTACATTATTATTATCATTATTAAGATTACATTATTATTATCATTATTAAGATTACATTATTATTATCATTATTAAGATTACATTATTATTATCATTATTAAGATTACATTATTATTATGTACGTACTATATGCTTAATCAATACGTATTAGATATGTACAAAACCAGTCACCGATTGCATAACTGAATGATTCAGCCCAATGGTTCATGACAAGAATGCTTCTTAGTGTATCCCTCCGATTTTAATGAAATTTGTTGGATTTGTAGAAGGGGCCAAAACATTGGATGCGTATTTTTTTGCGGGCTAAAATACATTTTTAGGGGGTGAACCGGCCCCCAAAAAATCGGCCATATTTTTGTTTTTCGGTTATAACTTCTGTACAAATCACGATAGCGTAATTTCGTAAATGTACAAAAATTTTCAGCCCATCTACCAGTGTAAAACAATTGTATAAAAAATATAATGAGTTATAAAATTAATTTTTTTTCCCGCAGGGGAAGTAGAGCTCAGAAGCGACACTTTTCTTACATGCATAGCTGCTATGCAAAGGGAGTAGAACGTAAAAGGCGACACTTTCCCTGTATGCATAGTTGTATGCAGGGTAAGTAGCGTGTAGCGGAGACTTCATGTATATTTCCAGGGGGAAGTGGGGGAAACCCCTTTTACATACAGAAAACAAATGATATGATTATATATACAAAAATATTCCATCAGTGACTCTAGGTATCCCCTAAATATGTGATTATTAAGCCAACTTCTTCTGGAGATATAAATATTTACTTTCAGAGAGATTTTCGTGGTCACCCTATATCATGCACTATAATTCGCCGTGTATATGAGCCATGTGGTCTCTAATTACGAAACTGTAAAATACTCACAAATAGGAAGACAAAGGAAATTGAAACAGATGCAGGGTAATTAAAAGTTAATACGCAATAACATATTAGAGAAACACATTTACCAGATCTACAGGTTTTTAAGTTTTACGGATCAAAGGACAGACGTATAATATATGCCATAAATTTCATAATTAGAGACAACACAGCTCATATACACGGCGAATTATAGTACATGATATAGTGCGGCCCATGAAAAGCTCCCTGAAAATAAATATTGATATCTCCAGCAGCAATTGACTTAATAAGCTCATATTTATGAGATAGTTAGAGTCACTGATAGGATTTTGTACATATAATCACATCATTTGTTTTTTCGTCTGTGAAAGGGATTTTCCCACAGTCTCTTGAAAACATACCTGAAATCGCCCCTACACGCTTCTTTTCCTGCATAAAGTTATGCACGCAGGAGAAGTGTCGCCTCTTACGTTCTACTTATCCTGCATAGCACCTGTGCATACAAGAAAAGCGTCGCCCCTACGCGCAACTTCCCCTGCGGAAAAATATGAAAATTGAATTTTATAATTCATCATATTTCTTAAACGATTTTTTTTACACCAGTGGATAGGCTGTGAAATTTTGTACATTTACGAAATTACGCTATCATGATTTGTTCAGAAGTTATAGCCGAAAAACAAAAATATGGCCGATTTTCGAGGGGCGGGTTCACCCCCTAAAAATATTTTTTAGCCGATAAAAAAATACGTATCCAATAATTTGGCTTCCTCTACGAATACACAAAATTTCATTAAAATCTGAGGGATACACTTGGGATAGTTTCCTTGTGTGTGGCTTTGAACAACTACAATGAACACATAATATGAAGGATACTTCATGAATTATACAGGGTTTCCACTCACCTTGAAGGAAAAAAATCCCTGACCGATCGCCAACGAATTTGTTGGCGATCAGTCATTTTGAATTAAATTTCAGTTTCGGTGAAAACATTTTCATGTTCGCGCGAAATTTAAATTTTCGAAACAGGTTAGAAAGTTTCCCCTGACTCTTGCAGGACTGCCAAAAAACATTTCGTTTTTCCCTTTTAGGGATTTTTGGGAACAATTATAAATTCCCTGACAATCAAAGCTTCTCCAGGTTGCGCAGGAATCCTGTTATAAAACTGAGTGTATTATTTACCTTTTTCCAGGACCGTCTCCAGAAACGAGCTGTTCATCGTGTTTATGTTTCATGCTTCCTATAGAAATAGACATTACAGTATTTATAGACAAAACACCATATATATTTTTTAGCGAAAAATGCAATTATAACAGGACATTTTCAAAAAAACAAATCACAAAATATTCAATAAATATAATACATATAGAAAATTAATGTGTTTTCACATTGTAAGATTACACGATGAATTACTGGGGACGGGATCGACAACTTAACGTGTATAAATAACAAATACAGTGAAACCATTGAACAGCGGACACCTCGGAACAAAGAATCTGTTCTCAATTCGGAGGTGTTTGCTGAGCAGGGGGTTCGGGCATGAAAAACATTGGAACTGGAAGAGTGTCCGCTAAATAGAGGACTGCTAGGGAGGTTTTACTATATACACGTAAGGGCCTTTCACACAAACACGATGTTGATTAATATTTTATACTACACGTTATGTAAAAAAATGTTATAATACGTGACGCACATTTGTACATATTATACAATCAATAGTGGCTTGGTATAATTTTGAAAAAGAATGAAAGGACTGAGATGGTAAATGTGAAGTTTCTGCATCCTAAAGGTCCTACTCCATGCTTTACGTACTCACTCGACTTTGAAGAAAAATTTGCAGTGCATCCTTCCCAAATTCTGACCCTGGTGGAACGCAGATGTTCCACTGGCCGCACTTATTACATTTGTAAAGAAAAAATGGACCTGGCAACCACAGCTCTTACGAGTTATCTTGCAGGGGATTGTTGAAGTTAATAACATGGAAAAAAGGGGAATGAGGCAGCATAAACTTGTAAAAAGGTACAGTTTTCCATAAATTCTCATGTTAATGTTTGAGGATGTAATTTTCTTAAGACACACCTGCCTTGGCCTCATCCATCCCCCCTTTTCCCCACTCCCCACCCCCTCAACTGAGTAACATTTTCATTCATTTTAGCATGATACTATGACAACGTTAGCATTTTAAATAGTTGTTCTTGCCAAAGTAATTGATAAGTGTGGACTAAAATTAAAAATTTCCATTTATGCAGATGGTCTTTCCTTGGCATAGTTTTTTTTTTAAATGACCAAAATATGACTCCATTCCCGCCCCAAGATGAAACTTTCCAAACACGACGCTAAGATACGGAAGTTTATGTGTGATTTTTCTCAAAATTTTAAAAATAACGCTTTTTGAGAAATTCAAGATCAAAGAATTCATGTCATTACCTTGAAATCCCAAACTGCCCAAAACTAGTCATGTTGGATATCATATGAAAGCTTATAAAATAATCTATATGACATGGTTTTTATTTCAGCCATCTATCTCATTTCTAGCAGAAAATTAGCTTCATTTCTAGCAGAAAATCATGTTTCTTCCGGATTTCAGAGGTCTATAATTTAAAGAATACACTGCAGTTAAAAATATAAAAATTTGGATTTTTTTACTATCTCTGGTAGTACATCAAATGATCCAAATTTAGAAAAAATCCATGAGGGTGAGGTTCAAAAGTGCTAGAATTTTAGTTCATGGAATGACCCATTACACACACATATGTGTAATAATGGGTCATTCCATTCCATATGTGTGATAGAATGACCCATTACACATATGTCTAAATGCTGATATGCAACTATACGTGGCTATAGAAGTAATGTGTTTGACTACTGTGCAGGAGATCTGAGCTTAAATTCCACTAGTACCGACTGTTTGGAGTTTTTCTGCTAGTATCTTGAGATTATATGTTCTGTACGCCACGGAGATTGCAATCTCTTGAAAAATTGTCCATCTATCCGCCATAAGATTATAGACGTGTACTATGCACACATATCATAGTATATATTATAGTAATGGATTGAGGGCGGTGCGTCCGGTGCCGCCGCACTGGCGCCAAAATGGCCTAATGACCCCGAAGTGCGAACAAGGCAAACGATTTGATCAACTAAACGCTTATTCTTAAATAAGCTTCAATAAATTAAATTGAGGATGTAAAAGTTTTCTGAATTTAATATGTAATTATGTTCACTTCGACATATTTTCCGAAACTGGTAAGAATAAATTTTGGCGAATACAGAATAAATACTGAAGACGAATTTTTGGTATGATAGAATAAGACACTGCAAATAATAATAATAATAATAATAATAATTTATTTTCTACGAATTCGACACCCGACACCCGTGGAGGGAGACATCAGAAAAAGTCCAATAGAGAAGGCCTGACAAGCCCACTGGCGAACGCATCAAATAACATGTTTAGTAGTATTAAATAAGCGAAATACAATAAGAGGAAACGATAATTAAAATAGATAATATAACGGATAAAAGATATACACAATCGTAAATGGTAGTCAAGATATTGTACTATTCTATGCACAGAACAAAAACTATCGGGAAACAAAAATAGATTCAAAATATTATTTAAAGTTTCGAGCTATCAGTACTGGACTATGATGTAAAACTCTTGCGTAAAAACTTTTCTTCGACAAATGGCTAGTTAGTTTCTGAAAAATTTCACTTCAGTCTCATGCTAGTAATCAACAAAAGAAGAATTTGGCGTCCTTTCGAATTCAAATGAAAATAATGAACCAAACAAATATTGAAGAAGAATCCAGCTTTAAAGATCACGATGTCCGCAGTCCACACACGAAATAGACAGTACACAATGCCATCCCAACTCCACACTCATATAGCCGGTGGCTTCTCAACACAAATCATTCAGTCGCCATCCAAACAGCCATCCATCAAACACCGAAGATTGCAAATCAGGCCTATCTTTCAATTTTAAATTTAAGTCGTTTGGTCAAAATAAGAAACTAGGAAAGTGAAAACTACATCAAATTCGATGATTTGTCTGACTGTACACATGACATTCCAGACTATGGAAATTTCTGCAAGGTTTTCTTTTAATATTAAAACGATTTACTTTTCGACTCATCAGAAAAACTACTTGTTAGTTACATGTCATTTGCCGTAATGAAATTTCCACTGACATCGAGAATTTCCGTCCTGTAGCAATATCCAGTATTTTTTGTAATAAGATTGAGTATCCTATTGATGAGATCCCTAGAAAAGACTGGGACACAAAGAAATTACCTTGCAAATACTTTTTTTTTAAATATAAATACGAAAATAATTATAAACAAGCAAGCAAAAGAAAGTCGATATTTCAATTTAGCAGGTTACAATTAACATTAATTCGCAACTCTCTAATCCGCAACTCTCTAATTCACAACTCTCTAATTCTCAAGTAACTCGGTAGGTTTTCAACGTTAACAATAGCCATCATAATTGCATTTACCAAAGACATTACCTTAACCTTTTTATTGGGTACAGACAGTCAGACAGAAAAAGCAAAAGCAATAGTGGGGTAAATATCTATTGCAACACGCTAATAATTAAAATTAGGGAGGGCGGAGTAAATTTTGGGCCCACACCTGGTGCCCCATGGCCATAATCCGACTCCGCAGATGAGAAATAGTGTTTTTCTTACAGTTATAATTAGAGAATTAGTAGAAGTAAATAGAATTATTATTTAAGTCATGAATTTAGAATAGTTCTCCTTGTATTTAAAATTCAAATTCTGAGTAACCAGTAAAAAGAAAGTACTTATTGTTTTTAAATCTAACACATACGAAACAGAAAGTCAGAAAGTTACACGGATGCATTCACAGTAAAAATATAGTCATAGTATAGTGTGTGTGTGTATATATATATATATATATATATATATATATTGTGAAACTATAAAATACGATAATTAAATAATATAACTAAACGATATCAATATATTTTTATATAAAACAATGAGGGCGATCCGCTAACTGTTAAGCTGGGTGTGGTTTTCTCTACGCTGAAGATAGTCAAATACCATAAAAGAGCATTTACAGTAACACATGAATAAAATATACCCTCATAACATGCCTTTACATAATAATGATATAACAAATATTATAATAATTTATATAATTATATAATAATGTAGCTTAATATTTGGAGAGCACCATGTATCGTATGTCAAGCATAGTCAATAAGGAATACCAATTAAAATAGAAATTCAGTATTTTCCACTACAAAAGTCAAATTCCTCTATCTTCCTGTAAAAAGTATTAGAGAAAAAAGAAAGAAAAGGTTAAAAAAAGGGGGAAATTTATTACAAAGAAACTTTACATAAATAAATTGAATGAAATTTCTATAAAGTATGAAATGACAAGTAAAACTGAAAAGTTATTGAAAAGTGAAAGTTTGAATAATATTCTCATTTTGAATTAATTTATTGGTTTGTTTATTTTAAAATATCGATGTTTACGAACATAAGTATATTAATTATTTTTATCACATAATACATGACAACGATGAAAATAATCTGAGCTTCGCATTCTAAAAAAAACACTTGCTCTTTTCAACCTTAAACGGCGGATTAAAAAATATATTTTCATTTCTTATTCTCTTTTTGCAAATAAAGTTATGTGCAGACGCATATATTTACAAACTTAGATCGAATATTTAACTACTATTAATAATTTTTGCCGCCCACGTGTATGTAGCTCAAACTAGAGCTTATTTGTTTTTGGAGAAAAGGAGACGCCGTCCCCATCTTTGATTCGGGCCAGAGTCCCTCCGTTTAGCTCGAAGTGTCTTTGACTGCTAAATGAACGAGGACAAGACACTCCGGGCTAAACGGAGGGACCCTGGTTCGAATCCAGGATGGGGAAAGCGTCTCTTTTTCTCCAAAATTACATAAGCTCTAGTTTGAGCTAATTAATACGTGGGTGGCAAAAATTATTGTATAATAAATTCCCCCACGAAAAACTCACAAAAATCTCGCCCCGGAGGCTTTTCTGTGTTGACCATATTTGGCAATTGTGTTATCCCTGTGAAGGGTAATAATATCTTACAATATTTAACTATGCCAGGCTGTTTTAATGCTAGTATGAAGGGATTAGGATTAAATCTGACACCCTACAAATAGACTTAAATGTAGAACCTATTGTTTGGCTCCTAATAACTGGACAGGAATTAAAATTGTCATCTCACTCGGACAGGAATCGAACTAATGATCATTGGATTGTCGTTCCAATGCAACGATCGCTAAGCTTTGGCGTAATTTTTTTGTGGTTTCATTTCGTATGTAATTCTACCATTACCAAAAGATTAATAAGGTAGATAGCAAGATAAAGATAGTGATGGACAACAATGATAAGGAAGATAGATAGTAATGATAATGATAAGGAAGGTAAGATAGTAATGATAAGGAATATAAGCTAGTAATGATAACAATGATAAGGAAGATAAGCTAATACGATTAATAAGATAACATAATAATGATAATCTTCATAAGATTAATAAGATAACATAATAATGATAATCTTCATAAGATTAATAAGATAATATAATAATGATAATCTTCATAAGATTAATAAGATAATATAATAATGATAATCTTCATAAGATTAATAAGATAACATAATAATGATAATCTTCATAAGATTAATAAGATAACATAATAATGATAATCTTCATAAGATTAATAAAATAACATAATAATGATAATCTTCATAAGATTAATAAGATAACATAATAATGATAACATTAATAATATAATATTGAATGATTAAATTGACAGCAACCAAATTCAAAGCAGTCATGGAATTCCACCCGACATTAACCGCCCTATGAAAAATCCAAATGTGGAAATTTTTGAAAAAAAAAAAAAGTTTGAAAATACATTAAAAGACCTTTATCTTACTGTGAACGGAATAGGCTGAAAAGGTGAAGGTAGCTTTATTGTAGAAAGAGGGATAACATGTCAAGATTCCCACCCACATTGGGGAAAAAAAATTCCCCGATTTTTCAGGCTTTTCCTGGACTTTTCGTATAAAACAAAAAAAAATTACTATTCGTTACATTATATGACATATATATCACATTGAACTTGGGTTTCGGAGAAAAAACAGCTTTCATGTTTGCACGAAATATAATTATTCAGAACAGAGATCAGGAGCGTTTTCCCTGACTTATCCTGACAATTTGGAGGTGACCAAATTCCCTGACAATTTCAGGTTCCGTAAGTTTTCCTGAAGAATCTGTAAGTTCCTGTAAGTCTGTGTAAGACCTGTAAGTTCTTTTGTTTTTCGAAGTTATCTGTCGTTACAGTAAATTTCCGTAATATAAGTTACCCAATATATTATTTTAAATTCCAAGAAAGGATACAAAAGGTGTTCAAAAAGTAAGCTATACTTGTCTCCCTAAAGATGGCAACACCGTGTAACGATAGTGGAGCCTGCGCAGAAGAGAGCTGAGGTTTACGACTTCCTACGCTGTCATCATTTTCGTTCAAATACCACAACAAAATTCATATTTTTCGCAATAAATGCAAGTTCGCTATAAGCGGATGATTATATAAATATATATTTTTTTTAATTTTTAATAACAAATAGAAAAGGTGCAACGCATCACTATTTCAATGTGTTATATAATAATTTAAAAGAAAGGATAATTTTTATAAGTTTGATCAAATGTGAATTGATTGAAATTGTGTAATTGATCGAACCGGTAATTGTGCTAGAACCAGTTCTGCATCTCTTCGAACCTCATTTTGGAGGTGGGGGACCCCCTATTGATTTGCTGACAGAATATTTGGAACCAAACCTAACGTGAAAATTCATGCTAGATTTGGTTGGAAAACGCCGATAATTGTTAGGTAGGAAAGTGAGAGCTGGGGTTGAAATGAAATCGCCAATCATAGAGTATACTTTAAAATAAGAATTTGAATGTGATTGAAATTATCTAATTACAAACTTGTAATTATTTAAAAATCATAACAACACAATAACGTTTAGCCGCTTTTGCCTTATAATTAATCTTAAAATTAATCTGGCGGATTTAATTCTTTGTTACATTTAATTATATTAGACAACTCATAATCATGAACACTCGTGAACTTTAAGAAAAAAAATAATTTAAATAACATTAAAAAGTTAAATATTGAAAA